>PYAF01001878.1:502624-561339 GCA_007407185.1 Glycine tomentella
TATATTTTTAGTTCATATATGTCACACTCATTTTTAATATAATACCAGTAGCATAATGTGTTATGCAAGACAACAAGGATCTAATCCGAAATAGATGTACACACATATATAAAAATTTCATTTTATGCGTAAAGAAAGAGAGGTCAAATTAAAAGTGTCATGCATTAAGAATAAAATATATTTAATCAATAATAATTAAATATTTTAATAATTAATATAATTTAATATTAAATTTAAATTTTTTCCATACAATAAATATAAACATAATATGAAAGTAGGGATACTCAACTTATGTTATGACAAAATTCACGAAATTTTAAAAATCAGAAAACAAAAAATATAATTATGCCTTTTTTTTTTAACTTAGGAGTCAATTTGTCCCACCATTATTATTTTAAAGTTTAAATTGATTCATAGTTTACAATTTAGGGATATTTGTGTTTATTTATTTTAGGGATCAATTCGATCATTCATTACAATTTAAGAGACTGAATTGATTGATAACACACAAATTTAGGGATCATATTTATATTTTTATTAATTTTAAGGACTACTTTGACTAATATTTACAATCTCAGGAATTAAATTTGTAATTTACTCAATCTAACTAGGTACATATGAAAGTAATTTATTAATAAATATATATTCAATTTTTAAAATTCAATAAATACATTGTATTTAATGAATTTAACATTTAATAGTATCATTAAAATCAATAGTACTAACTAATAATATATTTTAATATTTAAATTCATATGAAAATTCATTTACTATTAAATATATATTATATTTATTAAACTTAAAAATATATTATATTTAATGAACATACTCTTACTAATATCATTAAGATTAATTATATGTTATATTTAATAAATACAATAATTAATATTATCTAAGAAACACATATAAAATAAGTTTAAGGTTTAATTTTTATGCGGATTTTCAAACTTGTATCAAAATTTCAATTAGATCCCTAACTTTTTTTTAATGTTCTTCAACTTCTATTTTTTCAGTTGGGTCCTCCTATCTAATTGACATTATGAACAATTAATCACATACATCTAATTACAGACATAGAAAATGGACTAATACTTTTGAAGTGTGTTGTAAGCACAACTAAATCAATTGTAAGAGTTTTATTTAGAGTTTTAACTTTGCAAAATGATTCAATCTAAATATTCTTTTTCAAGTCTTTCACAATTGTTTGACTTAATATTGAAACTTTACATAAAACTTACACAATTGGTTCAATTGTTTGTACTTACAACATACTAAAAAAAACATAAGTTCATTGGCTGCACCTCTAACATGTTTGTGGTTAACTTTTAATATCGACAATTAAATGGGAGGACTCAATTGAAAAAAAAAACTTTATAAATTCAATTCAAAAAAGTTCAAGAACTTGATGATAAAATTTTGGTAAAAATATAACAACTGGAAAATTAATTTAACCTAAGTTTAATATATATGAACTCATGTTCATAAAAAAAAATTATATGAACTCACAGTAGAGTAAATAATTTTTATACAGACATCCAATGATAAGAATTCACTATTTTCCTCATAAGCAAAAAGAATTCACCCTATAGGGATATCATATTATTTATTAAGATAATGTGATAAAAATATCAATTCTTATTAAATATCCCTCTAAAAAAGTTTTTTTTTTGTAATGAAATCCCTGTAAAAAAAAAAGTTTTGCAGCAACAATGTACTGTATATTAATAAAATTATTTTAATAATAGACATTATACTTTCTTTGAAATAAAGCTTATAGACATCTAATAATTACTGTATAAAACCAAAATCAATTAAAAATTTTAAAATTCCCAAAAACTTAAAATTGACAGTAACGTCCAATAGGTCCTAAAGAAAACTATCCTTGACCATCAGAAAATCATGTTTTGCTCAGTCGCGGTTTCAGGCTGCAGATCAGAAAAACCAAGCCAAGCATGCATTTAATATGGAATATTGACCCATGAATGTATAGCAAGTAAATTAGGCAACAGAATATGGCATTAATTAAATATGGCTAATGAAAGCAAAACTATTTCCCAATTCCCATATACTACCACCAAATTAATTCTGCCAATCCAAAAATCTATTTATGTGCATTCACAGTATGAGATATCTTTTAATTCTTTGACTGGTGAATATTATACACTATTATATATCCAAAACTAATTCTCATACATCAAAATGGTGGAACTTCATTTCTGAATTGTTGCATTAGGCTTCCACATTGCTTTAAGGCTTATCAATCATAGAGCATGGTGATTAGATGGGTTTTGTCAGCCACAATCTTCTTCATCTATTTTTCGATTATGATTGATTGGAGCAACTACATCAGTCGGATTAATCATGTAAGCCTCTCTTAAACTTTTTCATTTTCATGTAAATGGGTTTAGAACTTGTCTTTGATATGTTTCTCTCAATATGTTTCTTATTTTGTACAGCTTTTCTTTTTTAATTGGTTTCAATGTCTAACTCCGTTTCAGATGATTATTTGCTTTTGATGCTCAACTGGTCTTTTATTTGTTTCATTACCGTGACATTTATTTTTTCTGAACAGAGGATAAAAAAAGAGAAATAATCCAAATAGAGGAGCTGATTTCTCAGTTCTCCCAGAAGAAAAATATAAACAAAAAATTTAAACTCAATCGATAGCTGCCACTTGTGTTCTTCTACTATACACAAATTAGGCACCCAATGTTATTCATAATTGGAATCATGAGTAAAAAAAAAATGTATGAAAAAAAGAAAAAAGAAAAACTACAGAATAAATCAAATCTGCCTTAAGTGTTATATAAAATGTTTTCAGAAATGACATTCAAATTTATGTTTTTTTTTTTTGTTTTTTTTCTAACCATAATATTGGTACAATGATAAAGTTGTGTTTTAGTGATTTGTTAGTAATGAGTTCGAATCCTAAAATAGTCTTTTTGTATATGTAAGGGTAAAACTGCCTATCTATAATATAACCCCTCCTTACCTTCACATAACAAGAAGTCTCTCGACAATGGAGTAAGTAAGTTTAAGTTTTTATGATATTGGTATGAAGTAGCCCCATTGAAAATAGTGACTAATCTTTGTTGGAAATTGTGAGTGCACACAAAATGATTATTTTTCTCTCAATATAGTTTATTCCATACTCAAAATCAGGATTCAAACCTTGGACTATTTAATTAAGGGACATAAGTCTTTATTAGTTGTGTCAACTATTATTAAATGATATGTACAAATAATTGAATAAGCATGTTATAATATATGAAATTATTTAATGATAATTTTTGTTTAGAAATTAGTTTTCATATCTCACTCTTCATGATTCATCTCTTTATATAATTACTGTATGAATTTAATTATAATTTTTTTAAAATATATGTTAATGTATTATAAATTATAAAACATTAATTTTTAATTTTTATTTCTAATACATCATAATCCTATACGAGTTTAATTTTGATACTAGTATCAAGATTTTTATACTAATCAGAAATTATCTTTGATGAATTTAAAATAATTATTATAAAAATCAAATATCATTTTGTACATAAAAAGTTATTATTAGATGAGAGTGTAAAAAAATTGTGTTGTTGAACAGAGACAGTTTCTTAATATCAATTTCAAATCTCAACATATGCACCTTCTGTTGTATGATTCTATCTGTTTCACTTCACTTAGAGAAAGGGATACAACAACATATGGAATCATTATTTTTTTTTTCATATCATAGATACACAATAAATTGTACAGCTACATATCAATCCTCTTCAGCGTATAATTTATCATGCAGTCAATAGTATTGATCTAGCAGGGGATCAAAATTCTTTTATTTATTGTCTCAGTTCAAAGCAACAAGCACTAATGTTTCCAAAACAATCACAACCTTCAGAAGGCAACAAACCAAATACCCTTTGAACTGCTTCAATGGAGGCATGACTTATACCTGCCCAAAGGATTATTACCCTACAAAGTTTGAACAAGACCAAGATTCATCAACAGCATCAACATGTCCAGAGTACTTCAAATGGATCCATGAAGATCTAAAACCATGGAAGAGAACAGGAATCACTAGGGAAATGGAGAGGGGAAGAAATGTTTCATACTTTAGGCTTGTGATTAAACAAGGTAAAGCTTATGCAGAAAAGTATGCAGATTCGTATGAGACAAGGGATGTGTTCACAATATGGGGACTTCTACAACTTTTAAGGTTGTACCCTGGAAATGTACCTGATTTGGAGCTATTATTTGAGACCGGGGATAAGCCTGCGGTGGGTAAAGAACACTTCCAAGGAACACCACCACCTATTTTCCATTATTGCGGGCATAAAAATGCTTATGACATTGTCTTTCCTGATTGGAGCTTCTGGGGTTGGTAAAGTTTCTCCATTGAATTACTAGTAGTTTCAATTGATATTGTTAGGATTCTCAAGTTAATTTAGACCAAAACTTCTATTTTTATCTGCTTTTCTTTCAATGACGTGTACCATTTCGCTCTTATGATCCTAGTCAATTTTCACACAACACATTTTAATTTACATAAATGAATTAATAACTTGTTACGTAAGATTGACTGATCATGTGGTACCTGACCATACAATAATTTCTTTCATGTTATGAGAGAAAACAACTTTCTTGCGCAGAGAATGAACTAATTCTTCATAAATTGGAGATGCCCGTCTCTTAAAATAGGATTTTGGTACTTCAAGAGATTAATCTTTGTCTCCTGGTTGATAATACCTTGGATTTACACGAAAATTGACAACTTTAATTTTCTATATTCCTAATTCTTATGCATTACTTAGGGCTGAGCTTGCAATAAAGCCATGGGAGGCATTACTGCAAAACATAGATGAAGGCAACAAGAAGATCAAATGGAAGGATAGATTACCCTATGCTTTTTGGAAAGGCAACACATGGGTGTCCCACAAAAGGAATGATCTCACCAAGTGCAACGCTTCTGACCAACATGATTCATACGCTCAAATACATCCTCTGGTAAATGTGTAATGTTAAATGAAAATATTGCATATAGTATGTGAAAACCTTTGAGATACATATAATGAATCGTTAATTTTTAGCACTGGGATAAGGAAATTGCACAAGGGTTCCACAACACAAAGCCAGAAGACCAATGTATGCACAGGTAAGGAACTATCCAATAAAATTTTTATGCCCTTCCTAAGTTTCTATAACTTGCTATTGTAAATTTCTGCTTTGTTATCTTTAGGTAAGTTAATCACTAGATTTGCTTGTGTCACTTTTCCTATGAAGGTACAAAATTTATGTGGAAGGGATAGCATGGTCTGTGAGTGAAAAGTATATATTAGCATGTGACTCCATGACTTTGTTCGTAGAGCCTATATACTATGATTTCTTTACAAGAAGCTTGGTACCTAGGCAGCACTACTGGCCCATTAGCAGTAACAACCAAAGCATGTGCAATGATATTAAGTATGTTGTTGAATGGGGTAATGCAAATCCAGACAAGGTATATATATGGACAATATTTAGATACAATTTCTTAAATATTTTTTGGTATTGTTATCCAATCAGAATTAGATTGTTTTTGCTTAATAAAAGTTAGCATTAAAAATCTGCATAGAGTACTTGGACAAAACTCCAATTTTGATTTTAGAGAATATTACAAAAAGAAAAAAACATGAAAATGATTACATGGTCAAAGACCACCATGACCCGACTAATCTGTGTAAACATATATAATTGAGTTTTATTAATTCTTTCTCGTAAAGTAAAAAGCTCAACTACGTGTTATGTAGAGATTAACTAAGACTATGGACACAAAATTATCTTGGATTATGTAATGATTTTTTCAAAAGAACAGAAAGAAATATATGAGTTTTATTTTAATGTATCTCTGTATTTCTTCCACCATTTGTTTATATAAAATGTCAATTGAGCAAAATAAACCCTGCCCATGGAGCAATAATGAAATCAATCCTAAAGGACCCCATTTATATATTTTGTAACTTTTTCAATTAATTGCAACTTAGATGGTATTTTTTATGTCTACACCAGGCTGAAGCGATTGGAAAAGCAGGGACAAATTTCATTGAAGAAAACCTAAAGATGAAGTTTGTGTATGATTACATGTTTCATCTATTGACTGAATATGCAAGGCTCTTTGAGTTTTGAACCAACCATACCTGCAGGAGCTGTTGAGATTTGTTCTGAAAATTTGGCCTGTCCTAAGAATGGCCTATGGAAGGAGTATATGGTTGAGTCCATGATCAAGTCACCAAGTAATACACATCCATGTACAATGGCTTCCCCTTATGATGAAAATGAGGGTGAAGTAAAATACGCCATGAAAGCATGATAATTTAGAAAAATGGAAAAAATGTTATCAGTTTTTTGTTGTAAATAACTTTATATACATATATGGCCAATCCTAACAGAGGTAGAGATTGGTGGCAATATTTAGGAAAATAAATATCAAACAATTTTATCGATTTGATAAACATTTTATGCCCACAACAGATCAATTTTCAAATCCGTTTATCATATTGACATCATTTTCACAAGAATTGCATTTTTTTTTACCGAATTGTAAATTCATTTCATTGATTAATTGTAAGTCGCACACAGCTGGATTTTGTGGCATGTTTTCTGTTCACACAATATTTATCTACAACAAATTGCAACAATCATTTAAGTTATTAATATTTTTTTATTTTATCAAGTTTTCTTATTATTTTTGGCACCTCATTAGTCATTACAATTTACAACTTTTTTTTTGTAACAATTAGTCATTATAACATGAGATTATATAGTATACCATATGGATTATGGAGCATGCAATCTAAAATTGTAAATTACGTTTGCCATTGACCAATGATAGTGACATGATGTGAAACCACTTTATTAAACATGAAAACTGAGTGAAGAAAATACGAAGATGCTAAGTTTTTTTTTTATGCCTCTACGAAGATGCTAAGTTTATAGTAATATATATGGAATGTAAATTGATTATTTAGTTGTTAATGTTTATCCATGGATGATTGGTGCTATATATAATAAGAGTTAAAAAGGCTCAAACGCAAAAGAAAGAGGCAAGACTAGCAAGTATTTGGTTTAAGTCTTTGTTTAATTACTTAAATACAAAAGACGTACACATCAATCTTGATCTTTACATGATTTCAAGGAAATATCCATTAGTTTTTTTTTTTTTTTAAGATCTTTGGTGGTTGAAGGAAATGACCATGTTTTTATTTGTTTTTCTTTAATTTAGATTTGAAGACTATTGACGGACATTGCCATGTCTATTTAGATGGTCTTATAGGCTAAGGTACAAATTGGAAGACTTAGGAGTACATTGACTTTGCAGCCTTGCAGGTAGAATGAATAAAATTAAAAATATGATACCTAACATAAGGTTTATTAATATATGGAATTTTATATTTGAATTTTGGAAACAATGGCAAATATTTTAATATTCATAAATGAATAACAGCAAAACAATCAGGAGGATAATTAAAATATTGAGGACTAGCATAACCTCTAGAAGTCTTAGTCAAAGCATGCATGAGTCATTAAATTTGCTTTTCTTATAAAAAGAGACCGATGAATCTGTTAAAACAGAGAGTGGAATTTACTCATGCTTATTTTTAATATAATTTTTTACCACCAGGCCAAGAAGTTTATCTTTGACCATCATTTACTAGCCTAGCTAACTTCGCCACTACTAAGTACTAAGTCTTGCTATAATAATGGGGAGAAAAAAAATAACATAACATACGCTTATTGTCGTTGTCATTCTTATACAAGTACAAATATAAATAAAAATTATCTATAAAAAATATAAATAGTTAAATACAGGACGGAAAATTATACTAAAACTTGTCATGAACACCGGAAATAATAATAACTACATGTAAAGAGTCAACACTATAGCCTCAGCTAAAAGAGATAATGTTATAAATTTTATAGATTATAAATTAAATACCTATTCAATTCAAATTATTAAAAAAATACTTTTCATTAATGCCTCAATTTTTTTAAAATAAGTCTTGAATATATTTTCATTATTTTTTTTTATATTTTCCACTCCTCTAAAATTTGAAATTATTATTTTTTGTTCTTATAAAATGAATAAATTTTAGTTTTGGTCTTGAATTTTTATTATTATTTTCTTTCGTCTAAAATCATTGTATTTGTTCCCAACTTTCATCTTTTAAGATAGATAAATAATATTTATTTTTAAAAAATTAGAATTCTATTAAAAATGTCACTTGCTGACACAATGATGTAACGAAACAGACTTGCTGATTTTACATATGATTGTTACTCGACCCTTTTGTTATATGCATAACCAGTTAATAAATGACACATGATAACAGATCAACGATTTTGATTTTTAAAGAATACAAATCAAAGAAAAATTTTATTTTATTACTAATTTTGTAAAAATTAAAATCATATTTAAGTCTAAAAATAATTATATTTTTGAAATTACTCTCAAACAAAAACAGGTTAGTTAGCAGTTTGTATTTATAGTAATAATTACTATAAAACAACAAGAAATGATAGTTTGAAACGAACAAATACATGAGGGACACGTGTAGTGCTGGGGGAGGGAGAGAGAAACTGAAAACGAAGATAGAAGTTGTCTTAAACAACAGAACAAACTGAAACGGACGACGGTTCTTATAATTATCACAAGTTTCTCTCTCTCTCTCTCTCTCTCTCTCTCTCTCTCTCTCTCTTTCCCAGCAAATCAAATACATTAGAAAAATTCAATTGGCAATTAACTCCAATTTCAATCGTTTTCAACGACTTTTCTCCATTTTAATGTGCGAACCATCCCAGAAGTCACTTCATCACCCTTTGGCCGTTGCCTTGGTTTATAAGTCTCTACCTTTCACCCTTGCTCTTACTCTCTGCTATTTCCGACCACTCAAAAGCCTTGTTTTTGTTGCTGACTTGTTTCTCCTTCTTATTGTTCAGCTCTTAAGTAATACCAAGGTGCGTCTCGTACACTTGTTTTAGTTTTTTTTTTTTTTTTTCTGGGTGTGTGGAGCATTTTGTTGATTTCTAGTTCGATTTTGTGTCTAGTTGTTATATAGTCTTTCAAAAGCTTGAATTTTCGGGAGAGATGTTCATGTTTAATATATGATCATATCTCGAATAGGATTGTCTTCAAAGAAATACACATGTGGAAAACCGAAAAAGCATGAATTTTTGGATGATATTGGGTTGGGATGTTTGGTCAATGAGAGACTAGCCAAAGCCTTTTGTGTTTACAAGAAATGAGCACAAATGTTTATTTTGCAAAAGTTTAATGGGGATTTTTGCCTCTTCATAAAAGCACCCTGTTTGCTTTACTACTCACTGCTTTTGACTTCTATTTTAATTTCAATTTTGAAAACATTAGTGTGTGTTTGATTCAGCTAGAAGGCTAAAACTAGTGTATAACACTAGGGACTAGTTCCATGTTAAGAGTTCAAGAATCTTTGATTTTCTTTTGGAAGTTTTCTTTTTTTGCTATATGTAATCTGAAGCTTCTTGTCTCACTCCCTTGTATTGAGGTCAACATACTAGGAGTCCATGCCTTTTAATGTTCTCCAACAAGTATAAAACTAAAAAGGTTCTCTTTTATTCTTGTCTTGCTTTTTGGGAACGGAGAAGAGAGAAGACAATTGTAGGATTGGTTAGTTGATAATTTCAGAATCTTCCCTCTTTTTTAATGTTCTCTAATAAGTATTACTTGCTTTCCACGACAATTTCCATTTCCATATTTTTTTTATACCATTCCAACTTCGTTTCCTTTTTATGATTTTCATTCTGTTTTTTTCCTTTCCTATTTTAGATATGATATTAGTTTTAGATGGGAATAGACTAGGCTGATTTATGTTTTCACACAATTTCTAATTGTTACTGTTAGAAAAAGAAGACCAAATAAAATTTAAATTTGACCATTGGAACCTTTATGAAATGAGTCAAACCAGGGGAAATTGAGGATATCTATTATCGATCATCAAGTAATTAGAATGTTTAATTTTTATGAGCGGGCCTCCAATCATTCACAAATTCATAAGGATATCATAGGAACTCAAAAGTTTTCGATAGAACTTTTGCTTCGTGACTTTTGTGAAGTGTATACTATATGTTTAAAAGCCTACGTTATCCATCTAGCTTCTTGTTTTTCTTTCACAGAGAATTTTCTGCCAAGTCTATATGTTTAATGAAATCTCTATAGCTCTGCTAGAATGCATCTTTGAATATATTAATGAGAAAGCATAAACAAATCGTTAGAATATGTTTAATATGGTCTGGAAAATCAATATTGTTGATAAAACTAATATTTACCTATTAGCAGAGATATTCACGATAGTATTTAAATCTGTTTCATTAAACCAACATGCAGGATCAAAATCTATCTATTCCACTGAGTTTGAAACTGAACACTTGGTTGTCTATCCACTGATTCCACTCCCAGATAAATAAAAACTAGACTGTTAATTTGTTCTCCTGAGATATATATATTATAAGCATGAACAACTGTGATTTATTTATTTATGGTAGTTATTGAAATTTATATTTGATGCATTACAATATTAATCTTAAACCTTATTGATTTTTTTTCTCAGGTACCAGTATATCTTGTCTCTGTCAGATTTTTGCTGGCAGCTACTTATTGGCAATGAACAACCTCAAGCTAGGAGTAGAAGTTGCGAGTGCTCATGACCTTGTTCCCAAAGATGGGCAAGGCTCATCTAGTACTTATGTGGAACTCCACTTTGATGACCAGAGATTTCGGACAACTACTAAAGACAAAGATTTGAGTCCTTTTTGGAATGAGAGCTTTTACTTCACCATTACAGATCCAAGCAAGTTACCAAGCCTCACTCTTGAAGCCTGTATCTACCACGACAACAAAGGCAATGGCTCCAATGTACTCCTTGGGAAGGTCCTGCTGACCGGAACCTCATTTGTTCCATATTCTGATGCTGCTCTTTTGCACTACCCTCTGGAAAAGAAAAACATTTTTTCGCGTTCCAAAGGAGAGATTGGTTTGAAGGTTTTTGTTACAGATGACCCTTCTGTAAGAGCCTCAAACCCTCTTCCTGCTGTGGAATCCTTTTTCAATACAGACCAAAATGAAAATCTAACAGAATACCAAACACCGCCACCAGTATCATTTACAAACTCAATCCTAAACAACGTGTCTAGAAAGAAAACTGCGCCAAGGCACACGTTTCATAACATTGCAAAATCAAGTAATGAACAAAAACAGCAGTCTAAGTCTGCAGCAGATGCCAAGCCAAGTGTAACCTTTGGGATTCATGAGATGAAATCATCACAGGCTCCTCCAAAAGTTGTTCAAGCATTTGCCGGTCCACAAGAGTTTTCTGTTAAAGAAACAACAAACCTTACTCTTGGAGGGGGAAAAGTTGTTGGTGGAAGGGTTATTCGCGGGAGCTTGCCGGCCACATCCAGCAGCTATGACCTTGTTGAACCAATGCAGTACATTTTTGTCAGAGTTGTAAAAGCCCGCGACCTTCCTTCAATGGATATGACAGGTAGCCTTGACCCCTATGTGGAGGTAAAGATTGGAAACTTCAAAGGAACTACCAACCACTTTGAGAAAAATCAAAACCCTGAATGGAACAAGGTGTTTGCCTTTGCCAAGGACAATCAGCAATCATTTATTCTTGATGTTACCGTCAAAGACAAGGACATGATATCAGATGATGTTGTTGGAACTGTGAGGTTTTTTGATCTGCATGATATTCCTGAACGTATTCCACCTGATAGTCCATTGGCTCCTCAGTGGTATAGGATTGAGAACAAGAATGGAGAAAAGAGAGGGGAGTTGATGCTTGCTGTTTGGAAAGGCACACAAGCTGATGAGGCTTTTCAAGATGCTTGGCATTCTGATGCAGTAGTCTTTCCTGATGGAAGCACTATATCTAACTATGCTCAGATTCGATCGAAAGTTTACATGTCTCCAAGATTATGGTATGTACGCGTCAAAGTGTCCGAGGCACAGGACTTAGTTTCATCTGACAAGTCTAAAGATCCAGATGTCTATGTTAAGGTACAAATTGGCAACCAGATTACAAAGACGAAGCCACTAAGAACCAGGAACCCAGAGTGGAATCATGAAGCATTGTTTGTTGCTGCTGAACCTTTTGAAGAGCCTTTGGTCTTCACAGTTGAAGAACGCGTTGGTGCCAACAAGGATGAGACTATTGGCAATTTTGTTATTCCTTTAAACAAAATTGACAGGCGTGTTGATGATAGAACTGTCCGTGATAACTGGTATCCTCTGAAAAAGTCCATGTCATCTGCTATGAAGGAACAAGCGGAAAAGCAAGAGAAAGAGAAAGAGAAGGAGAAGGACAAGTTCTTCAGCAGAATCCGTGTCACTGCCTTTCTTGATGGTGGATACCATGTGCTAGATGAGTCAACTTATTACAGTAGTGATCTTAGGCCAACCACAAGGCAGCTATGGAAGAAGCCAATTGGTGTCTTAGAACTTGGCATTTTGAAAGCTGATGTATCTGTTCCAACCAAAAATAGGGATGGAAGGGGAACAGCAGATGCATACTGTGTGGCAAAGTATGGCCACAAATGGGTGCGCACTAGAACCCTTGTTAACAATCTAAACCCAAAGTTCCATGAGCAATACACTTGGGAAGTTTATGACATAGCTACAGTTCTCACCCTGGGAGTATTTGATAATGCACAGATTACCAATTCTTCAAATGGTAACAAAGATTCCAAGATTGGAAAGGTTCGGATAAGGATATCAACCCTAGAAGCTGGCCGCATTTACACTCACTCTTATCCATTGTTTTCAGTGCAAAACTCTGGTCTCAAGAAGAATGGTGATGTGTACTTGGCCATACGCTTCTCATGCACCTCGATGGCTAACATGATGGCTTTGTATTTCAAACCCCATTTGCCAAAGATGCACTACACAAAGCCCCTTAACATCATGGACCAGGAAAGGCTGAGAGTCCAGGCTGTGCTCATTGTTGCATCTAGACTAGGCAGGGCAGAACCCCCTCTTAGAAAGGAAGTGGTTGAGTACATGTCTAACTCAGAATCTCATTTGTGGAGCATGCGGCGCAGCAAGGCCCACTTAAACCGTCTGAAGGAGGTGTTTTCTGGCCTATTTGCATTTGGAAATTGGTTTGGACAAATTGCCAAATGGAAGAACCCTTTTGTGACAGTGCTGGTGCACATTCTCTACTTAATGTTTGTGTGTTTCCCAGAACTTATTCTACCAACCGTGTTCCTATACATGTTTGTAATAGGGATGTGGAAATGGAGGTTCCGCCCGAGATACCCTCCTCACATGGATGCCAGCCTCTCTTGTGCACATGTAACCAGCCCTGAGGATTTTGATGAGGAAATGGACACTTTTCCAACCACAAAGAGCATGGATATCGTTCGATGGAGGTATGACAGGTTGAGAAGTTTGGCAGGGAATGTTCAGAGTGTTGTTGGACAGATAGCAACTCAGGGAGAAAGAGTACATGCTCTTATAAATTGGAGGGATCCTCGCGCCACTTCGATATTCATGGTGTTTTGCCTTGTGACTGCTGTAGTTTTATATGTGACACCACCACAGATGTTGTTTATTCTATCTGGATTTTACCTAATGAGGCACCCTAAGCTTCGGGGCAAGACACCAGGAGCACCAGTCAATTTCTTCCGCAGGCTGCCTGCTCGCACAGATAGCATGCTGTAAAATGTATATATTGAACCTTGTTTTGTTTTGGAAGCTTTTTGTGCTGCCAATACTTGAATCTGGTTTAAGCCTCTTTGGCAGTGCTTGTACAAGTCTTTTGTTCCTTGAGTCATGATTGTTGATTCAAAAGTGTACACATGCTTTTGAAAATTCACAAGTGTATTTTATTTATATTGTTTTTTGGTTCTGTACTGGCCTAATAGGATTAGATCAGATGCTTGTAGTGGAACTTATATGCTGGCACTTATAAAAACCGGAAGAAAATTGGAATACTATACTTATGCATTCACTGCTTACAGGCCAAAAATAACAAATTATCATATATGATGATAAGTGTGTAGACTTTTATAATAACTTCTTTAAAAGTTTTACTTATAATTTCCATTTGATTTGTACTTCAATTTGGCACATATTTTGTGGGCAATTGGATATCATTTATAAAATCAATTTCCCTGCAAAAAAAACAATCATAATTTTTATTTGATTAACACTAAAGATTTCTACTCCTACAATACAATATATAGAAATTAAACTAAATTTATGGGGTGAGTAAGTGGGTTCCATTGAATCATTAGTATTGTACTAGTGTGATTCAAATGGATTTTTTATTTTCTTTTTCTAGGTAGAGAGACTAAAGGTATGTTTGGATACAAGTCAGAAGTGTTTTTGAAAACTTTTCTATTGGAAATATAGTGTTTTTTTTTCCAGTAGAGAAGTTCTCAAAAACACTTTTAGCCTTGTATTCAAATAGACTTTTAGTAAAAAATTAGTTTCACACTTTCACTTTCAGTTGCTTGAAATAAACATTAAAATCTACATTTTTTAAAGTAGATTTCAAACTATTTCATGTAAAATGTATCATGTTATCTTTCCTTTACTAATAAGTTGTTAGTCTAAATGATTTTGAACTTGATTTCTTTAAATAAGATCTTGAGTTTGAATTATTTTGATGGAAAAAGATTTGTTGGGAGGAAAGATTTATTAAAGGTGATTAGTTAAGTTATCTGACAATAATTAATAATTAATAAACATTTTGCACCAATATCTTATTGAAAAAAAAATTATCTTTCTTGAAAAATAAACATACACTAGTTCATTTATATAGTTTTCTTGAAAATGACCAATGTTTAGTATGATATCTTAGCAACTTTTATAGAGACTGCATCTGCATTTTTATGAGGATTGAGTTGTTCAACTTCACTATTTTATATTTATTTACTACTAATTTAATGTGCGAGTGTGATGTTTGAGTAAGATATATATACTTATCGCAAATGGATCAATACGTAACAGGTGAAGACAAATAGTATATATAAAATGCCGACATTATTAATGTATTTCACTTTTGTTCTAAAAAATATTTTAATAATTTTTTTAATAATATGAAAATAGGAATCATTCATCAATTTTTATGTGGATGAGATGAATCTAACAGAGTATTGTGTGAGAATAGTCCACGGTAAACAACATGTGAAGCTAGTCCATCGTAGATTCGTCTGATAACTTTGTATAATATAAGACATAAGACATGTTTTTTTCTTTTCTTTAGTATTAAAATATATTTTTCATTCTTATAAAAAAATTTATTTTTGGTTCATATATTTTTTTAAAAAGTTTTCAATAGAAATATGTCATATTTTAATTTATAGATCAGATCATTAAAAATCAAAATCTATGTGTATAATAAATGTCCACTTAAGACCAAACACATATAAAGTTGAATTTACATTTATTAAACATGTAGGATTGGTTTTAAGTGATTCTAGCTTTAGATCAAATTATAATATATTTTAATTTATTTTGAAAACATCATAAGTTATATATGAATATAAATATATTTATATGGATAATATTTTAAAAACTATGTTTATATAAATAAAATAATATAACACTAATTTATAAATTTGACAAAATGATATAAGTTCTCGTTGTATTAAAAAAATGAATTATTTAAAAAGAGAATCTTATACTATTCCTTTCGTTGTAATATTTTTCGTATATTTTCCGCAGCCTCTAGCCAACACATTTATGCTATTTTTACAATTTAGGTTCAATGGTCAACTATTAGAATGGGTGGTAGGTAAGTGAACTAGTGGTATTCAGTTACTCTGTTCAGGCCATTAGGGTCGAGTTATTTCTTTATGACTTTGAAAGAACAAATTAGATTACCATCAATTCCATACATTTCAGTTTCATTTTATTGTGTATTACATGAGGGGTGGAGACCTGAAGTGCTCAATAATTAATATATATGTTTCTGAATCTTTTGCTCCTTTTTCTTGACTTAATATGTGGCTTCTTCCATGTGCAATAAATGCAGCATAAGCTGCACTTGTGGATGCTGGAATTCCCCTAAAACATCTTGCTGGTAATCTAGACTTGTTGGTTTATTGTCTTTTTTTTTTTCTATGTTTTCATTCTATTAAAAATAATCAATTCTCATTCTTGTCTCTACACTGGCGATATGTTGTTCTGTAACAGATAGTTGCTGTATTATATTGGACCCGACCAAAGATGAAGGGAGGTTAGTAGAATCATTTTTGGTTAATTTAAAGTGTTATTATATTTTCACTGTTATGTCTAGTGAGTTGAGTCAGCTGAATAAAATTTGGTCTACATTTACCTTGTTTGTATTTGTATTCTAAATGCATTGTGAATAATAGTTGAAAAAAATTGTTAAAACTTTTGTTGTCACTTTTCAGTTATTGCTTTCATGACAAGCCTTTCGTTATTGATGTCATGAAGCTAACTCTTTTCTATTCTAGCTTTTCTTTGTTTACATTATCCTCATTTGAGGTTTGATTAACTTAACTGCTCTTATTGGAAAACATACCCAACCTCTTGATGGCATAGAATTGTTAACCTTTTGCCTTTATCTGCTTCCGTAATAATAGAAGACATGATCCAGGAAATAGTTCAGTAATACCTTGTTCTTTTGCAATGCTACCCCGGCAGATATTTATTCCCCATGTTAAAAATATAAAGGTCTTAATTCATGATTAGTGGAAATTTGATTTGCCTTGTAACTTCAGCAACCTTTTTTTACTTGGGCAAAAGCCAATATTCCAGCTATGTATGAGATGCTAACTATCTAGATTCTGGACTAGTAACTAATTATGCATCCAATAGTCAGTGTGTGTTTTATCTTAGAAATGTTCATGCATATGTGTGTAGTCAATGACATGCCGAGGCTTAGTGGCACTCAGCACATGATATGTTTTTTGCCGTAAGCCCATAACCATGGTATAGTTAATATTTTCTTGTCCCTTTGGCATACTGGCCATAACAGATATTTTATTGGTCCAAGGTCCCATGCTTGTTGTATACAACTCTAATTCAATGTTTTTTTTTTTTTTTTTATCTTATGGCAGAAAATGAAAGCATTCATCAATTTAGTTTTTCCAAATACAATTGTTTCAGTCCTGCCAGAGGGATCACTGCAGGTGGGTAGTGAGCCTATGGCACATGGAATCATGACATCTGCTACACAGGGTGCTATGTCAGGTATTCTGCCACACTTTCTTTAGCCTTTTTTAGTTACTACCTTCAATATCAATTTTTGTGCCATAAGTATCTACTTTTTCCAACATTGGCCTAGTGCTTTAGCATATGCTTGCACAGTATATGTGCTTATGTAGGTTTTATTTTCTGCTGTGATTGTTGTGACTCTGAAAATGAATGGAGTTGCCTCCAATTTTATTAAATTTTGGGAAAAATTGGAAAAACCGTAAAAAGTATAGAGTCCTGCTTTCTGTATCAATGTTTTTTTAATACATGCAGTATATTTTTTTTATTTCCAACTTTACCCTCTTACAGATTGATAATCCGTATGAGACATATGGATTGGCAATTCATATGACTCATACGAATCAACAATCCGTATGAGTCATATAGATTGGTAATCCATATGACTCTTACGGATCAGCAATCCGTATGAGTCATATGGATTGACAATCCAATACACCCAGATCTAAGAGTTTAACTTTCTACACCAGTCCTTTTTCCAATACACCCAGCATGCACAGTGTAATACTGATTTTGCCCTTCTCGTAATATGTAAGTTGCATACTGACATACACCATTCAATTTCTTACGGATTGCCGATCCGTATGAGTCATATGAATTAATAATCCATGTGACTCATACGGATTGTTGATCCGTATGAGTCATATGGATTGGCAATCCATATGACTCTTACGGATTGGTAATCTGTATGAGGGTAAAGTTGGAAATAAAAAAAAATATGTTGGATGTATTAGAAAAAGAACTAGTGTAGGAACCAGGACTCCAGATCTAATTTGGCTTGGGTCATGAATCTATTAAAGCACTTCTGGTGGACCTGACTATTCATTCTTCTTTCCTTATTATCCTTATTATATATTTTTGGGCTAGGCCTGGTGACCTATAAATAAATAAAATGAATAAGTAGTGGTGGATCTAGGAAAAAAGAGATCTTTCGCTGAAGATCCCTCTCCAAGATCCCTCACTAAAGTTACTCTTAATAGTTTTCATAAATATTAATTTCACAGTAAAATCATAGAAAATTTAGAGTTAAAACATACCTCAAACAAGATTATTCCCAAAGAAACAAAAATTCAATTACTAAAAAAATACAAAATGAATGGAACATGAAAAATTAATAAAATAAAAGAATGTAGTGTATCATAGAAATTGAAGTTTGCAGAATGTAAAAAGAGTGTATATAAAAAATTAGTATTAATAATAGTAAATTATTTAATTATAATTTATTTTAATTTTAGTTAATTTGATATATCATTGGTTTCAAGAATTGTTAATTAATTGTAACATAATATATGTTTTAACTTGTTAATCAAATAACTGACCGTTTAAAGACTTTAAAATCTTAGTAAAAATGATCTGGAAAAATCTTGATAATAAAAAATAGGGTTTTATTATTTTTTTTGTTCTTAAACTTTTTTTTTTAGTTCCTAAACAATTTTTTTAGCATTTTTACTTCCTATATTTTTTTCTTGAGTAAATTACACTCACATTCCTAATATTTTGCTCAAATTTCACTCGAAACTCCTCCATTTTTGCACCCAGAAAAAACCCTTAATTGTTTAGCTCACATTACACCCAGACCCCCTCCGTCCTAAACACCGTTTAATAATTTAACAGAAATTAGGCACATGTTGGTCACATGACTTTTAATAAAATTTCATGTCTAAAATATCATCATCTTCCTCCTTTCAACTTGAAAATATTTTAAGGTTCTTGCTTCTTTTTTATTCATTTTTTTGTAATTAGACGTAAACTCAACTTTTTGTTGGACATGAACTCATTTTAGTACGTAGTGTTAACACCCTTCTTCTCATCCTTTGTTCTACCAACATATATATGAACTGAATTTTGATTCTCAACAAACATTTTCAACACATCATGATCAGTCTTAAGGGGAAGAATTTTACCACTAGTAGTAGAACAAAACCACAAAA
Source organism: Glycine tomentella (assembly GCA_007407185.1). NCBI lineage: Eukaryota > Viridiplantae > Streptophyta > Magnoliopsida > Fabales > Fabaceae > Glycine > Glycine tomentella. The sequence continues at coordinate 521,807 of PYAF01001878.1, forward strand.
TAAAAAGGTGACATGGTGGCAAGTTTAAATCATTAGAAATGTTGTTCACATAATCATGTGCGTTGTACATTCCAAATTTATCATGATCAACATTACATCACTTGGTTCGCCTCGTTGGACCATAAAGTGGATCAAAGTATCCGCGTTGCCTAGTTCAAGACCCATGTATTTCAATTTATCCATTGTGTTCCTGTGGTTCCAAACATTAATACTATATTAATAAACAATAATAAAAAAATGATTTTAAAAATCATAAGTGATTCCAAACTGGTCCCCCATTTAGAAATAGGCAACAATAAACAATCAAAATTAAATAAAAATCTTAAAAAGTAACCTATATACAAGGTCCAGTGGTCACTTACAAGCATAATCCTAGCGTGAATAGAAATTGTGAAATAGGAAGAGAAACAGAGTCCTCGTGAACGTCGAAGAGGAAGACAAACGAAGGTGCTCGTGAACGTCGTGAACTAGAAGAGGAATAGTAGAGAACTCGTGAACTTGAAAAGGAACGATGGAGAATTCGTGAACTAGAACTCGCGAACGATGAAAAGGAATGGAATGGGAACATCGAAAGAGGAACTCGCACCCCTGGATGCTGAAGAAGAACTCGCCAACAAAATGAATATGAACAGTACTCGTGAATGGTGAAGAGGAATGAAACGTGAATCCTAAATTCTAAAACTAATTGGGAGGGGATAATTTGGATTTTACAATTAAAATGTAAAGACAATTTTATCTGCTTAAATATTTCAATTGACGTAAGTTAACTGCATTAATAGATGAGTGTAAAAATAATGTGCAAAAAGTGAGGGGTATCGAATGAAATTTAAGAAAAACATAAGAAGTACGAGTGTAATCTACTCTTTTTTCTTTGATAATATTTATGACATCATTGACATTACAATCCCTTTAGCAGCCTAGTGATCGCATGCCATATCATCAAGGAGTTGATGAGACAGTCACTTATAATTTTTTTGGTAAATTGGATTATAATCTCACATCAACTAGTTTTGATTGTTGATGTCATCAACTAATCTAAACAGATGAAAAATTTAAACACAGTAGTTTATAAAAAAATTTACACTTGATTGTCTTGTCATATTCATTGTTGTTTGTGGCAAGTCACATGACTACTAATATGAATTAATTAACGTTGTTATTTGAGAAAAGGAGCTAAAATTATTAATAAAGGAAAAAATATAGACAGAAAATACAAAAAATTATTTAAGGACTAAAAGTGAAATTTGTAAAAAAAAAAAAAAAAAAAAAAAAAAAAAAAAAAAAAAAAAAAAAAAAAAAAAAAAAAAAAAAAAAAAAAAAAAAAGATACGTAAACATAATTAACCCTAAAAAAATATATACTTAATTCTTATATCAGTAATGAACAAATGTTGTCAAGACTTGTAACAGTGATGATGATGGATTAGACAGGAAAAACCAAAAAAAGTCTAGCTAGTCTTCTCTTGGGATACTTGTTCTAACATTCTTGGCTGGCATATGGAGTTAAGTTGTAATGTTTTTTTTTTTTTTTTGTTAAGATAGGAATACAAAGTTAAGTTGTAATGTGAAACAACGTAAGTCAAATATATAACATAAACAATTCAAATAGTAACTTAAATATTTAAGGTAGTTTAAAGTAAATGTAACTCATGTTGAAGAATAAAAGTAAGTAAATAAACCGAAAGCTAACAGAACAACATATAGTACATGATGTAACTATATTAACTCCCTCTTCAGACTCTATATATATCATATAGTAAGAAATATAGTGATTAGTTGTGCACACCACATTTTGTTAAATGTGTACACTGTAAATATAAATGATTTCGTAAAATCTTTATAATAAATATATGATTCTTATATTTTTATTGATGATGTGTTTGATAAAATTAACTTGGAAAGGATAACGTATTTTTAATCATGACATTAATTAATCTATAGCATAGTTTCAATATATTTTTAAAATGCCTTATACAATTCAGTACTACTTACCTAATTGAATTTTGATTCACCAAGTACGCGACCATATATTCATATTGTTCTTGTCTAGGATGTTTAAACAACTTAAGGAAACAAGATATAAGAAAATTACAACCTTCTTAAAATAACGACGTGGCGTAGTTGTATATGTAGTAGTTGCTTAAAATTGCAAACAGCTATAGCTCCTAACATCGGTTATTCTACCGACCGCCGCTAAAAGTATGTCAATTTCCTCATCGGTCATAAAAAAACCGATGCTGAAAAGTAAAATCTAAATCAGTTGTCCCCAAACCCGATGTGACAGAGCATCAAAAGTTCCACATCGGTTACCGGAAAACCGATGTTAGAATACACTATCTACATCGGTTCTTTTCAGTAACCGATGTTGGATTTTTGATGCTCTTGACACGGTTTCTGTATGACCGATGCGAGAATGAGATTCTTTGTAGAGTTACCGATGTTAAGCCGTTTTCTAAATTATTAAAAAAAATCGACGCACATGCATACTTGAAAACAAGTTTGAATAGTGCTGTTGTATCTTATAAGCCAAACAGTATCCACTCGAGCCACAATAACCCAAAGAGAAAAGTTGCGAGCAGAATCACTTATTCTTTTGCAAATGTCATCCAACTTCTTCACTAACACGTCAAGCAGTTCATCTTCGTTCTGCCTCACTCCCATAAACACGTCCTTTATCTTGTTCAGTGCCAACGTCAACTTTTCATCAAACGATTTATCTCTTCCCCTTTGCAGGAAATTGCTCCTCACGTGCTTCAGCAGCATAAGTACTGCTTTCATGCGGTTTGTTTGAATAGACATTTTCCTGTAGTCAAATACCATGTTAACCAAATGAGTCTAACTTAATTGGTTCGAAAGTTATTTAAAAAACATGCATAAATTATTATAAACTTTCTGCTGACTAAGTTCAATTCATATTTATCAAAAAAAATACTGCATTAGCAGATTTATTTTGCATTGTAAAAATATGTGTGAATTATTGTAAATAATTTGTCTATTATGACATTTTTTTTACAACAACTATGTATGACATTTTGTTAAAATAATTATGTATGCTGGCAGTTTTTTTTATGGAAGTTAATTATCAATAATGAGCAAAGATGGTTAAGACTTACTGTATAACAACAGCCACGATGGATAATGATATCCCAAAATTGTTTTTTGATATTTTATTTGATATGTTGAACAACCATTCTTAATTTGTTATGGCATTGGGTTAGAAAGTAAAATAATATAAATATGGTAACTCAAATAATGATAACTTCAACTATATAAGTAGTTACTTAAACAATTAAAATTTTTCTTACATTCTAAAAATAAGATATTTTTGTGACCAAAAGTCATAAAATTAATTCTCCAAGATAGAGAGATTGATAGTTTTATTTATCCCAATAAAATTTGTTCCATACACACGGTCAGGAAATCAAACCTCTACCGGTGTACTTAAAAAATCTAGTTATCTACCAACTACGTTAAATTTGATTGATTACTCAAACAATCAAGATATTTTAAAAGAAACGCAACATGTTGAGAGAAGTGTGAATAAAAAATAAAAAACAAATCAAGAAGAAGCTATGAATAAATTAGCAAAAGAAATATGTCCGCAGCACCTGTATGCAAATGAAAAATATAGACTGCACATCATGTCTTACTTAAATCATGACTGGGACTGCTCACTGCTTCATACGTTAGCCTAGTTGGGAACACATTCTGACGCTACTCTTGTTCGTTTGGACTCGTTTTTAATTGTTTTTGTTTCTCTGTAACCATGCCATCCACTGGCGGAGCTACGTTGAGCTCAGGGGGTGCAGTTGCACCCCCTTAATTTTAAAAATTCACAATTAAATATTTTCTTTATAATTTTTTTAAGTAAAATTATATATTTTTGTATTTTATTTTTTCTATATTTATATATTTGAATCTCCTTATTTTAATTTGTATAATTTGTCTCCAGTCTGATCCCTCATTTAAAAAAATTATATATAATTATCTAATATTTTTATATTTTGTCTTCCCTAATTTTATATATTTGAATGTATTACTCTCATATTTTTATATTTTCATATTTTATATTTTTTAATTTTATATATTTGAACCCACTATTCTCAATTTTTATTTAAATATTTAACTTAAAAATTCAATTTTTATTTTTTAAATAAATTGTCCCCACTGACCCAGGGTCCTAGATCCGCCACTTATGCCATCAATGAAAGTGTTAGTACAATTGCAGTATGCAAGGAAGGAACCAATTATGCAGTCTGCAACCGGGTACGTAATTCTTATTTTTTTTAAGGCTTGATTTAATATTTAAAATTTTAGTGGTGGTTGAGATTTATAATTTGATAACTTGAAAGAAAAGTGAATTTATATTGTTAATTAAAATTTGTAGATCCTGTAAAAAAAATGTAGTTAATTAAGACTACATATAAACATGCGTGATGTAAGGTAAATAAGTTAATTGTTTAAATTAGTGGTAATTAAAAAGGAAGTTAAAATATATTATTTTATTATTTGATGTGTTATTATTTTTTAACCTTAAATATAATTTCTTTGAACTAAACAATATATACTTATTACAGTGATTGTTTTTGCTCTTCACATTGAAACAAAATCTATAGTCAAATATCGAAATTCAAGGTCTGAGCCTATACATCAGCTAAAGCAATCAGATATGCTTGATGAGCCAAATCCCCGATCCAATATCTATTGCGATAATTACAACATTGCCAAGTCTCTTGGTGAATAGCAATGAAATGTTGTGTAACACAATTTAAGCATCTAGAATCTCCAATGATCAGAAAGTTGCATGCAATTGGTCTCATAGCAGACTTTGGTTAAAAAAGAGAGATAAGACAACAAATGTAGTCCCCATCTAAAACAAACCTGGACTTGTAGTAGAGGATAAAATACTTCACATGCTTGATCCCTAAACTTGTTGCCAATCTTGTTTTCCTTGCATTATTGAAATATCAAAGTTTGTTTTCACTACATGCCATGGAATCTGGACTCTCGTACACTCCTTCTGATTTCAACATTTGGACTTCTCCTGATTGAGTCTGCTTTGGCTGCCACCTCTATATATGTAATCCAGCTTCTGTTTTTGGCAGAGTAATGTATTCCTTCCAAGCCAAATATCCCAGCTAAGAGTAAAAATTTGGTCTGTTACTACAGCAGCATCATGTATCTCCATCCATTCAGTGATATATGATGCAAAACTTATAATAGCTATACATGAGTGTTATAATAAACAGTAAAAACGCACAGTTATTTACCTTATGCAGTATCGCAAACCTGATGAACAAAGAGGACAAGAAGGTTAGTTTTGCAGCCACTGACGGTGATTTACATCAAAACTCCATTTTTTTACCGATTTGTTGATCTGGTGTGTTGACTATAATTCTAAATTATTCATTCAACCTCTTTTTTTCCTTAAACAGAATCACAAACCAGAGGAACAATTGTGTAGTCATGCTAAAATTCAATCCATTCATATAAATGGGTAACCTTGGTAAGTTATTTGCTTGTGACATTCTAGTCTTCTGTATATAATTTATCCTTCAAATTATAGCTATTATAATGGTGTTTACCGACTAGCCAAAATGAATAAAAGAGAATATCCTCCTCCACTGTGATTTGAAGAATCAATTAAAATTCCTATAAGGGCAAATTAAGAACTAAGAGCAAAGCAAATTTCTATACATTTGCAATGACTGGTCCCACAAAATCATTTGACCATCCTACATACTCGCAGACAAAGTGGAAGTCTTACAGTGAAGGTATGGTACTAATCTGATGTCCCTGGGAACTTGGCATGAACCTGTCTCTTGTAGGTTGCTTCTCCATTGCAGCCTCTGTTCCACCTGAGACCTCCCTGGAAGTAGCTGGTAATTTGTCAGTCACCACTATTATCTATTGCTAGTATCACCGAAATATCATCACCAGACGACAAATTATTGCAATATAAATCAATAAAATAGTGCCTAATTTTTCAATTTCTGTGTGTCACTATCAGTAGTCCTAAAGCTAGCTCTTAATAATTGGTGTTAAATACCATTAATCTCATGGCACAAAGTCCCATTACATATTTGTATGCTCCTATGCTTGTAAAATAACAAACGCGTGGTCAGAAAAATATAATCATAATAAATATTATCTCTACCACTAATGTGTTTGTGACCACCTTAAAATTGGTCACACACTCAAACTCACTATAATATAAAATCAATGCTTGAAGATTTTAGCTATCCTCTAAGAGTTGTAATCCCTTATCTGTCACCTGAGAACCAGAGATATGAAGTGAAAGCAAAGACAACCTTTACGAAGACATGACATCCATCCAACAACCATCATGCAATCCAATATATTCATCTAAGAAAATATCCTGCCATTTAGAATACACATATGATAGTAAATACTCGAATGTAAGCAACATTTCCAATTCCACCAAGCTTATCCTACAACACCTTAAAATAATGAAACAGAGAGAGGCTGTGGTATCAAAACATCCTCCTCGACAACTGTTTTAAACAGAAAACGAAACCAAAACATCAATTTTATGAGAAAAAGGAAATTGAAATAATCAAATAAAAGAAAACTTAAGTAGGAAAATTTCAGATAGGAACCAGTATTGTTGCATTACACACTCTTACCTTGCATTAGGCGAATTTTGATATACACATACTTTACACACGTACGTACATGATTGGTTAATTAAAGTGGTACCTTTGATGATAATAATGCATATGAAGGACTTCTCGTGAAGAAGAGACTGCTTCAGGTTTAAGGTCTTCAGGAGGTCTTGAAGGATGGAGAAGAAAGAAAGTGGTGGAAGAGCTTATCCTATGGGAGAATTATAAACTTGACCTGGAACTTTGATAGAGAAAATAAATAGTGATTTAAACATCAGAATCCTTACTAACAGTTGCACACATCTCTGACCCAAGGAGTGACATACATTTTTAACTTTTGATCCTCTCTTATCTTCACACGAGAATGAAAAACATCGATCTTGTTAGACAACCCAAACCCGTGTTTCCACATCTTTGACATTGTCGTTGATATCCAAAGGAGTTGTCTCGACCATGCTTTTACAAATTTCATATAGGAACCATGTAAGAACTCTAATTCATGGTATGTAAGCGAAAGGATTGTTATTTTTTTCCATTCAATGGGTAATTTAAAGGGAAACCAGTTTCAAATAGAATGCATGAAAGGCTTCAAATTGTCATAAATGTCATATATTGTTGTTACAAAATTTAATGAGTAATTTATAATTTGATATTGTATTAATAGTAAATATCAATGATTAATTTGTAAAGTTAGTTATAGATAAATAATAAATATTTTCTGATAAATTTTTATAATAGCAAATGTGGAAGCAAAGACAGAATATGAACGTATAGAAGCCACCATAAGAAAAACGTAAATGTAATAGAAGGTAAAGCAGCCACATAATGAATATGGAAGGAGAACAATGAAGAATAAAAATAAAAAAATTGTAAAGAAAGTGATACGTAAGTAATTTTACTGATGTGACAGACTAATAAAATAACGTAGCAACGTATTCAGAATTTATATATTATAAATAGATTTGTAGTTACATCATGCAATACATGTAGGCGAGACAATAAATTTAGTGTAAAGGACGAAGGGATGCTGAGAGAACTGGTTATAAAGTTCTTCTGACTGAATTTAGTAGTAATTACTCGATCAGTATTTAAATATAAATTTTGGAAGTATGGATGACAATAATTAAAAAAACCACTTAAAAAAAATTCTTAAATCGAGATATATCTTGTTTTGTTAGCTCTGTAAATAAATTAATCTAGTTATACTAGTAAGCAATGGCAATGAAAGAATCAAATAACCAAAATTTCACATCATTCTTTTCTCCAATGAAAATTTACAATTACTATGTTTCCTTTCAAGAGTGGAATTCATTTCTTGCAGTTGGAAAGAGAACTAATCTTTCAATTAGTTAATTTTGTAATAACTAAATATCAATTCTTAGCAGCGAATTAACCATACAGCCTTCCCTTTTCAAGGTGCACCATTTCTAGTCTATAGTCTATTATTTTAAGCACTACTGTGAAAAAAAGTGGTATTATATTATTATCTGGGCAAAAAGACAAAAAGTGGTATATAGTCCATGATTACAATATCCTTTTTAATTTTCTTTCTTGCCTTTTACCCTTTTAATAGCACTAAATTTTATGGATGGTTGGACAAAGGGAAATGGAGTGTACAATGTATGAGTGCATAGCAGGGCACAACTAACTACTTTCACCAAAGAGACAGCTACAATAGCTATAATAAGAAACTCTACAACCCCACACCATTAGAATACAAAACGATTTTATATCATGCATTATCAGCAATAAATCTTCATGTTCCCCTTGTCATTGCCTTCTAGAAGGCAATTCTATGACAAAAATCACATGATATTATGTCACAATCGATGCTCCTAAACCACATAAAACATCTAGCCCAATGTCAATTATTTTTCCAAATAAGACATAAATTGTATCATTACCAATCAGGAACATAAAACCTTCAAATTAAAAATTCCTCACAGCTACAAAAATATGAGTACAACCCCGAGTCAATAATCATCAAGGGTGGATGGATATAAGTGAGATTTATCAATTTGCAAAAGTCAGCTCGCTCTACTCTGCTGTTGGTACTTCCCATTCTGTCATTTTACTACTACAACAAAAATTATATGAGCGATCATGAATCTGAAATATATATACACAGCACTAGTGTATATTCAACAATGTGTATATTCAACAATGTGTCACCCACGCATTAAATCGATGTCAACATGGGAATTACGCATGTCCAACGGACGCGATGCCGACCAAGGACTTAAAGATGGGGGGGTTGGAGGAAGGTTTTGATTTGGTGAGATGCTATTCAGTGAAACTGGATTATGAACTCCCTGATGATCTGACTCCACAGCAACTTCTGAACCTTCTGAGGATTCCTTTTTCTTGTTCTTTGTCTTTGATCCACCCCATAGAAAACTCCCAACTACCACCTATAGTCATCACTAATTCAGTCTAGCCATCCAAAAGAAAACTAGGGGTATAGGAGCATATCTAAGATCACATGGCCAGTTTGTTAAAAATTTAAAGGTTTAAATACTTTTTCCGTCCTTGCAATTTTATTTTATTTTATTTTTAATCCTTATAAATTATGTTTGTTTTATTTTTTGTCCTTTAAGTGGTTTAGATAACATTTTTTCAGTGTTCAAAGTGCTATCTAAACGGCTTTAAGGACAAAAAACAAAAAGAAACATAATTTGCAAGAATTAAAAACAAAAAAAAAATCACAAGCACGAAAAGCAAAAAAGCACTAAATTGCAAGGAGTAAAAAGGTATTTAAGTCAAAATTAAAAAATATGATTCTGATTAGAGATTTTAGAAAAAAGTATAAGCTAATTTATGTTTGTTTACAATCATAAAAATCACTCTTTAAAAGAAGCACCTGATTTTATGAGAAGCTATTCAAAATAGCTTTCAATTATAGAAAAGCTGAAACAAATGCATGAAAAGCTTTTAAAAATGATCATCTTTTAAGAAGTGGTTTTTATACTAAAAGAAAACTGTAATAAACGAAACCATAACTTTTTATATTGAATAACCGGAATTTTTTTTAATTTTTAACATGGGGGAAATCAAAGATGTGTATTCAATATATAATATCATCATATTTTATGGCAACACTAAGAATGCTGGTTACCTGAACAGGACTTGATGCAATAAGCACTCCACCAACTCCGCCACCAATGACACGACCATCAGGACTAGCAAGGGACACACTCAATCCACCAGTTCGATTGCGTGAGCCGCCATTATCGGTGACCAAGTAAGAGCCTGAGAGACACACTATCTCAAAGCGCCCCTATCAAATTCAGAAGTCCACCAACAATCATTATTATATATTATATATTATATATACATATTGATATAAGCAAGGTTATTAAACTCGAGAATCTAAGTAGACTCGTGAGAGTTCCAAAAACTCGACTTGTAGACTCTTACAAATTTACTTCATATAAAAATAATAATAAAATACCTATAAATAACATACAAATTAAACATTTCAACAACATAATAAAGCAAAATAGTAAACCATAAATTTCACAATACTTAATTAACCAAGTCTAGTAATACATCACTACTAGATAATAACATGCGGAGGTGATAATAATGGTAGACCATTCTCATTGAGGGTTTGATTTTGTTAGAGAACAAGGGTTTGATGTTGTTAGAGGTCAGGGTTCTACGATCCAGGAATAACACACGAAATGAAGATATGTTGAACCCTAAACGCATAAAAAATAATCCAAAATGACCTGCATTTTAGTCTAATTTTTAAAACTTGTTGACTTGCTAACTTGGGGGTAAACTCAAGAGCCTACCAAGTTTTTGTAGAGTCTACCGAGTCTACTAAAAAGAGAGATTGCACACAAGTTAACTAGTAGAGAATAAGTAGACTCGTATATTCGTAAGAGTTAATACAAAAGGTTGGAATCTCTGATTTGGAAAAAGGGTAAAAGTAAAACAAAACAAATGATACTCGTTAATACAAAAGGTTGGAATCTCTGATTTTTACTAGGAAGACTAAAAATTACAGATATTTCATAATCAAAATATGTGAATTAAAGTAGGATGATCAAAGATTTGCGGCCATGGTAAGGTGAGTAAAGCCCTCATTTTAAGCTCCAAAAAAAGATTTACTTCCTAATAAGTAAGAATATTTTTCAAAAAAAAAAAAAAAAAGGTGAGTACAACGCACACTTTAAGGTCCTGAAAAATATTTACTAATAGCGTGTACATTTTACTGCTTTGAATGCTGTATTTTCGCGTGTCATTTTTCAGCAAGAAGCTACATATATATAGGCAACCAGCCACAACGTGCAGCAACAAACACTTGCAGCAGTAACGTTAAAAAACAAATCGAAACTGAAAAAACCCACTAATATTTTTCAAAAAAAAAAAATTAATTAATTACTTGATATCTCTTTCTTTTCCCATAGAAGAGATATATATAAATATATATATATATATATATACATACATATATATATATATATATACACACACACACATATATGGTCTCTGTGTGTGTCCCTTCATTCTCTCCATTCGTTAATGCCATCTCTTTTTCCCCTTGTACACAGTTGTGTTTCTTTATTTTCCCCAATCTTTTCTTCTGCTGGGTAAAAAGCTTGCAGCTTGCTTATTAGGATTAAAAATGAAATGTGAAATGAAATTGATTATGATAATTTGATATGAAATTTTGCATTTCAAAAAGCTTGACAGATCAATTTAAAATCAAATTATAATAGTTTTAATAAATTATTTTAATTGGTTTAAAAAGGGGTAATCAAAAAAATTGGTTTATAGAGGTCTTATCTTAAAGTTTGCTTTAGACATAAATAAATGTTAGGTCAACCCTGTTGAAGCCCGCATTTTCTCCCATAAGTACCCACCAACCAAAAAAGGCATGGTAACTCAGTCAAAATGATTCATTGGCAAAAGATTATTTTGTTTCTATCTTCCAATACATTAAAGATTATTTGTGCCCCTTAACCATATCGTATGCATGCAAGTATGAACATAAATTCTAAGGAATGTGTTATTTATGCAACAAATATCATGCTTCAAGTTTTTTTTGAGAAGCAAAATGAAATTTTATACAAATTGGAGTGAGAAAGAGCACAAGGTGTACCCATCCACTCACATATCATGCTTCAAGTTTAAAACACGGTTTCATTCAGTCTGGCATTGTAGAAGACCTACAACACATGTTCAAAGGCTCATATAAAACAATTGAAATGTAGCCACAAAACGGTCTTAATTTGCAGTAATGATGTCTGGTATCAACTTCCATGCATGAAATGAATTCTTAAGGAATTCAGCTAACCTAACAAAAGCATGCATCTTTTTAAATCAATCAATCATAGTACCTCCATAAAGGATTGCCATTTGATTATGTGGAATATTTTGTATGCATAAAGAATGGTATGGGTCTTTATGTAATCCCAGTTCTGTATGAACCTATAAGTGTATCTATATCAACACATACATAACACTGAGAAAGTGCTTAACCTCATATGTGACAGTGCCGCCTGAAGTTGATGGCTGGCGAAGTGTGACAGTAGAGACAGCACCATTGGCTGACAAAATGCATACAGCTCTAGGTCCCTGCTGAGAAAATGCCATGATTTTTGTTGCAATGTCCTACAGGGGAAAAAAGTTCAGAAGAGTAATTCACCAATATTTACATAAATACCAGAAGATATGGCAGTGTCAATCAATAATGCTTGGTTTTGGCTTTACCAAGTCTACTTTTCCTTTTAAGAGAAAAATAGTACAAACATGAATAACTGTTTAGTATTTAACATTTTATTTATCATTATTTCAAGAGACCAATAGTACATAGTGTCACCTTTCTTGGGCCAGATACAAAATTTTGGTTGCATAAATAGTAATTAATTAATATATACAGCCTCATGTTAAAAAGAAAAATATTGACAGAAATCACAGGGTAATGTTTGTTTAAATCCATACAAATATTAGGAATCATATAGTTTTAGGAAATCACAGGCTTGTACTAGATATAGGACACTAGTACTTGACCAAGAATAGCTAGTATATATAGATTTATTAGGCTAGCCAGTGATTATCACATCCAAATCAACACATCATCACATAATAATATTATCATTTAGAGCCTTGAACTAACAAAATAATATCATTCAGCATATTTCTCCCTTCTCTCTTTTTAATCTACTCTCCCAACAATCATAATAACATATACCACCAAAACAGAGAAATTTATTCAATTTCATAAAATAATTTCATTGTCACATACTTCTCCATTTGCAATATTGATGATATGAGGAGTGAATCCCATCCCAGCTGAACCAGACATCAAGTCACCTGGCAACAATTGAATTAACCACTCAAAATATCAAAAACAAAAGTACATAAATCAATCATCTATAATCAGCTTTAACAACAAATCTAAGTTGGGTTGTATTAGACATTCACTAGGTTCGAGAGTGCAAATGCATAAATTTGCAAACTTATGAGCCATTATGTTAAATGTAAGTGTCACCAAAATAGTTAGAATTCTAAGTTTCTAACTGACTTCTGGATAGAATTAGATAGGCTGTAATTTTCAGGGCCCATTAGGGGGACCACCCAGGATCCCACAAGTGGGTCCTAGGCTTTACCAAAGAAACAATAAGTTGTAATATTCATCCAAAGAAAGGAAGAAATAGAAATCTAAGGGCCTGTTTGAGAAAATGTTTTCTGTCTTCATTTCTTGTTTTCACTTTAATTACAACAGTGACAAATTGTTTTCATTTTATTTTTTTGTTTTCAAATATTTGTACAAGAAACAGTGAAAACAACTTTTCATTGTTTTCCCCATTTTCTAAACAAACCTTTGAAAATAGAATATAAAGTGAAAACAATGCAACACCTTTGTAATTAAAAGTAGAAGTAAATATAATGATTAAAACAAAAGCAGTTTTTCAAACCAAACAACTCCTAAAATCTCATCGGTCATGCTATGATTTCTTTTACTTCACAAATGTTGTCCTAGTGAAATTGTTGTTATTTAAATGCTAATTAACATCCTTGCAACTTTTCTTATTACAACTCTACAATTTTATGAGCTTGTATTGTATCCCATGCTCAACCTATTATATTGTAACATACAATTTAGATCACTTATCTCACATATACATTTGTGTGTGCGTACTTGGTTAGAAACTTTAATTTGTCAATATAGTGAAATATCTTTTCCAAATAACTTGATTATTATAATCTGAGGCAGTAATTACTGAACAAGGTAACAGTGCATGTTTTGGAAAGATTAATGTAGGGAAATGATCTTTTTTTCTCTCAAAGCGATAGGAACCTGGAAAAATAATTATTTCTCTAAAATAAGCAAAACTAAACACACACAATTGTTTGCTGTCAACAATTCTACGGAAATATTGGAAACTGGAAACGTCTAATTATACACAAATAAATGACAATCAACCAATGTAATTCTAATCACATTTATCAAAAAATTAATAAAAAAAATGCATCTCTCTCTTGGGGATCAGCAAAATTTTAAATTCAATGAACATAATACTCCCTCCATCCCTAATTATAAGACCTTTTCAACTAATTTGCGCTCCTTAAGAAAAGTAGTTAATTTAGTTAATCACATTAAATATGTCAATTATTTATACTATCATTTTAAAATTACCCTTTTCTTATCTCTTTATCCACTTAGTTGTTTTTCATTAATGTTTGGAGAGAGAATAATTAAGGATATGTAGGAAAAAAAATTAATGCATCTATAAATTAGAAAAGGGTATTATAAAAAGGGACCAACAAATTTCTAAAAAGGATCTTATAATTAGGGATGGGGGTGTATACGGCAAACTATGTAGGGATTTAAAGGCCATTGTTCATTCAGGTCATTATGATACTAGCATGTCAACATAAAAATCAATAAAAAAAATATTCAGCTAAAAACGAACTTTCAACCAAATAACAGTTTGATAAGGATTTGCAAAATTTCAAACTGATAAACCTTTCAGCTTCAAATAATTATCATCTATAACAGTTTAAAAAACTAAAAAAAGTTGCATTGCAATAGAGATTTACCAAGAGAAGCCAATTGATGTTTCTTCCCAGTCCCAGGTGGGCGCCCTCTGCCCCGTTTCTGGCTTTGTGTCAAGGCTCCAGGATGGCTAGATGATGTTGGAGTTGGAGTCAATGCCAATGACACACTTCCGTCGATTCCATATTTCCTAGGCCTTCCTCTCTTCCTCTTGACAGGTTCCCCTGGAGGTGCCCCAGTAGGAGCTCCCACATTGACACCATGAGCCGAAATTGCCGAAGATTCCAATGGCAATGTGGATCCAATGGTACCACCACCAATGCTGGATTGAAATGGTAAATTTGGATTAGACATTGGACGCATATTAGGCGAAATATGTAACTCAGGTGGTGCTCCAGATCCAGGTATTCCTCTTTGCTGCATATAGTAAGACCCGGATAACGCCATTTGGTCCCCACGATCCATGGCATTTACTTCAATTGCCTTCAAAATCTTTCACAAGAAACTCTGACACCCCAATATTCAGTACACCAAAAGTTATCACCTAGTTCTGTTCCCAAATAGAGTATAGTGACAAATTGTGGAGGAAAAAAAAAACACCAACACCTCAAAATACCATAAAAAGTATGAAATCCAATGAGCAATAACCAACAAGGGTGTCAAAAAAGGGCTTAAATTACATCAGCTGTAAGTAACTGTACCTTGAGAAGAACAACTATAAGTCCTTAAAATTAAAAATACTGAAGCTTCCAGCAGATAAAATTTCTCATTAATGGCACCATGTATATAAATTAAACAGATGAATCCACACATGTACAAGATAAAGCATAAAGTAGAAGATAGATTCTAGGAAAAGAAGGAAAGCCAAGAAGGCATCAACAACAGAAGAGAACCATTCTCTAACCACAATAGGACATGTCTAACAGAAGACAAAAACAAAAACTATGTACAGCTTACCAAACTATAAGAAACAAAATAAAAAGGCTTCATGTTGAAGATAAAGAAGGACTAGAATTGGTTGAAAAAAGGTCCACTCTGACCAACACCCATTAAAAACCTTAAACACCAAGCAATACAAGTGCGAACACCCAGAAAATCACCAACACAAAAAAGTACAAGTGAAGGAATTAGTCTAGGCCAATCCCAATGCCATAAAAAGCTTCCTAACCCAGTTCCAAAAAAGAACAGAAAATGCCGCATCACACCAAAGGGACCCCAAAATCACAAAGAAAAACCAGCAAAACATCAGCCACAATGGCTTTTCCGTGGAAATTTACAAACTTTGGAGAATTGGGTTCATAATTAGAACAGATTCAACTCCCCAAACACACAAAAGAGAGAATGCAACATGGGTTTCAGAGCGCACAAAGAAAAGGGAAAAGCGAATCATACTAACATTTTAGGAACAGGATCAAAAAGCTGTGGTGCACATTCACAGTTCCACCAGTGAAGAAATGGAAGCTAGTGATTCATTCAGTTGAAAAAAAGTTGAACAGTTTTTTTCTTTTTCTCTTGGGGAAATGGAGAGTGGTGGCATAGTTACACAGAGAAAGAGAGGTGAGCGAACCACTGTGTCACTGCAAAGAAGCAAATTACTCCACAACAATGGAAAAAGAAGGTAAAATAAATATTAAAAAAAAACATCAAAATTGAAAAGATAAAATATATATAAAAAATAGTTTTTTCTTTTCTCTCTCTATATAACTCTTTTTGCAGTGTCTCAGCTGCAAAAGTCCTTATCTGGTTGCATATTTTTCTAGGGCTACCCTCGGTCTCTCTAAAAAAAGAGGTTTTTTTCACTTTCTCTCTCCTTTTTTTTTTTTTTTTGAGTTGTGATATGATGATGACGATGCTCTCTCTGTGAGTGTGATGTTTCTGGGATTTAAGAAAGGGGTTGAGAAGCAAACAAAAGTTGAACAGAAAAAGGCACTTGTTGTTTTGGATAATACTGAAATATTTTATTTAGTTTCAAATAATAATAGTAATATAGTATTTATTATTTTATTTATTTGAAGAATAAGAAAATTAAATTAATAAGAATTGAGATTTAAAAACAGGGACCGTGGTGGTGGGGAAGTTTGGGTCCAAGGGGATTATGCAGAGAAAAAGGGAACTATCTCTATCCACGCGCCCTGCTTGTAATCTAGTGTGCATCACTCCCACTGAGATTGTGGTGTTGGCCTCAATATCATCGAAAATAACTACTTGTATATCTAACTTTGGAGAATCTATATTATGTGCCTACATTATTATATGTAAGATATTACTAGAGCTTGGTACTTCTCTAAAAAAAATTAAATAAGAAATAAAAATTAAAGACAGTTAATAAAAAATTGATGATATAAAAATAGTGGAAAGTTAATGTAAGTTAAAAAAAAAAAAAATTAAAAAATAATTTAAGAGTAAAATTGTTTAATGAAATTTATACAACAAATAAAATAATTATTTTTACTAATAATTATATATTACTTAAAATATCAAAAGTCAACTGTATAGGGACTTCTTGGCTGTAATGATAAAAAAATTTAAATAATTTACGTAAAAGACTTAGAAGTTGTACCAATGAGTAGTTAATTTAAATAGTATTGAATTTATTTTTTTAAATAAGGTTTTAAATTTGAGATTATTAATAATAATAAAATTGATTAAAATGAGAGATTTTAATAAAAGTGATAAGTGAGATTTTTTTAATATTCTGCCATTTAGAGAATTACAATCTCAAAATTATGATAACCAAAAATGTTATTTGTGTGTGTTACAGAAAGTTTTATAAGAGAAAAAAGGTACTTTAGATTTGAAGAATCAAAACTAATACATTTTAAAGTTAGAAAGACTATAAATAAATAAATTTTATAGGATTAAAATTGAACTTTTCAGATTTTAGAGTGATTTTACCCATTATAAATCTATGCGTATAAATTAAAAAGGAGTGAAGTTGTTATTATTAATAGGCAAAAGTCCCTTCGGGGACATCCAATAAAATTATTAATA
Source organism: Glycine tomentella (assembly GCA_007407185.1). NCBI lineage: Eukaryota > Viridiplantae > Streptophyta > Magnoliopsida > Fabales > Fabaceae > Glycine > Glycine tomentella. The sequence continues at coordinate 539,434 of PYAF01001878.1, forward strand.
TGCAAAATAAAAGAATTCATTAAACGCAATATATATCATCAATATTATCTATGGTATTGTATTTATGTTTTGCCCATATGAAAAAGATATTATCTTACCTACAAAACTCACTTTAGTATATTACAATCAAAATTATGAGACTAAGTTTCAAATTAGGATGATAATTAAGGAATGATTGAGTAGGTTCTTCCCTCTTGATTGTAAATGCACCAGCATGCATGGGATTGGTCCCAAACAGAGTAAGCGCGTGGCAGTAGAGGGCAGTGATAGAGAAAGGTGTGAACTGACTGAAAAAGGGATAGGGCCACAACAGTAAGGAACATGACTGACTTTGTGTGTTGTGTGCATTGCATTATTTGCATGTATATATTATGGCAATGGCCCATTCACCCCACAATAAACCTAAATATCTATCAAAAGGAACCATAACTCTTCACCCACTTAACCTCCATCACACAAACCTCTTGGACAAAGAATCTCTTCTCTATTCCTATTCCCATCACCCCATGCAGGGGCCATATATCATCAATACACATTATACATTACTACTGTCTCATCCTCTCCACAAAAGGGTATGCACTTTGTGTGATTTAAATCAACAATTTAATCTTAGCCTTTTATAGTTTCTTTTAGCTTTTACCAACAACAAAAAAATCCAAGTAAAAAAAGTGAAATTAACTCCACATTCTAATGTGACTAATTATTGTTAGGTAATTTATTGAAACAATTAGTATACCTTCAATTATATAATGGCTTCATTAAAATTATTTATATTATATATTGTTCCAACATCAAATTATCAAGTATAATTAATGTCACCTCTCATCTGAGATATTGTCTATTTTAGGGTCAAGTGATTTATTATGATTTTGTCCTTAAAAACATCTTGATAGATTAAGTGATAAGAAAATATTTATAAATTTTCTTAATCTTGATTCTAAGTGATACGAGACTTTTGACATATCGAAATACAATTAGTGTCACATAAAATTATTTCATCTTTTTAATGATATTGAATTCAAATTCTAAATACATAATTATGTAAAGTATTTAAAAGAAAAATTATCATGCATAATAATTGTACTTAGTTTGCATAGAACTGCTTCTGATGAAACATAATTCTAATGGGAGAAAACATGACTATGACTGTCGTTCATGAACTTAAAGTATAATGATAAAATAACGTAAAAGAGACAATAGTACTCGGAGCAATATATATAAGTTTGAGCATTATTTGAAATACTTAAAAGTTAAAACTGTCGTAAAAAAAAAGTTAAAACTTTTATTTTCCACATGTTATATTATAATAATGCACCATAATTTGATCTCAATGTATCTACCCTTTCCTCTGTCCAATTAAATGAAGGCAAAAATATAAAAAATATCTCAATCGCTAGTATAAAGTGAAGATATAATTAAAAAAAAATTATTGGTTTGACCCACGTGGATCTTATATTAGATTCCTCATCCAAATATGGAATTACTTGAATTCTCAGTTTATAGTATAATATAATAATTTCCTAACTTCGAAAGACATCTTTAATATTTTTATATTGCATTGGACGGCTTAACTTGTCCACGAGCAGATCTAAGTTGTCCTTATTAGTACTTATGAACTTCTTTATTTTTCTTTCCTTTTTTTTTTTTTTTTACTATAATGGCATAATATATGAAGTCTTTGTCCATATTTATGATTGTTGGGGAAGACACTCATATGATATATTTTGGGGATAAATTCTAATTCTCGGTTTATATATAATAATAATGACATCCTAACTTCCAAAGACATCTTTAATGTTTTTATATTGCACTGGACAACTTATCATCTTGTCCACGAGCAAATCTAATGTTGTCCTTATTAGTACTTGAATTGGGATTTTTTTTCCCTCTTTTTTTTATCACTTCTGACACAATGATGAGGTTTTCGTTATGTTCATTTTCTTTATTCGAACTGATTTAATGTAATAACCAAATTGCAACCAAGCCTCTCTCAATTAATTTTTAATTAAACGCATTTTTAAACTTATATTATCCTTTAAGTTTTTGTGGGTTCATGAAGTTTTCATATAATAAGTTTTTATAATTTTAAAAAAACTAATATTCGAGTCCATTTTGTATTAGTCATTAATAATTGCTAATTTTTATTAATATTAAATTTTAATAATTCTTTTAAAAAACAAAAAATACAAGGATATTAAATTATATTATCTATCGAGTAAATTTGTATTATTTATTTGAATATTTATATAAGGCATTATAATTTATTAGAAAGTTACAAACATGCTTATATATATATATATATATATATATATATATATAATTTGCTGGAAAGTAAAGGTACATCTAAAAAAATGGAATTATGAGAAGTTCATTAAATTCCTTAAGATATAGAAACTTATTTAGAAAATAACAAAATAGTAAAGTCCTACAGAGTAACTTACTTTTAAAAAAATCAAAATATACATCCCATTTAAAAATAAAATCATACTTTCATACCCACCGTTATTTCTCTTTTTTGACAGAAACTTGCTCATATCATCATTTCATTCAAAAAATAAGCTTGCATAAAGACAGAGAGAGAGAGAGAGATGTAGGAGGAAAAAATAGTCGGTGGAGTTAGAAAAATTTTGCTGAAAGTCAAAGAAGACAAATAGTGATTTCCGCAAATGGTGCATATTAAATGTGAAGCCACTGTATTTATGGCTAGACTTATTTCACATTGAATGTCGGAGAATTATTCCTTTTATTTGAAATTTTAATACATGTGTTACGATTATGTAAAAAGTTTGCCATTAGTATGTTTTTAATAAAAAAAAATAGATAAGATCCTGTCCAGCTTTATAAAGAGAAATATGTATAAAATTTTACATAATTTTTTATTATTATTTAGACAAATAGAAGGAACAATCAAATTTCTCTCATTTCAAAGTTTGGTAAAGAATTTTATTTTATCATTATACACTTGTGAAATAAAAGGTTCATGATCTCGTTTTTTGTTTGTTTGTGAAAGGAAACGATTTCTTAAACAAGTTGACGATTTTTTTCTCTTTAAATGCATTTTTTTCTTTAAATGCGTATATATCCCTCTTACAATGAATAAGCTCAAAACAATAATGCGTTTAAAAAAAAAAACTCGTCATCAACTTTATATATATATATATATATATATATATATATGTATATGTATATGTACAATAAAATAATTTTGTTTTTTTAACTTGTTTCTTTTTCTGAATTTGTAGTTTTTGAATTAGAATATTATATTTTGCTTATTGGTTTTTTATAAATAAAAATAATAATATTTCTACATCAATTATTACCACAATTGATAGAAGACCAGTTTTTATATTGTTTGTAGAAAAACTGATGTAAAAAATCAATTTTTATATCGGTTGTGGTGAAAACTGAAGTTGAAAATGCATAATTTGGAAGAGTTTTAGAATTTTATGTGGATGTTTTTAGTTTTAGGCTCCTAAGTTTACATTTATGTGTATAACACGTGACATTATGAAAAAAAATTATTAAATTCTACTTGTAAATCTTACATAATTTTAATAAAATTATTTAAGTACAGAATAAAATATTTAGGTTATTATTTTAAATTTCAAATTAAATTATTATTCAAAATATCTCTTTATATTAAGTCTATTAAGCTTTAAACATTCATAATTAATTCTCTTTATATTATTTTGACTTGGTATTTTTATAAGAGGACTAAAATAATGTTTTTATTTCTATAATTTTTCATTGATTTTATAAATAGGTTTTATGTGAAAGGTACTATTTAACCTTTAATATCTTTAATTATTCAATTATTGGAATAGTTGTAAATCTCTCAGATTAATTAAAATTTAGAAATATCTTCAAATTAGGGAAATAAAATTGTTTGTATTGAAATTATTTTAATCCACAAATTAAATTGAAAGCAATGAATTCCAAAATATTCCCTTCTTTTAATATTTGACTAGTTTTAATTAATTCCCAAATTCTTTAAAAAAAACAATTTTGAGGTTAAAATGAATTTAATTATCAAATTAATCTATTAATACCAAGTGAAATGCTGATATTATTTTATTATAAAACTTTAATTAATAAATTTGTTGTTGATCAGTTGTTCAAAAAGTTAGAAATAAAATAAAACTTGATGAATAATATCAAAGTAAAGACTCAAGTATTAAATTTGACTTAAGGCCTAAAAAATTCTGGACACAGTCCTGCTGTATATCATTATTGAATTTGTGGTTTAATTTAACTAACTCAAGTATCAAAATCAGTGATTAATATCACGGAGAGAAGGGACTGCAGTGGACTAATATCATATTATATGGTTGCATATCGAAGAAGATACTCGATTGAATATGACAAAATTAATACATCTACGTCACAGAAATGAAAACTAAGAGAGCAAAGACTTTGGATGAGAAAGTAATGGAACCTCAGTATAAAATAATAAGACAAATTATCATTATTATCAATCATTATTTTCAATCATCCATTTTGAGAAAAAGAATATAGAGAATAAATAAAGATATAAGAGAGAGGTGGGAGTTGGAATGGCGCGGCTAACATATGTTGGCTGATGAAGCAAATTCCATCCTCTATCTATTCTATTGAGAGGAATAAAGTGGTGTCATATATAGTAATGAAAAAGGTTTCTCTAAAAATATGAGTATTTTGTTGACTCAGTAGTTATTTGTTAGGAATTCCATCCAAATCTTTCTTTGCTAATAATAACTAAGCAAAAGAAATTCACTGTTACAACTTACAAGTAAAATTAAACAATCACCCAATATATAAAAGGACGAGCTACCACTCCTTTGATGACGATACAACTATAATTAATTACAGCTTTATATTATGGATCTGTTTGGATAAGTTTCTCTAGAAGTATTTCTAGAAAAAGAAAATAAGAGCAAAAAGATGAGATGAGCTTCTCCATAAGTAAAACTAAGCTCTCCATTAGCTAATTTGTAGAAGCTCATCAATGTAGCTTCTCTAAAAGATAAGATGACATCTACAAATTAGCTAATGGAGAGTTTATTTTTACTTATGGAAAAGCTCATTTCATTTTTTTCTCCTTACTTTTCTCTTCTAGAAGTGCTTCTAGAGAAGCTAACATCCAAACAGGCCCTATGACTAATAATTAGAATAAAGTCACGGATAAACCAAATGAAGAAACAGATTTGTTTTATCAAAATAGTAGTTTATCTGTTTAATTATAACTGCACTTTAATTAAATAATTAAAGTATGTAAAAGATTTCTTAAAATGTGGTTATGGATTTAATTCAATCTCGAAAGCTAGCTCAAGGGGTGAGAGATGTCTCCCACTTATATACTCTATCTTGACACTATCTCTAGTCGATATGAGACTTGAATCATTTCCGATAAAATTTCTGAAAACATTCGTTAAAACAGATGATATGGATTTGGAGAATAGCAAAAAAGAGCAACCTGATTATTTCAAAACTGGAAATTACTTGATTTTGGTAGAATGAAATATTTTCTTTTATATAGTAGACCAAAACACTTATTTTTGAATGGAAGATCAGCCCTAAGAAAAATTTATGCAAAGATTTCCAAGTGATCAGTTCATCATGATTGAACCTATACAAATATTACTGTATACATATAAATACAACTACAGTTCTGCTTACTTTAAAATTGGTTAGCAGATCAGTCTAATTGCTTGTACAGTATTTGCACCGTATATTCAATATTGTCGTCTTTATGATGAGTACAAAGGAATATGTTGTTAATGCATTGTACGAGAGAAATAAACACCAATGTCATCATGTTGAGATATACTGGCATACGAAGAAATTGTGTGTGTTGGATATATATTGAGAATTATTAGGATCCCCTCTACGTACAGTTATGTAAAAATCTAGTGCTTTGATTTGATTTATTATATAATAATTTTATCTTTTAAAATTTATATTTATTATTTTTCATCTTAAATAGAATATAAAATTTTCACATATTATTATAAAAATAAATATAATTAATTCAACATTACTTCATAAAAAAATTAGATAATATATATTAATATAATTAATTATTTCTCGTAATTAATTAATTTTAGGAGAAAATCTCTAAAAAAAAATTGAGGAGATCAATAAAAGAGACTGAGTAAGATTTCTTTTTTTTTTTTTAGAAGAACTGAATAAGATTTCTATGTACCCCTAAAATAATAATATCTAAACAAACTCAAAATTCTAAAATTAACAAGGACCCGTTGGTGAGTAGAAAGATCTCTATTCTCTTATCTCTAGCTTGTTGCATGCACGATTGAACATGATATTTAAACCTGATCGAAAAGAAACAACACCATGTGTTTGTGATATGACTGCACTGGATTGGTCATATTGAACCACCAAGCAACACACATTCAACAATCTTTTCATTCACAGAACTTTTCCCCTCTTCCACAAATAATGTCCACTTCTGCACAGACCACACAGCAAAATAATTACACTACGCTTAGAATGATGGCAAAAAGTGTTTTTATTATTCACAGCATCTCAGTATATAACATTATGAGAATTTTGATTTTTACATATAGGAATTATATTCTTACTCATTGAAGAAATGATAATTATGATGAACAATATGTATCTTAAACTGCATTGCATTGCTGCAATTAATTAGACATTCTCGTTGATGTAATTGAGCTATAATGAGATTCTTCTCTGATGTAAAACAGCAATTGGATGATATTGTTAATATCACAAATGATTTACAACCAATTTTGTTTTGCACAATGATGTTTTTTTCAATAAACAAATATCCCTATATTGTAACTGCCTACAATTTGTTTTGTAGATGATATTGTTTTTACCCGTTAATTAAAAGTAGCAACATTCGTTGTCTAAAGATGCACGGATTTATGTTGTGAAAAAAAAAATGCACGGATTTATGAAATATGTATACCATAATAATATTTTTTAACATAATAAATAATAATCTTAAAACATATGTAAAAACCAACATAAGCCATACTAGTCATTGTTATTGTTGTGTTGGATATATATGTGCAGGGCAGAAAAAAAGGCCTTAATAAATGGATCCATTCCTCAAATTTTGTGGGTAGGTGTGAACGGATCGAATTGCTTCCTGCACTATACATTTTATTACCTATACCTTCCTGAACTTTATAACTTTCAGAAAATTCAAAAACTAACCCATATTTAGCTTCTTCTTCCTCCGTCAAACAACAATCAACCGTTCAGAAAGGAAGAAGTTTTCTTGAGGACCTTAAATTGGCGAGGCTATGACCAGACATGAAAGCCACCGAGGGAATACATACTATGAAATTGTTTTTCAGTAAATGAATGTTCTTGTTCTGAATTGTATTATCCGCAAGCCTATGATTTAGTTTTTCGGATCACATGATTGGTATGTGTCATGCAATCATTCCCAATTAGGTGGTATAAAAAAAATCTGAATTCTGGAATAACCATTCTGAAACATGCTCATTGATTTCCTAGCGAGCTTTGGTTTCGGAGGAGTCACATTTGTCATAGCAGAAGTTGGTTTTATTCATACAGCGACACTGATGGAGGAGGATATGACAGCGCACAAATGCATAATTTGCATGCTGAGTGGCATGTTTCTCCAATATCTGCACAAAGGCACTGTGGAGGAATTGAATCTGTGCAAATGCATTTGTCAGCATGCAGTGGTTGTGGATTTGACATGGTAATTGACATCACCGTTGGGGAGTACCTTAGTGATGAAGGAACTTTGGTTGAACCGAGCATCCACAGTAGTTGCTGTGAATCCCAAGAGCAAAAGCATCGAAGCTACTTTCAGCAACACTTTCATGCTCAACTCCATTTCTCTCACTCTCTCTTCTACAATACAAACTGTACGCAATGTTTCTTTTTTTACCACGAGAATGAATGAATAACATGAGCATTCAATAGGTCTATTTATACATGAATTTTGATGGGGTTCAAGTTGAAGTAGAGATATGCTCTTGTTTTTCTAAAAAAAAAAATATATTAGGTTTTAGAAACGTGTATGTTGTCATCGTACACTAGAATACACTCTTTGAAGAGTCATCAGTTTGCAATTAGCATGATGAGAATTTTGCTCAATATTTGATGACCTGTCATTTATTAAAAATACACACCTAATGTTTTGTTTGGAAGATGGATTTTAGAGGAAAAGAGAGTGAAAGGAAAGGTTTTGGTAATGACATTTTCTTGTTTGAGAGTTTTAATTTCTGAGAAAAAGGATTTGAGAATTTTTAAAACTCCTCTAAAATCCTCCAAAGCCTAAAAATTGTTGTTCTCCTAATTTGAAAATTTTTAGAAGGAAAAGTAATTAAAATTATTATCTTACCCCAGTTACAAATTCAAAAATATATTAAAATATACTGTTAATATATTTTTACATTTAAATTATATAATTTTCACATTTAACATCTTATTAACTCTCTATTTCCCTCTCTTAATATATTTTTAACTCCCCAGTAAGAAGGGAGAAACTTTCCTCATTTTCCTTTCTTTCTTTCCCCTCCCTTCCCTTCCCCTCCTAATTCCCAATCACCTAAATGACATGACTTTTGTTGCATACGTAGTATATACCTGATAGTTTAGTCAAAAACCAAAATCACATATTATAGGACGAAACATTGTGATAAAGGAACTTGTGTCAAAGCGAGCATCCATAGTAGCTGTTGTGAATCCCAAGAGGAAAAGCAATGAAGCTACTTTTAGCAACACTTTCATGCTCAACTCCATCTCTCTCTCTCTCTCTGATCAGTTTCACTTCTACAATTCAAACTATAAAGTTTCTTCTTTTATCACGAGAATGGATGAATCGATGAGCATTCAATAGGTCTATTTTGTACTTGGATTTTGATGGGGTGCAAGTAGAGATATGCTCGTTTATTTAATTTTTTTTATTAGGTTTTAAAAACGTGTGCAATAGCTTTCATTGTACACAAGAACATGATGGTCCAAAAACACACTCCTAAAAAAAATTGCTTTCAACAACGGTTTTGAGTAGATTTTTACGACAATTTTCAACTAACTTTGAAGTCGTCATCATCGTGAAAAGTCATATTTTTCCATGATTCTCAAACTGATTTAGAAGGTTCAATTTCTAAGACAATTTTGTTAAAAATCATCTTAAAAATTGTTTTATGAAAAAAAAAAATCGATATTTCTAAAACAAATTTTGAAAAAAATTGTCTTAAAAAGTAAATGTTCGACTCTGAAAATTTTTCTAAAAATGTCTTCTTTTTAAAAAAAATAAAAAAAAAGGATTATGTAACGATTTTGTGAAAATCCGTCTTAGAAAGTCCGCTTTTTAAGACAATTTTTTAAAAAATCGATATGGAAAATGGAGTTTATTATTTATAAATTAATTATTTTAAAATACAATATTTCTATTTAAAAATAAAATCACTGTTTATAATATAATAAAATTATTTTATCTTTATTTAAATATAATTAAAAAAGTTATAAATATATACAAATTAAATTAAAAGTTATTTTTGCACCTCTATCATACCAAGATCTTGTATAATTTGAGTGAAGACTCATAAATTATATCTATGAATTGATGACAGATTCAACCATTAATGGCATCTGAAGTTGTCATTCACTGAAAGATAGATGTTCTTCATGAACATGAACTGTGGGTCCAAAATCCCACGTGGAAAACAAATCTGAAAATACGAATGAGACAAAAAAATCGATTTAAGGTGCAATCTTTCTGTTAGTTTCTTCCAGCCAATGGTTGGTAGTTGGTAGTTTCAAGGATAAAAAACGGGTTTCATAAACTATAATCAGCAAAGTTTTAGAACAAATTGAAATTCACTAGGCAAAGAAAGATCATACACTTTCAGAGTTGAGATAATTAAATTAGGAGAAATTATTTGAAATGAACTAAAAATTGGAAAGCTGAGAAAGCCAAAAAAACTTACCATTACAATAGTAGGCTTGAAAAAAAAAAATCTCAACCTATTTCCGTGCATTTTTGCTGGGCCAATTCCAATGACCTCTTCAATTTTTCTTGCTCTTGTAGCTAATCTCAAGGTCTTGGAACCACCTGATGCAAACCTTCAGCCTTTTTATATAATCCATCATGTTTTTACATCTTTTCTAAAAACACAAAATCTGATGTTAACATAAGGCAATGGTAACTAACCAAGCAGTAATTCAAACACCACTATTTTCTATACATATATGTATAAACTAATTAAGGACCAAATCTTGCAGTTTAATTATTTTGTACAGGGATTGGGGAGCTTATTCCTTTCTCAAGTTCGTTTAAGTCCAGAGTGAATGCTGGCATATAATCTCTTGAATAGTTTCTCTCCAAGACAATGGGGGACTTTGATTCTTTTAAAAAAAACTCAAGCTTTTGACATACACTCAACAACACAAAAGGTGAAAAATTAATTTAAAATTTAGATAGAGAAACCTCCCCACAAAGAAATGAAATAACAACATCAGCGACAGTAGCATAATTATTAATCAGAATGGTGAAAACAAGTTATAGTTTGATCTTTTGGAGAAATTTCATGAATACTATCTGAGTTATGATATTTCCTGCCAAATTAATTTGGTACAAAAGCAGTATGAATGAATTTGCAAGTTGCAACCAATCATCAGATAAGAGAAAATACCGGAGATGATTACGAATAAACACTAGTATTACAGATAGACTTCCTACTAAAAATCATTTCCCATAGGGTGGTAAATGAGATAAAGCAGATAAATATATCTATTAAGTGTGACCATTAGCTGACATAACTTCATGAAGCTTGCGTATAAGCATTTCTTCTTCTACCTGACAACCAGAACTCAAATTATTAACACAGAAATAAACCCCAACTATCTTGTATACATCAGGAAACAACATCAAAAGGGGCAACCAATTTATATTTGGACATAGACAGATTGCTAAATCACAAAACTCAACATTATGATCCAGCCTAGAATTAGAACAACAAAACACTTTAACAAGGTTTTCCTCTCCACTTCTGTGGAATAAACACATTTGCAATTGATGCTCCTGAACATAAAACACAATGGAAGAAAAATATTAAAAGTACATTTTCTCTTACAGCCAAACATAATCAATTATGCTAAAGAAATTCTAACTATCTGCATCCACAGCTCTGTCTCCAGAAAAGATGTCTTTGGGGGGATTCTAGCATTCCTGTTGCAGGCACTGTTCCTGTCTCTAATCCTGCTTTCATTCAATGCACAAAGACCTTAAGAATTAGTGAATATACAGAAAATTTTAGTCAAAACAAAGTTATATCATTGTTTGGAGTTAGATGCTGAACCAGTGCTCGAAATTAAGGGAGAAGCTGAAATAGGTTCTGAGAAGCCAACGACTGTGAACTCCTGAGGTGACATGTTGGGGGGTTGTGCCTTTTTCACATATGCTGTGGGAATAAACTGTCTACTAAGGCCATAAAAGGGTTGGCAATATGCTGGAAACCAACGGAGTGGAAGCTTCTATCCACCATTAAGCATTATTGTAGTTCTGTAGAGAACAAAAAAAATTCAAATAAAAATTGTGAGGATGGTGGATATAGTTTTATCTGTCCTTGTATATAGTGTACACTAAATTGTCTCCCTATATGAATTGCAATGATTTTATACAAATTTGGTCACATAACTTTCTAGCAGATAGATATCCATTTAGCAACTCAAAAGCTGGTATGAAAAGAGAGAGCTACTTTCTTGAGCAAACTAACCATTTCATACAAGTCTCGTGGGTGAGGAACTGAGGATAACCAGGATACCTGAATGTTGGACTGAAATTCATTTAGAATATGATGATGAATTTGTCAAATATAAAAACAGTTTATTGTGACATGCTTGAATTGCATACCTGTAGGCTGGATACGGAAATGGATAGTGGGGTATACGCTGGTTATAATAAGTGGAAGTGCCTTGCAATGGAATTGGTGCCATATTCCATGACGGGCTACTGAAATTTTGCCTTCCTGAAACATTTGAAAGTGGGAATAGGCCACAGTAGGAGTCAAAATGTGCAACCTTATTAGCCACTATGATGGTTTGCATGCAAGGAATATTTATCAGATTTACAAAACCAGCATCAAGTAAACTGAGAATTGACACTAAGAAAGTGAAAGACCTGACCTATTATAGATGGATCAAATTTCAGGGCACCAAGAGAGGCAAGATTACAGTTAGCTCTCCTTCCATCGATCAAAGGATAGGGATTATGACAAGCTCTTATTGCAGAATTCGGGTCCCTGAAGGTCACCTACAAAACAAAAGTACAAACAGATATTGAAGTGAATGGAGTAAAACACCAAGAAGTGAAAGACCAAGTGCCTAAAGAGTAGAGAAGTGGGTGTTACAAAGCCATATCCTTTTGATCTTCCAGTGATTCTGTCAGTGATGACAACGGCCTCTAAGATCTCCCCAAACTGATCAAAATAGCGTTTTAGAGTGTCTATCTTAGTCCCCCAAGCCAGTCCTCCAACAAAGATCTTAGTATAGGTTGTGTCACCGCCTTTTACGTAGGATCTGGTTTCTCGTCGTCCTTTCCGTCTTTCTCCTTCGCTTTCTCCTCCTCTAACCTCTTCACCTCCAACTGCAACGACCTTCACAGAAACAAAAAAAAAAAGGTTAAATATCAAAATTAGATCTAAAACCTGAAAAGAATAAAATATTATGAGGAGTTTTTTTTATTTGCGGAGATTTACAGAATGGAAACGTCGATGCATTGGACCTCGTGGCGGAGCTCGGCGACGCGGAGTTTGCGCAATTCGTCGAGCCAGGGGAAGTGATCGGAGATGGCGGCGGCGGCACCGTTCTGGCACGGCGGCGGAACGTCGTCGTTGCATTGGTCAGCGAATCGGCGACTGAGATCGTGAAATTTCTGCTCGCAGTGGCGCGCGGTGGCGAGGAGGCGCGTGGTGCGCGACTGGACCTCCATTGCGACGGCGTCCCAGTCCTTAAAGCCATGGCGGTTCACGGCGCACGCTACAAACAGCTACTCCCACATGCCCCACGCTTCGTTACGGTGTTGTTGCTGCTGTTGGTGGCGGTAATGGTGGTTCTTCTCTATGTCAGGTTTTGGTGGTTTTCCATACGCTACGAGAAAGAAGAAAAAACAAAAGATATTCCGCGCACAACTCCAAAGGACCACGACGGTTTTCTTCAAAAATGTTGTTGATCATAATTAACCACGTCGGCTTTGTTAACACCGACGACGTTGTCCATTTTATCTTAATTACAGTGTTTATTTCGACGACATAAAATCGTCGTCGATGCAACGTCGTTGAATACTGTTATTTTAGTAGCAGTGGGAACTAAAATAAAAATTAAGATTCTTTTTTAATTTTTAAAGAAAAAAGTGACATATGGAACTTTTAATTAAAATGTATGATTTTTTTTTTAACTCTGAAAAACTAACAGTAAATTAAATGTTAAATGTTAGTAGACTGAAAAGCTTCTCAAATTTTAATTGTTTTCCTTTGAAGTCAGTTAGTTCTGGAATTCATTACAGTCTTTGAAGAGTCATCAATTTGTCATTAGCATGCTGAGAATCCTGCAACGGATATTAAATCACCTGTCATTTATAAGGACCATGCATAATATAATTAATAAAGACTCAATTTCACAATAATATATATATAGAGGTTCCTAATCCTACATGTAACATAGGATGTTACTACTTTTGTACGTTTCCTGCAAATCATTATATTATTTATGTAAATTTTAAAAAATGATTAAATAACATTTTCGTCCCTGGGATATAAGAGTTTTCTGCTTTTTTCCTTATTATTGGAAAAAAGAAGTTATTTAAGCCTCCAATAAATAATAGTAGAGGAATGTTATGAAAATAATATTCTTTGATGTATAAATTTATTAACACATTTTATTATTAATTAAAATTTATTAAAAATATATCATCCCTCAATGAGATTGATCATCATCTACAAAGAAAACATCTCATCCACCTACTTACACAGTTACATATATGTATGACAATTAAAACTACTTATATCCCATCCTCTTTATAATCATTTCCTTCAGAGCCCAAAAATGTCAGATTCAGCATTAATTCCAAAATAATAATTATGCGGATTCAAAGCAGCCTAAGCTTCTTGACAATGAGAAGTTAGAAGAAAGAAATTGAAGTTCTTTCTTAAGAACCTAATTAAAACCATTTCTGAATTCACCTTCTTCCAAGTATCCAACACTCTTTGGAATAGCCTGAGAACCTATTGTTGGAGGACAAATTTTTCTCTTCGGCTCAAATCGCTTGATCATTAATTTATTTATTTGCTGCTAAAGTGCTAATTATATTCAATTGTATCAGAAACCATCTATATGATAAAAATATACTTCACGTGAATTCACCCAGTACGATAACTTTATCGTAATTGTTGATAGTTTCGGGTTAGCTTTATATTTTATTGTTAATAATTAATAATAGTATATATTTAGTAATTAATATAAAATTAAAGGTGTGAGATAATAATGATTGAATTATGTCACTTAAGATGCTTGATTATGTTCAACTCTCTCATTGTTACTTATTACTCATCTTTGGATATTGATTTCTAAATATCGCAGTAAATATCACTAAATTTTTACTGATTGTACTAAATGATTACTATTAACTTGTGATTCGTGAAAATAAAATGAAATTTCATTGAATATTAATTAAAAACTAAAAATATATATGGTTAATATCTTTTCAAATAAGTACCAACGTGCTTGTTTTCGTTTTAAAATAAGATAACTACATCTCCAATAACCCAAAAAACACAAAGTAGAAGCTAATCCTTACAAAAATTTAAATTTTAGATACTCATACATTTTTTTTAACTTTATTTTCGTCCTAGATGCCACGTATATATGAATAGTATGAATTCATTTAAAGTTGGGTGTTTTATGTGTGATTTTATAAAAATATTGTTGCATTTAAATTTAGAGAACAAACTATTGGAGTACAAGTATATGGATAAAAAATGAAAAAATTAAATAAAGTGAAAAAAACTCACAAATTTAAAACTTTAAGATTTTAGATTAAATTATAATGTAAAATTTACTTGCTTGGTAAAGATAACCCCTTAGATGCATAATACGAACTACAAGTAACATTTTTCTCCATAACTAGCCAACTTATTTCAGATGTGAGAGCTAAAACCTAGAATCTTCTTCTCTTCTTGGTGTGTGAACGCCAGAGGATGCTTCTTGGAGCAATTATTCTTTTTGATGGAGACATATAATATACTTTTTGAAGGCCTGTTAGTTTGATACCTTTTGTTTAAACTATTAACACTAAGTACCGTTAACTTGTACATCTTGAGCAGAACATAGGTGTATGTTCTTCTCATTAATGATATATTTTGTTGGCCTTTAAAATTAAAAAAAAAAAAAAAATCAGATGTGAGAATAAATTAAAACAAGACTAAAATAAAACAAACACCACGACCAGCAATTTGTAGAAAACAAAGTGCTTGGCCTAGTAGCTTTTATTCATTCAGTAGTAATTTATTTCCATACATCATAAGTACTACATGAAAACAAAGCCTAGTGACTCTGTCTTACATGTTAGTCATCGGAACATGCTCAATATTCCTAGTGAGCTTCGGTTTCAGAGGAGTTACAAGATTCATAACAGAAGTCGGTTATGTCAGTGCAACGACACTGTGGAGGAATTGAGCGAGTGCAAAGACAAGTTTTGCATGCAGAGTGACATGTTTCTCCAATATCTGTACAACGACACTGTGGAGGGATTGATCTTGTGCAAACACAGCTATTACAGCACGCTTTGGTTGTGGATTTAACATAGTAATTGTTGGCATCACCATTGGGGAGAAACTGAGTGATGAATGAACTTGGATCGAAGCGAGCATCAACAACGGTTGCAGTGAATCCCAATAGGAAAAGCAACGAAGCAACTTTCACCAACACTTTCACGCTCAACTCCATCTCTCTCACTCTATCTTCTACAATAATACAAATTGTAAGGTCTCTTAGTTTTACCACTAGAATGAATAGAAGAGCATTCAGCTACTATTTTTATACTTTGATTTTGATGGGGTTCAAGTACAGATAAGGTCTTGTTTTTCTTAATTATTTTTTTGAAATACGTGTATTGTTATCTACATTAATTATAAAAAGTATCTCATTAATAAAAAAAATTTAAAACATCGATCAAATTTTTTTTAAAAAAAAATATTTATACATAAATCATAACAACGTAATTTTTCATCTTATTAAAAATATTTATATTTATTTTTTAATCAATATCTTTAGAACACAAATTAATATATACCTTATAAAAGTTATGCTATTTAGCTGTTTGAAGAGTTATCCGTTTGTCATTAGCATCGTTGAGAATCTTGCTGGGTAATTATGTCTTCTTTTCTGTCATTTATTAAACCCATGCATAGTATAATTAATAAGGACTCGATTTCACAACGATAGAGGCACATAACTGATACTAATAAGATACACTGCTGCTTTTGTAAGTCTCCACACGTTACTTGATTATATTATTTATATAAAATTTAAATAAATAAATAAATAATACAGTATATACAATTGTTTTTATATTAGTATTTAGTCACAAACTGTGATTTATTATAAATTTATTAAGTTTTATAATAATTATTTTAAAAGACATATCATGAATAATTTCTTATTAAGTTGCAGTGTTAATATTATTATTTATACTAACAATTCATGTTTATTAAAGTTATAGCATTTCTCTGTTGATTAGGAGTATATTATTCTAAGACATATCATATTTTTCTTTACATATTCTCCTGATCAATGATCAGATCGAGTTAACAGGTTCATCATATTTTTCTATAGGTTAGTGAATTTAAAATTTGTGCTTTTATTGATGAAAACTATTACTATATTAATAAACTAATATTGTTGAGTCCCTCGCGTATCACGTGGTGAGTTAAAAAAAATCTACCGCACCAAGGTATCATGAATGGATCAATTCAAAGATTTTAACTCAACAATATTCGTAAACGGAAGGAAGGAAACGAGGGAGAATATTTTTAAAATTAATAAATATTATTGGGAACTAGTCCCTCGCCTATCACGTTCTCTGTTAAACAAATTCACACCAATGGTAGATAGTTATTTTTTTCAACGTGTAGTACTTTGATAAATTTGTTTTTGAAAAATCAATTAGTTTATGAAAGTGGAAAAATTGTAATAAATATATTTCGTATGTTAATTTTTTTATTAATAATAAAAAAATCTACATAATATAATATATTATATTAAAAGATGAATTTGTCAATATTTTATACATTCAGATATAAAAATAATTATTTATTTAAAATATAATTTTATTTTATTTTTTTAATTTTTTAATTGTTATAAATATAATATAATAAACACTTAAAAAATAAAAAAGTAAACATAAATTAAAATAAATATAATAATAAATATAATATTAATTAATAAATAATAATCTATCTATTATTTCAAAAAATTTAATCTAACGATACCTTATTTAAAATATAAAATTCAAACAAAAAATACATAATTATTAAATTAATATTTTAAAAATATAAAACAATTTTTAATTTTGTGTGTATTGTCACGTGGATTGTAATAATAGCATTAGCACATACATCCTGAAGAAGAAGATGGTATTCTGCCAATTACTACGGTAGTTGATGGTCTTTATTTCCATCCATTCATTTGGCCAACGTGTATAAATAAAGAAAACTAACTACTGAACACTTAGAAATTGAAAAAAAAAAAAAAACAGAGAGAGAGAGAGAGAGAAGGATAAATAAAGATGTAATAAAAGGATATATAATATAATAAGAAAATAGACAGAGAAATATAATAAATCTTGATAAAAAAACATAATGTGTATATAAATATAAAGATGTATAAAAATTATTATTCAGAAATTTATATATAAAATTTAAGGATTAAATATTTGTTTGTGTTTATAAATATCTCACTTTATTTTTTCTCTCTCTCTTAATTCATGTATTTTTTCATTCATGTAAGTTTTGTATTTTTTATTCTTATTAGTGCTATTTGATTTTTTTTCTATTTTTAATTAATTCCTCTAACATCATTATAATTTGAATTGAGTTTGTTTTTTGAATTAGATTTTTTTCAAGAAATCCGAATTTGGTCATTCTTGAAACGATGTTTCTATCACTTGAAAAAAAAAAAGTCTAAGTAGATAACAGCAGTAATACGTAATGTGTTTGATTTGATAAAGCATAACTTGACTTTAGGGTGCTAAAGGAAACAGCACGACTCTTGGTGAACCATGTTAATTGAATTGATAAAAATAATTATTGAAATATGTCTGTTAATACATGTTTGGATTAACATTTATAAACTAAGTTTGTAAAAACAAGCTAAATCGTGTTCTGTAAAATTAAGTTTTCAGACAAAAAAATTTATGTGCATATGTATTTTTTAGGATAATCAAACATGTCACTAACATGAGTTTACTTTGCAAATTGAGTTTAAAGTTCCCCCAAAGAAAAAGAAAAAAAAAACAAACATAGCCTTAAAATGTTTAGGGATGACTTTAATTATAAATTGATCCTGGGTATGGAGAAGAATTTATTAAAAAAAGATAAAATTCATTTCAATAATCTCTACATTTCCATAGATTAGTCTTATGACTTCCATTAAAAAAAACACTATTATTGTTAGTATGGATCTTTAGATATTGATGATTTTTAAAAAATATTCAAGAAATTAACACATGAGAATATTTTTAAATACACGCTAATATTTGCTAAAATTTTACACTTGATATGTTACGTAAGTGATTTAGATTCACTTTTTATTAGTGAAATTAAAGTAAAACTTAATTGAATAATTGTTGGCAGGTTAAGTAAAATTTTCTAAATACTGGGATCGAATGGAATGAAAGAACATGATACTAAGGTTTTGATTCAATGACAATCAAAAAAGATATAAATTGACTTGATTCCATAATAAATTAAGAAGACAAAACTTAAAAGATGAAAACTATATATCTGAAGATAAAGTTATTGAAGTTATATGTTCATCAAATAAATAAAGAAAATATCATCGAAGAAATGTTGTTTCGATCCATAATACAAATGCAGTGATATCAACGGTTTTTTGACATAGAATACGAAAATACATACAAGTGTCAATATTGTAAATAATTAATTTAAATAAGTTATACACTTATACAAACTTTTCAATGCATTACCAAATACGTACATAATAAATTACGAACTCAAGTTTCCAACAATAAAAGTACATGAAGTAACTAATAAATTAATAACGATAGATGTATTTCACAACCATAAAAGTACATGTAGTAACTAATAAATTAATAACCATAGATGTATTTCACAACCATAAAAGTACATCTAATATTTTTTTAATGGTATTATTGATATAAAATATCTATTAATATTATTGATGATTAATTTTTATTATGAAATCTAGTCATTTTTCTCTTTCCATCATATATTTTACTATTCATAAGACTTTAAATTCTATTTAAAAGAATTGAATCCAATATTATTATACTCAATAACTTATTAATAAAATTACTTATAATAAATCAAGATAAAAACTCAATTTCTTAACAATAAAATCCGTACAGTAATACAACTTTGTACAGTATCAGTGTGCGCGTTGGTATAATGCTATTTTTGTGCAGGTTTGCACGTTACTCCGTAAATTATGTTATTTGTATAATAATTCTTAATTTTCTATATACTATCAACGTAGATATTTTTTTACTGTTAGTTAAAGTTATTTTTAACATCATTTTTAAAGTGATTATTATAGAAATAAACAATTTAATAATACCTAATAACCTATACTTTTTATTATTTGAATGGTAGAAGATAATTAAGTAATAATGAGGTGATAAAGAAATTAAGTAAAAAATATTAATTTTAAAACATATAATTAAGAGTAATTTTAAAGAACAATACCAATTTAATGTCACTGAGAAAATATTGATTAGAGTGATTTTGCATCGCTAGGTACGTTAAAGTTGTAAGAAATTCGTACTATATTTTCAAGAGTGGTCATTTCATGGGTGGCTTTGAAGAATAGGGTGTCCAGCTTTTCAGATCTGCATTAGTGCAATAAAGGACTTTTTCTTCACCAGCAATTTGTAGAAAACAAAGTGCTTGGCCTAGTAGCTTTGATTCATTCAGCAGTAATTTATTTCCATACATCATAAGTACTACATGAAAACAAAGCCTAGTGACTCTGTCTTACATGTTAGTCATCGGAACATGCTCAATATTCCTAGTGAGCTTCGGTTTCAGAGGAGTTACAAGATTCATAACAGAAGTCGATTATTATGTCAGTGCAATGACACTGTGGAGGAAATGAGCGAGTGCAAAGACAATGTTTGCATGCAGAGTGACATGTTTCTCCAATATCTGTACAACGACACTGTGGAGGGATTGATCTTGTGCAAACACATCTATCACAACACGCTTTGGTTGTGGATTTAACATAGTAATTGTTGGCATCACCATTGGGGAGAAACTGAGTGATGAATGAACTTGGATCGAAGCGAGCATCAGCAACGGTTGCAGTGAATCCCAATAGGAAAAGCAACGAAGCAACTTTCACCAACACTTTCATGCTCAACTCCATCTCTCTCACTGTCTCTTCTACAATAATACAAATTGTAATGTCCCTTAGAATGAATAGAAGAACATTCAACAACTATTTTTATACTTGGATTTTGATGGGGTTCAAGTACAGATAAGGCCTTGTTTTTCTTAATTATTTTTTTGAAATATGTGTATTGTTATCTACATTAATTATAAAAAGTATCTCATCAATAAAAAAATTTAAAACATCGGTCAAAAAAATTTTAAAAAAATATTTATAACATAAATCATAAAAAAATATAAAAAAGTCATAACAACGTAAGTTTTCATCTCATTAAAAATATTTATATTTATTTTTTAATCAATATCTTTACAACACAAATTAATATATACCTTATAAAAGTTATGCTATTTAGCTGTAGCATCGTTGAGAATCTTGCTGGGTAATTATGTCTTTTCTGTCATTTATTAAACCCATGCATAAATACAGTATATACAATTGTTTTTATATTATTATTTAGTCACAAACTGTGATTTATTATAAATTTATTAAGTTTTATAATAATTATTTTAAAAGACATCATGAATAATTTCTTATTAATTTGCAGTGTTAATAATATTATTTATACTAACAATTCAAGTTTATTAAAGTTATAGCATTTCTCTGTTGATTAGGAGTATATTATTCTAAAGACATATCATATTTTTCTTTACATATTCTCTTGATCACTGATCAGATCGAGTTAACAGGTTCATCATATTTTTCTATAGGTTAGTGAATTTAAAATTTGTGCTTTTATTGATGAAAACTATTACTATATTAATAAATTAATCTAACAATACCTTATTTAAAACATAAAATTCAAACAAAAAATACATATTTATTAAAATAATATTTTAAAAATAAAACACAATTTAATATTGTCTGTATTGTCACGTGGATTGTAATAATAGCACATACATCCTGAAGAAGAATCTCGTATTCTGCCAATGACTATGGTGGCAAATTTAAATAAATAATACAAATAAAATAAAAATTTAAAAAAATGAGGCAGTTTTTAAATTATTTTGAAAAATGGGG
The DNA here is from genome assembly GCA_007407185.1 of Glycine tomentella. Classification (NCBI taxonomy): domain Eukaryota; kingdom Viridiplantae; phylum Streptophyta; class Magnoliopsida; order Fabales; family Fabaceae; genus Glycine; species Glycine tomentella. The sequence goes on from PYAF01001878.1 coordinate 561,103, forward strand.
CAGTTCAACACGCCTAAAATAGGCGTGTTTAAACACGTCCAATTTAGGCGTGTTTAAACACGCCTATTTTAGGCGTGTTGCTGTCCCCCCAAACCTATTTAAATGGCCAAAATTCACTTTTACCTCATTTGTAACTTTTCAACCTTGAGTGAAAAAGTAGCTTGGTGCGCTAAGGAGTTTGGGTAGATTGTTTTTGCGGCGAAGCCCTGTCAACAAGTAAGCGCATTTTATAATTGA
>PYAF01001878.1:564560-609145 GCA_007407185.1 Glycine tomentella
CACATAATTCGCAAGCATTGTCAGGGAATTATGTATCCAGTGGAAGCATGACACGTGGCTCAAACAGCAGCCAACTCAGCGCCCAAATTTCGCCCAAATGTATAGCGAATTCAACAGCGTGGCATTTTGACAATATTTTTCGCAGCCGTGGCATTTTGCCAAATTTTTACCACAACAGTGGCATTTTGACAAAAGTTCCTAAGAGCATTGGGGTCGGGGATTTTCATCATTTTTTTTTATTCCTGTAACATTTTTTCATGATTATTAAAATATCATATCACTCATAAAAAATCATATAAAATTTTATTTCAAAAAAATATCTAAAATTTATTTGAAGAAATAATTTGTTATATTATAAATCTAAATTTTTGATAATAAAAAAACTCTCATGCTACGTAAATCCTCAACAATAATTTTTTTTTAAGAAACTATTTCTTATCTTTGTAAATCCACGAATAAATAAACTCTCTTGAAGATGCTCTAATGGACCCGGCAGTAAAAGTATAGTACACTTACCCACAGAACATTTGAAGGAAACGAAAGTAATCAGAACAAGAAATTTAAAAATTTAAAAATGTAGGAAAGAAAATCATAAAAAAATAAAATAAAAATCAAGGATCTAATTTAATATTTAAAAGTTAACTAGTATTGTTATTGGTGTATTATAATTCATGAATATTTCTTTATATTTTAAAATTTTAAGAAAAAAATATATTTGAATATATAATTACATTTTGAATTCACATTAAATAATTCAATTATGATATAAAATTATTGAACTTAAATTTAGAGATAAAAGAAATAATTGTTTCACGTGCAAATTATTTGAATACCTAAAAAAATTATTAAAATTAAATCAACTTACACAGTTATTTTAGTTTAATTGATAATGTTTTTCTTTAATTCATTGATAATCTTAAATTTGAATATTAAATATATAATTATATTAAATATTTGACGGAATAACTTTTTCGTCCAACATAATTTTACCAATTCAAATAGGTGTCCGGCATTAAAGAATGCCTTTGATATTTACAAAAAAAAAAAAAAAAAAAAAAAAAAAAAAAAAAAAAAAAAAAAAAAAAAAAAAAAAAAAAAAAAAAAAAAAAAAAAAAAAAAAAAAAAAAAAAAAAAAAAAAAAAAAAAAAAAAAAAAAAAAAAAAAAACAAAGAACTAAAATTGAAAGAGATATCCTATCGAGAAATTTCAGTATATAAATAAAAACTATTAACTTATTATAATGACGGTTTTAGAGTGGTTTTCGGATGAGAGAGTACAAAAGTACAGTAAGGGTCCATTTAGTGGGAGAGAAAATAAAAGGAAAGAAATAGAAAAGAAAGAAAATACGATTAACGAAATATTTTCTTTTGTTTGTTTGGAAAGAAAATGAAAAGAAAAGTTATTTTTTAGATAAAAAATTTAAATTTTTCCTTCCTTTCATTTTCTTTCCAATTCAAATTTTAAAATTTTTTTTCCATTTTCTTTCCTTTCCTTTTTTTCTTTCGCAACCAAACATAGGGTAAAATTAGTTTGAAATTATATTTAATTCATGTTTAATTTTTCTTTGGATGAAGTTTGAATAAACATTTCAAAAGACGCTTCTTCGTTGCTTTTGCTCTGAACGGATGTTTGAGAGGTTTGGAACGGAATTTTAAACATACTCTTGATTATCCTGTAAAAATATGTTAGAGAAATTTTTTTATCTACAAACTTAAATTTGGAGAAACAACACTTAAAATATATTTATGAACTCAATTTATAAACTTAAATTAAACCAAATTTAACTTTCCAAACTCTCATCCATAAATGTTCGTACCTAAAATATTGTTAGATTACGATTGTATATTATTTTGACTTTTATTTCCGTTAATGGGCAACTTTTTGTAATGGAATTTTTTTACTTGAATTTAACTCTTCTAATAAAACTCAAATTATTTTATAATTATTAAATTGTAATTCTTCTAATGATTTATTAAAAAATTTAAAATTCGTACTGCACCAAAAAAATATTTTTTAAATGCAATGACATTTTAACAAAATAATTACAAAAATTAAATTAATTTTAGTGGCAGAATGAAATTAATCTAACCAATCTAACTAATTGATAGGCTACGTTTGGTATAATCAAAGAATTTTTAGGTTTTTTTTTTACTAACTTATAAGTTAGTTTGACGAAATAATTGTGCTTGCAGAGGCTAAAAGTTAATTAATTTTTCATTACATATTTATCAACACACGTTGTCAGATTTTTCTAAATATTACTGAATTTAAAATTTGAGCCATAGGCTAATTATTAATATATTAATGTTTAAAAATATATAATACATCGAATAATTATCATGCCAAAAAATACATGGAGAGCTTGGACGGCGAGGTTGGCAGGGGCGGAAGCAACGATGACATCGGCGCCCGAGCCTTTAGCGGAATAACCAAAAAATGTTACGTGGATACTCATACTACTATTTAAAACCTAGAGAGAAAAATAATAAAAAGTAAAAATATAAATATTATAAAGCTAATGATACCATACAAAGAAAAAAATACAGAGAAATATTTAAAATTAAAGTGTCTGTGTATCATTAATTAACAGGGAATAAATGAATAGCAGCGTCTACAAATTTGAGAATTCTCACGGAATTACGGAACTGGGCTGTGTTTGTAAAAGCAACCATGGCGTGTTCTCTTCTCTAATTCATTCATTTTATGTTTTCTGTCAAATTTGGTTCACCTCCGCGTTCTGGGGAATTTAATTTCGTAGTAGATTTTATGGCTATTGCATAGATGCTGGTCAGTCCTCAAAAAATATTTTTTACATGCATCATACATTTTTTAATTTTAAAATGATATAAATACAGTAACAATTAATAATCATTACTATTTACAAATTAAAATGGACTAAATTTACAACTTAACTGCGGGGGCGGCATTCTAATTAGATGAAAAAAAAATTGATGGAACCATTTTAAAAAATTAGAAGACTAATTATTGGATCATTCAAATTAATTAATTAAGCTAGCCTATAAAAAAAAAACCATTGTACTTATGATTTGACACCTAACTAAATAATTTGAAACAAAGATAAATGAAAGGAAAAAACAAAATTAAAACAAACACTAAGAGCAGCAATTTGGCAAAAACAAAAATGCTTAATTGGCCTAGCAGATTTCATTCAAAAGGCTAAGTATTTAATTTCCATGCATTCATATGCATACAAGAAAACAAAGGCTAACCAAAGTGGCTTTGGCTCACATATGAATATCTTATTTATTGATCGAACCTGGGTCATTCCTGGTGAGCAGAGAAGCCGGTGTTATCCATACATTCACAGTTAGGAGGCCATTCAAAATCACAACGGCATACTTCGCATTCTGGGTCGCACCTTCTGTCTCTGACTTTCACATAGTGATGAGAATCAGCCTTGGTGATGATGGAACCTGGATTGAAACGAGTAGCATCCACACTAGTTGCTGTGAACCCTAACAGGAAAAGCAACAAACTTACCTTCACCAATACCTTCAACTCCATGATTCCCCTCACTTATTTTCAATATCTTCTCTTTTTCTTTTTCTTTTTCTTTTTTTTTTGTCGTGAAGAGCAGGTGATTAGGTAAATGTATTTATAGAATATCATCAATGGAGTGTAGGGAGGGATAAATAAATATGCATGTGATAGGTAGCGTACGTGTTTGGTTATAATGCACATATATAAATTAAAATTAAAATAATTTAACTCAATTAATTAAGTAGAATGCTTAAATTATTATAATTTCTTATCTTCGACTTTTATTAATGAAAAAAATTAAGTAGAGGAAAAGGATATTGGAGAGAGATATGAAAAAGTGTTTTTTATAGAGTGGAAATAGAAAGTAAGAGAAATAAAAATGTCTTCGTGTAAATGTTACACTGCACCTTTTTTATTTCTTTTGTTAAACTGCACAGAAATACAATCGAGCTGAGGTCTGATTAGGAAAACATGATCAAATTTCAGAAATCACAAATCACTTTTATTCTTATCAATTCCTCTCATTCCCATTTCTTCTTTATTTTTTTCCAACCAAACTCTTAAAATTAATACTATATTTTTCCTATATTTTTATCAATTTTATTTCTCTCTTCTCTATTTTTATCTAACATTCTTCCTAACAAAGACAATAATCTTATTTTCTTCTTTTTCTTTGGATTTTTTGTTGTTGGGAAATATGTGCAATCAATAGCTTCCTAGCTACACATGATCTAGTCGGAAGGGTTGTCGGTTTGTCATAATAAGCAATAATCATGTCTAGGAGAATCTTGATCAATTAATTATTACAATAGTTGATGAGTTACTCTATATCTGGTTTGCCATAAATAAAGAGAAATGAAAGCACTATACTACGAAAGTTGTGTCAAAATCGTCTTAGTAGGATAGGCGATAGTAATTTTGTAATTATCTAAAAAATTATACATTTTTCATATACAAAATGAAGACGGTTCCAACGAGATTGTCATCGTAGGTAAGCTTCATAGACGATTATGTAAAATCGTCATCGTTTTGAACGAATTCAAATACGATTTTTACACAAATATTTTGTCCTTAGGCTTGAGCAATATATAATATATTATTGAATTAGCAACATGAATTCAACTTAGGATGCTAAATTAGGACAGGCACAAATGCCTTAACCGTGGTTAATTAATTATTAACGTGAACTTTTGTCTAGCACATATGTCATTGGAACATGGTCGAACTCAATCATTCTAAGTTAGGTTCGGCTTGAAGGGAGCTACATTTGTCATAACAGTAATAGACTAGTAGGTTGTGTCTGTGCAACGTCACTTTGAACCACACTACCCCTCACCTCTCACTTTTGTTATTGGACCAAACTACCCCTTGCCTTTAGCTTCTCCTACATGCCTCTTCACCTTCAGCTTCTCCAACACATTTCTCTCTTTCTTTATTTTTTCTTTTCCACCGACAGCAAATCCAACTCTTATACACATCAAGAGTCTTTTTACCTTAAAGTTAATTGGGATCGGTGAATCCAACTCTTATATGTTTAAATTTTTTTGCTTTCCCTTAATTACTTCATTTAACATGATACAATTTAAGAAAAAAAATGTCATGAAGTTGGTGACTATTTAATTTATTTTATTACTATTAATGTAAACATATTTAATAACGTGTGTATAAAAGAGTACTAAATATTTAATTTAATTTATCATTTACCTTTTCATTAAGTTAATTAATTTAATTTAATTTTTTCTTTCCCATAATTGCTTCAATGGACTAAGTCTAATTACTGATAGCTTTGTACATATGTGATAAGGGATAAAGTCTTAAGTAGATCAATTACTTAAAACCTGATTTCAAAAGAGGTATAAAAGAAGGAAAAATCATTATTGAATTTCACTTCTTTATTTCTCTTATTTTTGATGTACATCCGTTTTGTTATTAATAAATTATGTTAGATCTTACAATTTTTTAAATATTTTTTCAATCTAGATAATATGTCTTAGTTACCTTTTTAATAGTTACGTGCATACTTATGAAAATCGGTCCGGCCGGTCGGACCGCGACCCGATAGGCTAATCGGTCCGATCTTGCAATTGAACAGTCTATGCAGTTGATCCGATCAAACTCGGACGGTCCGACCAGTTGGTTCGCTTTTTTTTTGGAATTTTTTATTTAAAATTTTGAATTATTATCAATTGTTATTTTGAATTTTATAGTATAAAAATGAGTTTTTCTTACTCAAAAATGTTAGTTATATACTTATATATGATATATGTATATATATAATTTTAAATTTTTAATATATACCAGATCAAACCGAACCAATTATTGGCTCACTGATTAGACCACTGACCCACTACCTCGACCGGGTCAATGATCGAACCGATTTTAATAATACTGGTTATGTGTGTTCAAATATCTTCCTTGTGAGATATGCCATTAGCTCTATGCATCATAAAAATGTTAAAAAAATATTGATAATAATGTATGTTATATTTTTCCTTTTTGTATTTTTCCTATTCTACATTTTATTTTATTCTTTAACATTTTTAATATTAAATAATTTATGTGTATCCAAAATAATAACATTTAGTTAATATATATTATAAAATAATAGTTTGATTAAACTTAATTAATTTAAATTATTTTATTAATAATATTATAAATTAAAACACTTTTAATTAACATTAAATATCTTTTAGACAATTATTTTTTTAAAAAATAACCAATGTTTATCAATTTTTATTTTTATTTACTTAGTTCTCCAAAGATACAACCAAATATATACAATTATATTATATATTTAATAATTATAATTAAATATATATAGCTATATTATACATATATTATTAAACTTTTTTTAAAAAAAAATTATAAATTAGAAACTCTAGGAACTAATTAAATACTCATTGTTAATTACTATCACTCTTTCAATGTTATTGATTCTCACCTCAATTGGTTGAGTCTTATTATTGACAGCTTTGTACAGATGTGATAAACGATGGAACCTGTGTCTACACGAATAGTATATTATATCTATAATATAATAAAAAAAAAGGTTGTGTTGAGCCACATGTCAACATATGACTCACCTCTCACTTTTGCTATTGGACCAAATTATCCTTCATGTTTAGCTTCTCCTACACGCCTCTTCACCTTCAGCTTCTCCTACATGTCTCGATACAAATTCTGATAATGGTGTAACACACTTGAAAATAGAATGTTGGAAAAGAATTGATAAACACAAAATGGATGATTCATGTTACACTCATTTTCATTGTTGTCATTGTGATAACAGTCAATTTCCCAATATCTTATATGTTTCTGTGGGAGTTTAATTTGTAGTAATGTTGTTCAAGTGCCACTATCTTTTTTTTTTCAACAGGCATAATATTGGCTTTAGGTCCCGCGACTATTATCAATGGATGATTAACAATAAACTATGAAAATTGTCGTTGCTTTCACATTTGCTTATTATACAATGTTCTCTATTTTTATAAAGCATTGTTTATTATGCTATTTGTGCAGTTTATTTAGGTAAAATGGGTGAAAATACCCAAACTATTAAGGACATGGCCTTGACCATGATGCAAATTCATAGGAAATCCTAAGACTGCCTAAACACTATTCATGTTAAGGACCATGTTAGCATTTCTTAGTGTATTTTGTATTATATAATTTAATTAATGTCCTGTATCTCCTACATTGTCCCTAATGTTTTTTTAATTTTAAATGTAGTCTTTCGCATAAATCCTGAAGAGCTTTGCTATAAGGTTTAAAGAAGATTTGGATGAGATATGACATCTCATTCCGAGAATATACAAGAAGATAAAAAAATACGAGTATTGCCATGGAAAAAGACATTCTATGAAATTCAACCAATCCTTGAAAAACCCTTTAATTGTGGCTGGATGGACAACAATTAGAGACTACTATGGTCTCCAAGGTCACCATCACATTACATTGACCCACTATGACCAGTCTATGTTTTTAATCACTGTCTTCAAAAGCTATTCTCAGCCATAGTCATTTCCGCATTGACATTCTCTTTACAAAAAAAAAATCCAAACTTCATTATCTTTCGCATCCTCTTGAACAAATATAAAGTCACTTGCAATGCCTTGGTAAGTTTTTACATCGTACATACTATAACATTCTCTTCATGAATAATTTGTACTAATATATCAAAATCTAACCATCCATGATGTTTATTACAGGATCTGCCAAGTACTATGTACTACTTCTTAAACAAGGCAACATTTACACATATCGTTTTTGAAGGAACAATAAAATTCAAGTTTGTCTTCAACCATTGGCATAAGAATGCAAAAATCGAAGCTGGATGAAAATCATTTGCAAGGGACAACAAATTGAAATCATTTCTTTGCCTTTCTCCTTTTTATAAGGAGAGGAAGAAGATAATGTCTTGACTCACCTAGTCTTTGACCAAGTCCCGTAATCTTGTAATCTTATAAAAAGTCCCCTTTCGTTTCAATTGTCCTGTCTATAGGTTCGATAATGGGTTGCTCTGTTTCTGTATCTCGATTATGGATTGTGACCTTAAACCTGGATTTTGTCATCGAGTTCCCTGATCCAACCAACAACCATATACTTTGGTACATGGATTAAACACAATTTATGTGTTAACTCTACCAAATGTTGAACTCTATCTTTTTAACTATATTTTGTTCCTATCTTTATATCTTTATGATATGATATATAACTACCCACATAAACTTATAACTCTTGAATACTATATATTAGATATTACAAAATTTTATTATATTTATTTTGCTTAAACGAAGTTCTATTTTCATTCAAAACATTGATCTTTACTTACAACTTACCTGTGCGTCTACTAGTATCTATAATAAAAGAAATATTATCTATAATAAAAGAAAGTTGTGTTGAGCCACGTGTCAATCTATGACTCACTTCTCACTTTTGCTATTAGACCAAATTACCCCTCACCTTCAGCTTCTCCTACACGCCTCTCTTTTCCTACCCGTCTCGATATAAATTCTGATATAAGTTCTGATAATGGTGTAATACACTTAAAAATAGATTGTTTGAAAGCAAGCAAGCAAAGACCTTATGAAAAGGCTTCGTCGTGAAGTTTCAACGTGTGGAGTTGTTACAACCACAGGTACAATCGTATGAACACTTTCCAATATAGCTCCTATTCTTCCTGTGATTTTATTTTATTTATTATAATTTTATCAAAACATTGTTGTTTTGCTGATTATCAAAACACCATTTAAACAGAAATAGTCAACCAGATTCTCAACTCCATCAAGCAAAAGCAAGATGAGATTGTTAATCTTCACCAAAAACTTGTCATCTCCAGGGAGGAGGAGTCCCAACTAATCACAAGCGCAGAAGCACTTGTAGCAGCAATCAAATTGGACATTACAGTTCCAAAACCAATCAAGATCGATGGATTTGCAGAATCCAGTCAATCTCCAACAACTAGCAAATCAACGCTAGAAAAGAGCCCATCAAAGAAGTCTTGTGCAAACGAGGTCAAAGAAGCTGAAGAAGCTGCAAAGGTTCAGCAAGCCAAGGAAGAACCAGCAGTTCCTCAATCAGCAAAAGGTAAAGAGATAGCTACTCCAGAGCTGTCAAGCAAAAATAAATGGCATTTGGCAGCGCCGCATGTCACCGGGAAAAATGTCGCTCAACCGAGCTTCGAAACTGAAGAAGCCGCTCAAAAGGCTTTTGAAGAATTCCCCGGCCAAACAAAAGTACAACATGCATCATTCAAGGAAGCAGTACAAAAGCCAGCAACAAGGAAGACAACCTTCCGCAACAATTCATTTGGCGATGAACTCAGAAAGAGAATATCCGCCATACCCACAACAGCTCAAATCCAGGAGTTGAGGAAGCCAAGAAGAGAGTCCTTCGCAGAGCTTCACAATACACTTGTCAAATATGACGAGAATCAAGCCCTCAAGGGTTTCTACCTAACAAATCGAGGTGCAGGATACAAAGCATTCTTTCTTCCAGGAGCAGACTCTTGGACTATCTACCAGTACTATATTCATGGTCTCACTCACTATATAGTACTTGAAAATATGAAGGGAGTGGAACACTTCTCTTCAGGTTTCCAAACAGCTGTGAAGACTTTCTACTTCAGAGTAGCAAAATCAAAGCCGGTCTTCTTGAGGACGGTATCAAGCTATCCCATATTCGATGAGGAAGGAAAACTGCTAGTTCCATCTTTAGCAGTGATCAACATTGGAGTCTTCAAAGAAGGTTCTTTTCCACCAAAGGATCTAGGAGAGAAAGAACTCCAGATCAAAGACTACGTGAGGGCACTCGCCAGTGTCTACTACTCATGCAGAAGACTAGGCAGAAGTGATCCACAGGAGCACCCCTTGATGCATGTAAAGATCAACTACGCCAACAAAACAACCTTGATCTATTCAAGGTTCAACCAGAGTCTCGATAAGAAGGGAGAACAAGCCTTGCTCTCTTTTGAAGGGATGTTCCACGATTTCACCGGAAGCCTTGAACCGCTACCGGAAGAATACAAGAGACTCTTGTGTGAGTCTATCAGGGTGTCACCGACTCATAGGTGCCGTCATTGTCTAATGCTACCAGGCAAGCAGCCATTGCCAAACCAGGAAGCAGAGCTCGTCTATGAGGATGAGATAGTGGCGTAAGCACTTACATCACACCCCACTCACCCGACACCACAATGTGATCGTTGTCGTCAAGAGTGGGAAAATCTCACTTTACTTTGTAAAATCCACTTTACTTTGTAAAATCTAGTTGACTGGACCCATCGTCGCAGTGTTGAGAGTTGGAGTCCGTAAACTACCTTAGGGTATAAACTTCATTTTAATCACTTTTCAAATTAATAAAAGAAAGAGACACACTTCTTTCTAAAAAAAAACCGCATTCATTGTTTCAACAATCTAAAATTGCAGTTAAGCAGCAATTGCAGAATCAGGTTTTGTAAACAACTGTGCAAGTCTAAGGAAACCATTGCAGAAAAAAAAAACTCGGAAAAAGGTCTAAGAAAAAAATTAATATTTTTTTCTTTTAAATATTACTTAATTTAAAATTTGTGCCATAGGCTAATTATTAATGTATTAATAAATATTGATGAAAAGGCAAGGGGAGCTTTGCCCTCGTACCCCACGTTGTACCTGTACGTGAAACAAATCCGTACGTTCTAGCTAGGGTGCAACAGATTGATAGAGTCAAATTTCAAAAATTAAAGAACATCTTTCTATAATTTCTCCTGCAACTTAATTAAAAATAATAATGTTATAATATCTTTGCATAAATATTCTTGTTTCCTTATAAAAAACTATTGATTAAAAATTAAATTTTCTAATGTTTAAAAATATAAAATACATCGAATAATTATCATGCCAAAAAATACATGGAGAGCTTGGACAGGGGCGGAAGCAACGATGACATCGGCACCCGATCCTTTTGCGGAATAACCAAAAAATGTTACGTGGATACTCATCCTACTATTTAAAACCTAGACAGAAAAATAATAAAAAGTAAAAATATAAATATTATAAAGCTAATGATATCATACAAAGAAAAAAATACAGAAATATTTAAAATTAATGTGTCTGTGTATTATTAATTAACAGGGAATAAATCAATAGCAGCGTCCACAAATTTGAGATTTCTCACGGAATTAAGGAACTGGGCTCTGTTTGTAAAAGCAACTATGGCGTGTTCTCTTCCTTCTCAGTTATTATTTTTAAAAAAATTAGAAGACTAATTATTGGATCATTCAAATTAGAAGACTAACTATTAGATCATTCAAATTAATAAATTAAGCTAGCCTATAAAAAAAACATTGTACTTATGATTTGACAACTAACTAAATAATTTGAAATAAAGATAAATGAAAGGAAAAAACAAAATTAAAACAAACACTAAGAGCAGCAATTTGGCAAAAACAAAAATGCTTAATTGGCCTAGCAGATTTCATTCAAAAGGCTAAGTATTTCATTTCCATGCATTCATATGCATACACGAAAACAAAGGCTAACCAAAGTGGCTTTGGCTCACATATGACTATCTTAGTTATTGATCGAACCTGGGTCATTCCTGGTGAGCAGAGAAGCCGGTGTTATCCATACATTCACAGTTAGGAGGCCATTCAAAATCACAACGGCATACTTCGCATTCTGGGTCGCACCTTCTGTCTCTGACTTTGACATAGTGATGAGAATCAGCCTTGGTGATGATGGAACTTGGATTCAAACAAGTAGCATCCACACTAGTTGCTGTGAACCCTAACAGGAAAAGCAACAAACCTACCTTCACAATGCTACCTTCTTCAACTCCATCATCTCTCTCTCACTCTCTTTCTGTGAGTAATACTTTTATTTTATTTCTTGTGAGAACCAAACACTTAGAACTTCTATTGGTAACTGACGACAAATACAAATACGTGCGTGTTTTTTATTTTATTTTTTTATTTAGATAAGCTAGTTGTGGCTGTAACTGTAGCTGGCGACTATTGGTAGCCGACTTAACATCATAGTCAGCTGTTTTTAACTTATATTTTAGAAATATTATATATATATATATATATATATATATATATTTATATATATATATATATAAATCTTATATAAATCAGTGTCCTTACACCATTATATGTAATCTTTAATAATATTTTTGTCTGATATTTAATATAAATATTATTAAAAATCTTTAATAATATTAAAAAATATCGTCAAATTATAAATAAATATTAATTTTTAATATATTTTTATCATATTATATTCAATATTGGATATATAATTCATATTGTTAAAGTTTAAAAATATCAAAAAAAAAAACTTTAACAATATGAGTTATACATAATATTTAATAAAATATTATAAAAATATATTAATAACATTCATTTATAATTTTGATCAAAATTTTTGATTGTTAACACCATATTACAGTATTTTAGTAAGGTACCACCATATTCATAATATCATAAACTAGTTGTATAACAATTGATTTAGGGGCCCCAAGGATTTTAATTACCTCTTTAATGAAGGCTTCAAACCTTAATTTTTAGACTCATTGCTATGGCAAGTAAGATCAAACATGGGTTCACACCCTTCAGTCCAATTACCTCGTGGGGTGTCCATATAAGGACTATAGAATAATGAGACCTTTCGTATAATAGTCCATTTTCTTTGACTTCATCGAGACTCATGTGAGGCCTTATCATCCGAATAGGGTGCTAATGCGACTTGATTATGTCCAAACAATTTTACGCAAGCCACCTCCCCGTCCTATGTATCATCTTTGTAATCAGGCGTGGGCGAAATGACAATGATATATCATTTCTCTTGGCGATGTAGTGCCACTTGGGGTCCTTGGGCTTGCACCTATGATATATAGGCCTTGGTTTTACAAGGTTCCCATTCCTATGTCATTCCGCCAAAAGAGGGACAACTACCACATGGTCTTGTATTTTTATTGCTCGTTAGAGTACAACCATAGCTTGAACAATCACTCGGAGGTAATGTACCAAGTGGAGACTACTTTTGCTAGATAATGTAAATTGGATTTTGCTGATTCTTTTTCTTGCATTATCACTGAAAAAATAGTTACCAATTGTAATGTAATTGTAATTGCAGGATCGATTCTAGATAGCCTCAGAAGCTGTGCAAAGCTCGTTGGACCTTAGAACTGTGCCAAAGGCACTAGTCATCATCATCTCATACAACAAGCTTTGGAATTGTTGCAAGATGACGACTTGGCAGTTGCGTGTAGCTTAGACGTAGTGAGACCCAAGAAAAGGTTTGGCAAGGAAGGTGGCAGTGGTTGTTGACTTTTTGTTGTATTATTTTATTATTAGTATATTTTGATATATTATGCACAATTATTGTTGTTTTGACATTTTTTTAGTTTATGTTGTGGTTGAATTTTTTTGTGTGCTCAATAACTATTTAAATAACACGTGCCTAGTAACAAGAATTGTTTTTTCAATTGTCTCATAAAACAAAAATCACCATGAACAACTAAAGAAACACTAATAATACAAATTTTTCTTTAAAAAACATATAATTTTTATAAAGTAAAAACAAACATGACTACACAAATTTATCATGCATTAGAGCAATGATTTAATCGGTAAATTTGAATTTTCTTGGTTTGCACAACAGGACAAGGACTTCATCTGGATATCAACCAAAAGTTGCATTCAACTCAATCATACCACTGCTACTAAATTTTGAAAAGATAAAAAATATTTTTCTTACATCATCATCACGTTTAAGCTTCATACACTTGTTTTCAACACAACCATCATATACATAAATAGATTAGCAGTAAAAAAGGTTAAGTAAAATTTTGTTACCTCTGATAGCATCTGTAATTGTTTTCCTTAAAACATCTAGTGAGATATCATCACTTATTCTGATTACTTTAGATACACTAGGACATTCAAACATTATCCCTTCAGATGATGAAATCATTTCACCATTTTGGAGTGCTATGAGTGGCGGATCTAGGACCCTGGGTTAGTGGGGCCAATTGAGAATAATTGGTTTAAATATATAAAATTAAAGAGTATAAAATATGAAAATATAAAAACATTATATGTAATTTTTTAAAGTGAGTGCATGTACACACTCTCAATATAATATACATCCGCCATTGAGTGTTGCGAATGAAAACAAGGATTCTAATTGGAGTTCTGGGGATCTTGGAAATAAAGATTCTAACTAGGGCTAGAAAAGTAATTGGAATTCTAAATATGGTGAAGCTAATCAAAACAGGTAGAAGTGGTTACTAGGGTAGAGGTGGCTTAGACAGAGGTGGCTTTAGAGGTAGAGGAGAAAGTGATGGCTTTGGTCCGACAATATAGATGGTTGAGACTACGTCTATATTTAATACAGTTGATATGCATGTCAGAAAAAAGGCATTGTTGAGTCAATACATCTTAGGGAAAGCAATGTTCAATCAATAAATGCAGTGTTGTAATGTTCGATCAATAAAAAAACACATAATATAACCTATTTAAAAAATTGTTTGTAATCAATAAATACATGGGCAAGATTAAAAAAAACGTCTAATCAATAAATGTAGTGTTGCAACAATAAAAAGAATGAATCAATAAATGCTGTGTGGCAACATTAAAAAAAAACCCATTAAACATAACCTATTCAAAATTTTTTTTTTTGTTATTTTCTTTTTACAACATTCATTTCTAGAGTCACTAAAGCAATATCTTAGTAGTGTTTGTTCTTTAATTTTTCTATTTGTCTAATTAATGTAGAACTCACATAAAAAAATAATCATTGAACTTAATAATTAGAGTAAAATTTTTATCATCGATAATAACTTTATCTTACTTAAACATAATTGTCTATGGCAAGAGATACAGGTGGTCTATGAAAAAAAGTAAAAATAAAACTAAAACAAACAACATTACCAGCAATTTCCGAGAAAGTAAATTCTTAGCCAAGTAATTTTATTTATTTATTGAAATAGTAATTTATTCGCATCATCGCATGCATACATGCACGAAGGACAAAGCCTAAAGTGGCTTTGCCTCGCAATTTATTTATGGAAACATGCTCATTCATATTCCTAGTGAGCTTTGGCATCAATGGAGTTACATTTGTCATAGCAGAAGTCGGTTATATCCGTACAAAAGCACGTCGGAGGCAAACTCCTAGTACAATAGCATTTTTTGCAACATGAGTGGCAGCCTGTCTCGCTCCCATCTACACATTGGCACTGAGGAGGGTCTGATTTTGTGCAAACACAGTTATCACAACATGCAGTGGCTGTGGATTTTATTTTCACATAGTTACTGTTGGGGAGCACCTGAGTGATGAAGGAACTTGGGTCGAAGCGAGTAGCTTCCACACTGCTTGCAATGAACCCTAACAGGAAAACCAACAAACCCACCTTCACCAATGCCACCTTCTTCAACTCCATCATCTCTCTTCTCTCACTTTCTCTTTCTGTCACTAATAATACTTTTTCTTTTTTATTTCTTGTGAAGAACCAAGTACTTAGTACTTCTATTTGTAGCAGAACCTACGACACATGCAAATACGTCCACATTTCATACATTATATCCCATGTGTTTTTCTATATATTATTTAGATAAGCTAGCTGTGGCTGTAACTGTAGCTGCCGACTATTGGTACCCGCCTTAATCATCATAGTCATATATTTTTTATTTGTTATATTTTAGAAATATTTCAATTTAACTTATTCAGAAAATATTATATATATATATATATATATCTTTTAAAAAATAAAATATTATATAAAACAATGTCCTTACACTACTACTTGTAACATGTGACCTTTAGTAATATCTTTTATCAAACATTTAATAAAATATTGTTAAAAATCTTTGAAAACATTAAAAAATATTGTCTAATAAACATTTTTTTATATATTTTGTCACATTATATTAAATATTAGATATAACTCATATTGTTAAAGTTTAAAAATATTACAAAAACACTTTAACAAGTTATATATAATATTTAATAAAATATCACGAAAATATATTAATAATATTTATTACTAATTTAATTAATTTTTTTTAATGTTGTCAAAGTTTTTTTTGCAAATTTTTTACTAAATTTTAAATAAATAAAAAAATCAATTGACTGAAGCTGCATGGATCAATAAAATATCCTCTGCTTAACGACTTCACCCTCCTCAAACGTCATTCTCCTTATCTCTATTCTTACCATATATGTACTTGGAAATAGAGACTATTACTACATATGAGATGATCATGGCATATAGATATATTAGAGAAGGAATACATAAAATTAAATTTATTAATGTAAGAAAGAGGTATGAAAGTAAGGAAGTGATATGAAAGTAAATTGAAAAGAAAAAAGATGAAATATTAAAATTAAAATAGATAGGAGAAAGTGTGGAATTCATATCAATTTTTGAAAACTACCGAACTAATATCTCATTTGTTAGTTGTGAGTTTATGATACAATTCATTGTCAAAACAGATTGACATTTATTATTAAAACCTAAAAAAAAATTTGTGAATTTAATTTTTAATTTTGAAAAACAAATTTTAATCATTATTATTACTATTGTTATCAATATTACTCCATCATCTTTATCACTATAATTGGTATTATTATTTTATTTTTATTTCAGAGGTTATCACCATCGATACTATCGTTATGATCATTGTCATTTCACACTTCTTTTCTAGCGAGATAAAATAGAACAATTAATTTATTTTATTTATTTTCAATTTATAATATCTTTTTTAAACTAGAAACAAATAATAAATCAAAATTCAAAAGTAAAAGCTAAATTGATTTTGATTTCTTAAAATTTTAAAACTAAAAACACGGAACCTGAGTAAGTGAAAATCTTGAAATGTTAAATGGATATGTGTAAGTATTTAATAGCCATTAGATTCATTCTTTAAAATCCAATGGCTGATGTCTTTTCATTTTTTTCTTCTATTTCTATTCCCAATTTGTTTCCTCTGTCATGGTCTTTTTTGGTCTTTTCATCATCAGGTTTTTTTTTTTTTTTTTTTTTTTTTTTTCAAACGGAGATAGCCGTAAAAAAATTAAGATTTGGGTAAATCTTGTCACGTGCCACGAGTTCTATTTTGCCATGGCATTCTTCCTTTTGAGCGTTCTAACTCAACCCTCAGATCCCAACCTTCTCTTCTGGTGTTCCCGCCGCATCGAATCCATATTCGCAACTCTCCAACGCATCAGTTTCCCGAACGTTGTGAACTGTTTCGTGAAATCCGCGTTGTGCTCGCACGAGCTGAAGAGGAAGCTCTTCCACTGGTTGAGCCAGGTTCAGATCCAACAACTACCCCAGTTTGGTGGTAGAATGTCGCCGCCGATTGTAACACCACAGAGGGATTTCGACGATGTTTCCAGCGATGGAGAAGAGGTCGGTGATGATGTGTCGAAGTTTGGCATAGCTTTCGTTGGCGACGGCGGTGGTGGCGAAGGGGTAGCGAATGGCGGTGGTGGAGGCGAAGGAAAGCGGCGTTCCTGAGGCGGCCGTAGCTGAGTGTCATGATCTGAAGCTTCATGGAGCTAGTTGACTCACAATAGACTTACCATGTTTAACAAAAAACATTCTTGAATACATCCTGTTATACGAGTGAAAAGTCCCGAGACATTTAACATAAATGCTCATATTTTTCACTAGACAATGCAACCAAAAGTTCGTAGATTGATCGCGATAAAATCAAGGCTTTTGCTCAAGGTTTTTGCAGGAAATATGAAGTTCGTCCCCACATATTAGGGCTATGCAGGAACAAATACTCTCATGCGCTCATCAACAAGAAGAAATTCACCCCTAGTGTTACAACATCAATCTACAGGAACAAGTAAAGAAAATTATCCAAATATCAAATCCAATTATATCGAATCACTGTTTGTTTCTCTTTGCGTTATAACAACAACACAAACACTAAGATACCTTCGTTGTAAAAAATCAAGAGCAACAAAATCCACAAGGTCCAAGCTTAAGGAAATAATACAATAACTAAAAAAAATTACCATGTTATAGGAACCAATAGACATTGTCATCTCATTTTTCTTATACTTAAGCACACCAATTAAAATCGAAACAAGATATATATACAGTGCCTATATGCCAAATGAGGTCCAAATGTTGTAATCTATGTGTAAAATAAACCATCATGTAACATGAAACCCAACCAAAGAAAGGATGAAACCGTGAGAGCAAGAGCATATGAAATAACAAACGAGGTCACTGCTTGAGGGTATTGAAATTGAAGGCACTAGATAAAGAAAGAAAACAAAAAAACTGAGAGAGTTGAGATGGGAACGAGATCACAATCAACAAAAGAGAAAAAAAAAAAAGATGAACAATGGGACAAGTGTGTGATGTGTGGTGTGTACCTATGCCGTCTCAGTGTCAAGCCAATGGTAGAAGGCTAAAAGAGCAAGCAAGATGGGAAGGGAAATGGGCAAGAGCAACGTGAGCAACAAGAAGGGTGAGAGCGTAACAAAACTAACTAGGGTTTCAGATAAAAAAGAAAATGATGTGGTTTAATTTTAGGGTTACATGTCAGTACTTTCACTCAATATTGCAGGGTTGTGGTCCGGTGCCGTTTCCCTACTCATCCCTAAGTATTACTAGATAGATACAATGTTTTTGTACATATTCATATCATATCATTGAAAATTTAGATTGACCTATTAAATTTAACTGTTCAAACTTAATTTTATACTATAATTTTGCATATCGTTCGGTTGCACTTTGCTGTTTAGAGCATATCCAATGGAAGATGCTTAGTGGGTTTCTTAGCCTAAGCAACGGTTTCTTCCAAGTTCTTCCGCTTTGGAGCAAATAACGTGGCGGAAAGGTTTCGTCAAAAAATGGAGAGCTTTCCTTATATAAAGAACTGAAACTTACGAATAAAATACTATTTTTCTCATCAACTACCCGTAAAAAAAAAGAGGCCGCGACGGTGGTGCCGCTCGGAAGAAGCCGCGCGCATGGAGGAAGAGGTGGATGCGCCGCACGATATGGACAGAGCGCGAGGTGGAGGCCGCAGACATGGAGGAAGAGACCGGCACGACGGAGATAGAAGAAGAGGCCGCGCGCATGGGGTGGTGCTGATGGAACTTCTAACAAGGAGCGCCGGCACGACAAAGAAGGTGTTTGGGTGAGGGAAGGTCACGCGGTGAGCGGAGAAGTACAGAGAAAAGAAGCACAAAAAGAAGAGAAAGAAGGAACCAAAGCTTTGGAATTAAAAAAGAAGAGAAAGAGACACAAAAAGAAAGAAGAGAAAGTGGAAGACAGAGAGTGGTAGATGGAGAATGACGTAGGGAAGAAGGGTCTGGAAGGGTAGGGAGTTTTAAATTTGAAGGGTTAAATTTTTTTTTTATACATAAAAAAAGCATAAATCCCAATTGAGAACAGAAGTAAAATTAAAATGTTAGAAGGATTAAAATAAACATAAATCTCAATTAATTGAGAATAGAATATATATAAAAAATTAATATATATTTTATTTTTCTTCAATTAATCATAATATATTTTTTATTTGTATATATAAAAAATAAAAAATATTAAGTTTTATTAAAAAAATTAAATATGTAGATTTTTTTGGGTTTCTTACATTGGAGCAAAATATTGAATAAATTTTTAGAAATAACATGGCCTTGTAAGCATTCAAAAAAATACTGCGAAGACCACAAAAAATTGCTTAAGAAACCCATGGAAGATCTCTTTCCCAATCCGCCAATTCCCAATCAGACAAGCACAACAAAGCATCTCCGACAACTACATATTCTTTCCACTGATTCCCGCTTATGCCTTTTCCCCTGGGAAAAATTGCTTAAGAAACCCATGGAAGATACTTGGAGATGCTCTTATTTTCTGCTTGGAAAATGATCATCCCAACAACAAATTTTCGTAGTAAGTTTTGCTTGTATCATTACTCAAACAATTAATAATGCTCACGATGACATATGACATTGTTTGTAAAGTAAGGCTATCTATGATTTTTCATATGGAAAACTCCAAACTCAATTTGGAGAGTAAACCTATTTTGGCGACATGCTTAATTACTACGTTTGCACATAAATTCTTTACTTGAAACCCCAGTTTTATGGAAACAAAATAAAGATTGCTTTTGCAAATTCAATTTGTAAACTTATGTTTGACCCAGACTTAAATTTTCAAACTTCAAGCCAATCATGCACTAAATTGTGATATATAACTGATACAGTTTATACATTGACAACCTCTAATCATCAAGTAAAACTAATCCATTAAAAATTACAGATATTCTATATTTATACGTTCTTATGGCTAAAGGAAAACCTTGATTCAGAGTTTGATGTTCTGATACAACACAATCAAAAATTTATGGATGCTCTTTATTGCTGTCCAATTTCTCCATTTGATTTTCTTGAGACTCTTTCTTTGATCCAAAAATATACTCTTTCACAGTGCTCTCAGCTGAAAGCAATCCCTTTTTAATCTGCAATTAAAAAATTGAACATCAGTGAACAAGATAAGAAAAGCATAGGCTATTTCCCATAGCCTTCAATTAAAGCACCATACGGAAAAGAAAAAGAAACAACTTGATCAGAATCAAATTAGATAGAAATCACATGTTTTCGTTTATCCCTTTCATTCATCATAAGGTTGGATAATTTTTGTGTTCGTGTACAATTACAAGTCTCCGCAAAAGAAATGTTACAAAATTTATCAAGGACACCATCAGCACCAGAAACACAGCTAAAGTAGTCCTTGCATGAACTAAACAAAGTAACACTCTTGCCACTACGCACTAGCAATAGCTACAGAGATCACAGTTTCTCTCTCTAAGCTCTCCAACAAGGTTCACTCAATTTTGCTACTGAAGGTGGGATAGTAATATGAGGAAATTGAACCAAAGAGGTTCTACATTGAACCTTCCTAATAGTAAAGGATACTAATAGATAAAGAAAATTCACAATCAGAAAGGATAATAATTCTAAACTGGAAGCATAAATTTTACGAATTATGTCTAAATGTTTGGCTCCAAAATAACGTTTCTCCATATAATATAGAAGATTCTTTCGTTAGCTTCTAATTTTTAGATTGATTACCCATGTTTTTGCTATTCTGTCACGAAACAAAACATGATATAATATAGAAAACAGAGGGAAGGATAAAAACAACTTGGGATGGTAAAAGTTAAATGACATTTCCACCGTTGAGAAACGTTGGCACCACTCTTTAAAACACAATTTCTATTGTTAGTTTGGCTTAAATTTATTGAAACTTATAACATTTATGAGTTTCACTTATAATTTTGTAACCTTCAATAAATTTTTAATCATAACAGGGCAATACATTAGAAAAAGAACAGTAAAGAATATCTTCTTTGATTAGTAGGAATCAAAGTCAAATACTTGAAAAATTTATAATAATTCACACATCTTACCCAATCAACAATCAACTAGTAGAACATGTTGCTATCACTTCTCCACTAAAAATAGAATATTCACTTTGATATTCAAATCAGACATTTTCATCGTCCTATAATCTCTAATGGGTAGCAGAGAAACAAAGAATGAGTAAACATCAATCAAAGCCATTTCTACAAAGGTTCTAAATTTGTGAAAAATGACGAATGAGCATTGCGAGATTGAGATAGAGACTTACAGGGTCTAGAACAGTAGGTTCGGGGCCATAATCAGCAGTTAAGAGAAAATATGAAGCAGTTATAGTTGCTATCATGGTTACTCTTCTAACAACCCTGTCCGCTTGAGGATTCATTGTACGTTTCTAGCACCCTATGTTCATGCAACTGATGCAGGAGTGTTTGTGTAAAGGTTCGGCTTAAACTTTAAAGTTTTTCAGTAGAAGCAAAACGAAGGTTATGGAAGAACTCAAGATTTTTCTTTAGTTTTTTTTATTCAATGGGGAGTCACAAGAGGATAAATATGAAATATCACAGTTCAATTTCTTTTCTCTAATTGCCGCTTTGTGAATTACGGATAAACTTAACACAACAACTTTTCATAAAAATGATTTTTTTTTATAAAAAAAAAATTATCATTGATTTAAGTATTAAAGTGTTTTTTTTTTATAAGTAATCCACCCATTCACCTATTTGTATCTAATTCTTTTGATTGATTAGATGTATGAATTATAGTATAGTTATACCATCTTTAATTTATACTGATTAAAAAAATTCCACCCATTCACCTAGGTAGATGATAAAAAAATTATCTACAATTTGTTGATTAATATTCTTCAAGACAAAAATCTAATGCAAAAAATTTAAATACAAACAAATAACTAAAAAGTACGATAATTTAACAAATTTTAACATAAATTTTGTTTCTTCAAGTTAATTTTACTAAACATACTCTACATTTGTTAAATATGTTAAAAGATTTAATTTAATTAATTAAATATTATATGTGAACTATTATAAAATTTTTAACACTGATTTCAATTTTTACATATAGAAAAAATAATACTCTACCTTTATATGAAAAGACAAAAACTAGACAAGTGGAGGATCGGGAAACTAAATTAATTATTACAAAAAGCGAGGGAAAGAAAAGAAATATTCATGTAAAAAATTCCTCAAAAGTTAGTTTTTTTTTTTTTAATTTTTATAGAAAATTTTAATTCCTATATTTTATAAAATTGTTAGTTTTAGTCTCTATATTTCACAACATATTAATCCTCAACTTTTAAATTAACTGTTTTATTACTTAAAGATCGATACTATTGACATCTTTTCTTAAGTAAGGTATGTTTTGAGTAAAATAAAATTAATTTTTAAAAGTTTAAAAACTAAAAAAATGTTTGATTGTAGAGATATAGAAATTAAAACCAAGATTTTTACCAAGTGATTCATGGACTAAAACAATATGTCCCCCCTCATTTTTATTTATTTATAAAATCCAAGAGAAAAATTGTTGTTGGGCTTGTGGCAACTTTTTTAAAAATTTGAGTAGAAAAGCAGAGAAAGCGAGGAAGGAACAGAAGAGAAAAGCAAAGGGTTCTGAGTTGTTCCAATGGAAGAAGCGAAACCAGCGATGGGTCCTCCTCCTGCTCCTCCCACTACGAAGAAGAGGCCACTGGACTCCAATGCCCACTCCAATTACTTCAAGATTCGCGCTGTTATTCGAGACCTTCGTCCTCACTTTCTCGAGGTTCAACTCTTCCACGTTCCTTTGCTTGTTTTTATTTTTATTTTTTATTTTATTTTTATTTCATGAAATGGGTGTTCCTCAAACTACTTGGCTTTCCAATTTTTATATTTGTGGCTAATTTGTGTGAAGATCTTTACTTGGCGTTGTTGATTTTGATGCTCTTTTGAGCATTCATATTGAGTTTCGCGTTTGTTTTGCCACTACAGTTAGGGTTTCTGATGGTTTTGGGAAAGAAAAAAAAAGGGAGGGTGAATTTTTTATTTTAAGTAAGTATCCTTTTTATTTTCTTCTTCTTCTTTAATTTAAGAGGTTTTAGGATGAAAGGAATGAAGTGCTAGATTATCACGGAACTCCCTTGTTCAATTCATAAAAAAAATGTTTGGGATTTAAATAGGTTATTCGTAAGGAACTGGAAATTGGGGAAAATGTGTAACGAGTACCAGATCCTGTTTATAGGATATCGTGTATTTATTAGGACAGATTAATTAGTTGGAGAAGTTCCAATCGAAAATAGTTACGTGGAGTTCTAACAAATTCTGGAGCTAGAAAGGTAGTTAGGGTTGTTCTAATCTCAGAATCTTGTATCTAGAATTTGTTTGGAGTGATCTCTAAAAAAATTTATAGGTGAGAGACCTATCACTGAAGCTTGGTACTTGGAGTGTCAACTTGTTACTTGATTGGGAATCGGATTATTTGAGGTTTTAGTATGGTTTAAAGGCAAATGATTGAAAAGTTGAGGACATTTGAGTGGAGTGTGTTTTCTGGAAGGGAGCTAATCTAATGATATGAAGAAATACGTGTGGTCATGTTGATATAAAATATTTGGGGGGTGGGGGGTATCGTATGCTGACTTGTTTTTAGAAGAAATATTTTAGCAAGTTACATTTAAGGTATATTTTAATAAAATCAAAATTATAACTTGATAATATACTCCTTTTAAACAGGGAGAGGAGTTTGATTATGTATACTCATTTGTTTTTTAGACAGAACATTGTAGTGAGCTACACTTATGATGTATTTTAAGAAAATCAAAGTTGCTAACGTACTCCTTCTAAAACACATGTTGGTGTATATTAAGCCAATCCCTATGCACCTACACACGCACATATTTCTGGTCAGAGCATCGCTATGCCCACACTCATATTTTACAGGTGCTCCATTGCCCTGCTTTCCTGAGAATCAAATCCTAAAAACTGAGTACAGTGGAAATAAAAATGGTTGGATGTTGGTTGTGTACCAATTTAATGAAAGAAGATATGAATGGGTTTAGTGCTGATCTATTTATAATATATTAAATTACAAGCGCAGGCTGTGAATCATATGCCACATTAGTTTCTTCCCACTCTTTGATTCTTAACTTTCTTCAGTCACAATTGAACCGAGAAGGCAATAACACCTCATATAGCTGCATGCACCTCTTATGTGAATACTTCATCAATTAACTCTTATAATGTTAATTATTCTATTATGTATTGACTATGTTTTCATCTGTACTACCAAGTACCAAGTAACAAGTAACTAGTTTCTTTTATTTGATCCAAGAGGGCGTTATGAGTTTTTAAGAACCATTTTATGAAGTTATTTTCTTTAAAGCTGATTAGTATATCATGATATGAACTATTGAGTCATATCCCTAATAGCTGAGGTGGATTGAGTACTTCTCAACGTATCTGTTTCCCTTTATCTGGTGTGTAGAATGGCTTTTTTTCACTTGAAATACTGTTTGAAATGCCTGACCATTGATGTTTGATCTTGAAGGTTCTCCGAACTCCAGACTACAAAAATTGCAAGGCATCCCATGAAATTCAAGAACGTAAGCTCATCCAGACAAAATTATATTTATTACATGATTGATCAAATAATTAAATCATAATGTAAATGGTATATATGTTATACTTCTGACTCTATGAAAATGGATAATCAATTGAATTCATGTCTATTTATATTTGGGTTTGTCCACCGAAAATAAATAATTCTGTTTTGTCTTCACGGAGATGGTTGTGTTAATGATTGGCATATAGGCAGAACCTTGGTTCCTGATGATGCCACCATATCTATGATTTCTGGTAGTTTTAGAGTTGGTGGTATGAAAAATACCACATGGTAGCTTGAAATATTTTTTTTTGACTTCAACTTGTAATTGCAGAGCTGAAGATTGTGGTCAAGCTATACGAGAATATGAAAGCAGATGCGGCTTCACTAGCAAAGTCTAAGAATGTGCAAGATGGCCAGATGAAGGCTGGCCAGAACATGGATCAGAAAACACTGAGAGAGCAGCAGCCTCAACATGTCAAGCAGATTCAAGTAGAGAAATCATTTGCACGGCCATCTGAAATTAAGCTCACTCCACCAGCTCCTGGCTTCCAGAAGCAGCTGGTTGAAGAAACTCAGACACAGGGGACATATGTAGTTGGAGGATCTGCTTTCGGCTGGAATTTCATCACTTTTTCAGGCAAGGGGCCTGTGTATTATGGTAGGACTAAGGAACAATTTCGATCAGCAAAAGTGACCAAAAATCCTTTGGAGTAGAGCTTGAAACCCCTATCATTGATGATGGGTAGAGGTGTAGTGTATAAGTGGTTATCATAAACATTTTTTTTTAATGATTAAATTTACTTTTACATATCCCAAGAGACTGACACATGTGCTGTAATAGTTTTGCACTTTTGCAATTGGTTGTATTCATCTTTGGAAGCAAATTGCATTTATCATTAAAAAATTACTCAAAAAGGAAAATCATGCATCTTATGTCATTTATGTTGTTCCTTCACATGCCTTGCTTCATGAGCTTTATTACTCCATTGGATGTGGGGTGTTTCACCGCAGTCTGGAATTGACACCCATCTATGATATTTTCAACTAAATAATCATATTTACATATTTTCTTATGTAGCTTCTTCATCACTTTCTTGTTACATAACAAAATAAAAGAAATACACATTCTA
This sequence comes from Glycine tomentella, assembly GCA_007407185.1. NCBI lineage: Eukaryota > Viridiplantae > Streptophyta > Magnoliopsida > Fabales > Fabaceae > Glycine > Glycine tomentella. Next base: position 590,656 of record PYAF01001878.1, read on the forward strand.
AAAAGGTAAAAATATTCTTTCTATCAAGAAAAGTATAGGGATCTTGTATATAAATAGAGGTTTTTGCTAATTAATCTATTGGAAGCTTTACACAATGTTTTAAGTTAAAAAGGCATCGTAATAGCTCTCTGTTTTTACGCATAATAATTCTAATTCATCCACCTTCGTCAAAACAGAAGGGTATCGTTAACTATCTTAAAGGTGTGTGATTTTTAAAAAAAGTTTAAATATATTTTTGATACATAATAAATGACTGAATTTTTATTTTTGTCCTCAATATATTCTTTTAAACCTTTTGGTTCTTAATAAATTTTTTATTTTCTTATTTATTTTTGTTTTTGTCCTTCAAGCAATTTCTATCTAAATCACTTTTTAAAGTGTTATTTAAAAAATTGGAAACCCAAAACAAAATAAAAATTTTATTATGAACTAAAAAGTTAAAATTAATTAAAAACTAATCATTTTTCATAAAAAAAACATATTTAAACATTTTAAAAGGCACTGAGGCCTCTGAATTTGGGATGTGTGCTTTTTTTAGAACCTAAAATTTAAAATTATTTTTTTATTTTTGAATTTTGACAAATTGCGCTTTTTAATATCTAGTATAATAAATTGATACTATGTGATAGCTTTTAGTTTTCATAAATTAGTTTTTATTTTTTAACCGCTTGAATTTGCATTTTGAAACTACCATAATATTAAAAAATCATCACAAAGTATTAAAAATTGTCATAAAGTGTCAATTTATTGTGTAAAGGACTAAAAAAATAAATTGTCATAATTAATTGAGAGACTAAAAAATATATTTTTAAATTTCAAGTACTACAAAAATATCTCCCAAATTCAGGGACTAAAACAATAATTAAGCTTATATATAAATATTAATACTACATTAGTATTATTAAATTTTACATTATATATATATGCCCCCACCCAAAAAAAAGATATATAGACTTAGGCCGTATATATAAATATAATAGTTATTTTTATTTTATTATTAATATATTTTTGATATATATTTATATATTTTGTAGAAAGTTCTTACATTTAATAATTAAATATTATATTTATTAAATTTGGTAAATATATTATGTTAATAAATATAATCATTAATCATATTTTTAACTAATACTATAGAAGACAAATGTTTATTTATAAATTTAAAGTGCTATAATAATAGCACTAAATCATATATTAATACTTACTCTTAAATTTATTTTAATTATAAAAAATGATTAGTTTAAAATATATTTTATTTAAATTTACAAAAGAATTATTTAAAATAATAATTAAGGAACTTTATTTTATTTTTTGATTATTTTATTTTGATATATGTTTTATTGAAAATAATAATTTTAAAAAAATCAAACTTTTATACATATTTAGTTAAATTTAAGATGATATTTAAGGATAGAAATTAATAGATAAACTTATATATATATATATATATATTATTAGATATATTTACATTTTTCTATTTAAATTATATTTTATAAACTTATTTTTCACTCTACAATGAAACAATTTTTAAGATATTTATTTAAATTTATTAATTACTCGATAAATGATTATATGTATAAATATAAATTTCTAGATATAATAATTTCCTTTGTCCAAGCATTTACCAGCACAAATATCTATAATCAATCTTTTCAGAGTCCCTAAATTAGAAGAAATAATACTCACTGAAGAAATTGCATTGCTAACATAACATAGTATAAAATGGCAGAGTGAATGGAGTTCATGGCTACCCATGCATGGGTCCAGTTACTCAAAATTCTCAACTATATATATATATATATATATATATATATATATATATATATATATAACACTTTGATCTGACTATCTGAGGCTTTGGACTGTAAATTTCTCACTTCTATTCCTTTGCTATAAGCTCTTCAGTTTAAACTGACAAAATTTCTGTCACAAATTAACTAAAATATCTCCTCTCAATACCCTCCTTAATAAGCTCTACAAACTTGCTGAAATTCCCCGTAAAATCCAACAGGATAAGATAATTAGTTAATTACAATAATCTAAGAACTAAGATCAAATTCATATTTTATCTGATTCATAGAAACAATTTCAATTCCTTGTTGAGCCATTTCTGAAGCTGCTACTATCTATTAAATGGATCACATTACTAGTAAGTAGTAACTTCAGGGATGACTAGAGAGGCTAGAACATTTTTGTATTATAATTAATTTCACTGAACAAGGAAGAACAGAGTACATACTGCTGCATCATATATTTTTGCATTAAACGATAATAGTATTATTGAGTTGACCACTATATATCTGGGTTGGCATGCAAGAAAGGATGTAAACTTGAGGAGTGGGGATTGGCATCATGCAATGAGAGTGAAAACCCTAATGGTCGCATACATTTTGGAAATTATAAGTCTAGACCAAACATAAGAAAAGGCTAGAACAATCTATGTTAACTTTTAGTGAAATCTATATAACACATTTATTTTTATGAAACCTGGCATGCAAAGATCATGCCCAGGAATTATATAAAAACCAGAACAGCATCAAGTATTTTATATGCATCTAAGTTTCGTCCTGTTCACAATTCTCATTTTTGAAATTAATAAAAAAAATTGAGAGCGCAAGAAAAATATATTATGAATATTATTTTACTTTTAATGATATTCAGTTTACTATGTACTCATTGACTAAATATATTATAATAAACATCATATCAAAGTCTGGGTGGTGTAGTTGGTTATCACGCTAGTCTCACACACTAGAGGTCCCCGGTTCGAACCCGGGCTCAGACAGCTTTTTATTTTTATATTTTTATATTTTTATATTTTTATATTTTTACTAATACATATATTATCCATAAAGCAATATACCAGCTCAATACTTGTAAGAAACTAGTCGTCGTGAAAAGGGGTGATATTGGGTTCTTTTATACACTCTGATATCGATGTAATTAGATGTAAATGCTTGACGAATAAATTTGAAGATGCATATAGTGGTGTTTTGTATTTTTAACCGAGTACTTTTCCATGTCACCCCTACCACCCCATGTGAATATAATATGGAGGAAAGGCTAATTTCTATGGTAAGGGCATGATACTTGCCTCATACGAAGGATTAGAATGATGCATATAAATCATTAATTTATAAAAATGGATATTCTTAGGAGGAAAATTATGTTCATATCCATTTTCCTATTTCACTTCCTAGAGTAATCTCGTACTTTTTGGGGGGTAAGATTAATTCCCTCCAAATATGGAGTGATATAGTCAAGCTCTTTCCGCTAGTACTATAATATTTCCATGACTCTGGGTATATTTGTATTTGCGTTACATGTTAGAGCACGTTTAGTGTGAATCCAAAATTCCAAATAAATAACAATTCGTGTTAAACGTGTTTTGGAAAGCATAATGATCCAAAAACAAACCCAGAATTCAATATTTCCATGACTCTGGGTACATTTGATTTTTGCAATTTTGGATGTATGGTGATTGATGAAGTGAAGCTATGATTTTTGGAATGAAGAGATCGGAGCTCGTGGTGATGGAAGAGTCGCAGAGGTGTGAATCTTGAACCGTTGATTAAAAATAAATATACACTATATGATGGTGATAAACTGGGGCACCACCAATTATATGGTTCACCATAGAATTCACTATAGAAGGAAAACAAAAGAGATGTCCTCACCATGCACAATAAAACAAGACAGAGCTAAAAAGAAAACCACAAGTTCTATGCATTTTCAGTTATTCACAGATTAGATTTGATGGCTGACTTTGCAGAAATAACTTCCCTCATTACACTTTCTTGAACCACTGATACAAGTAGCTGCAAGTTGTCAAATGGGAAAATCTTAAGACAAAATTGAACTAGGAAAAGAGGAGAAACTAATGCTGAAAAGAGATATTTCAGCTATACAGCTAAAATAAGCGCTTATTTGATAAAGATACTTGTTTCAATAGGCTTCACAGTAAATTAACCCCTTACCTCTCCCTTCCGATTGAACATTTGGCAGTGACATAGCCACGTGCATTATTGGCAGTAGGACTAAAGATCTGTAGAACAAATTGGACGTATTAACAACTTTATATAATGAAAAAAAATTAAAAATATAATAAAGGAAATTATGGAGAAAAATATTTTTAATTTAGGAAAAACTAACTACTCAAATAGTTAATAATATGATTTTAATGATCATGTACTAACAATATAAAACTATTTTATTTTATTAGTGCATAGCCTATTTTATCTAAAGGTATTCAGAGAGTGCTTAACAAGTAACCAATTTATTGACTTATTAACTGTTTGACTAATTAATTGTTCCAAAAAAAAAAAACATTCTTTGCCAAGAATGTTATTGTTTTAACTTTCCTATAATGAACCACTTTATGACACTTACCACAAATAGTATCCAGTCATCGGCTCGTAAAGGTCTGTGAAACCACATGCTGAAATAAAACCAACAAACATTAAACATTAAACATTAAACATTAAACCACTTTATGACACTTATTAGTTGAAGTCTCACATGTTGTTATGTTATTATATAAATTACTCATGACATGACTCAGATACTTACGAGTGGTCCAGCTCACAGCAAGTGCCTTCCTACGGTTCGGGCTTAAACTCACTTAAAGAAAGATTAGATCTGAAGTTTATGCTACCACACACCTTCAACACAAACCAGATTCACTGATTGTTAGATATAAAAGCATTGATAAGCCTTTACTGTTTAAGCTTTTGAAATAGTTGGTCTTATCATGGTACTAAAGCCACCACTATGACCAAGAGGTCATTAATTATACCCTTGCCTCTCCCATTGTTATATGTAAGAGTTGAATTTCAGCATAGTAAAATAGCCCAATGCATCGTCTCATAAACTTTGCAAGCTAGTCCTTTCTTCCGACATAAGATTTCCAAAGATCCCAAATTTTAACAAAACTAGAAACTATTTATGGCAACAAGCTCCATAATGCAAGCGTTAGCACATCAATTTGCCCTCCTAGCCATGCATTTGCCAATTTCACAAACCTACTCAGAAGTGACCATATCCAACAACAAATATAAGTTATGTACCTATGCAAGGCTTGATCATCTGAAAGTTTTTCCCTTGCTCTAAACCAGTATCTCAAACTGCATTCAAATTTTAATTAAGATAATATACAACATTAAAATTTCCATACATTAAGGCTCTGTAGAGATGATTTACAGAGAAAGTAAGGCAACGGATTGATATATCTGGAATGGTACACGAATCCTTTCCCTTTTCCTCTCTCCAAATCTGTCACCAAACGTGGCATAAAAGACAAGTAAAAATGCAAGCACAAATTGGAAAAGTATTAAGCAAACCTAGGAGGAGATTTGGTCTGATTTGTTGAAATTTTAGGTTCACAGAACCGTATCTCTATGGGCCAGGGAATGAATTCAATTGTAGCAACCTTGTTCCGGTAAGTTCTGAAGCAGCAAATTTTTTCATTATAATATATGGCATAGAAAATCTTCATACAGACTTGTTAGGAGCTGAACTAAATAAAAACAAATAGAAAACTGTAGCATCTAGCATGATATGATATGATAGTAAATAATACCTTGGAAGACGAGGGTCAGTAAGACGTTGCTCCCGAAGCTCTTCCACCGATAAAAGCTGTAACAGAGAACAAAATGTAACAGTCTAAATTCATAACTAGTTTTATGGATATAAGCTAGTTACTTGCTGTACTATGAAGATAAAGTAATTTTTTTCATACCTGTCCAACTATTTGTCCACCAAATACCTTCCCAAATGTTGGAGCATTTGTAGGAGTGATTCCTCGGAAGATGTCTACCTTCCAAAGAGAAAGAACAGAATGATATAAGGATGAACTATACAAAATATAGCCTGATACTACTTAACATCAAAGATAAACCAAGACAACCACATCTGACTAGTTTCTTTTTTCCTTATCTATCTATTATACTATATAATATATATGGGTACCTCTATAGGTTACAAATGCAATATATGCTCCACAAGTGAGCATGTATCATGAGATTTTTCTGCACTCCAGATAGACTTTGGCTGCAGCAATGCTGAGTGCTCATGGGGAAGCACCAAGCATGATAGCTGTCAAAGCAAACAAAAACAGTTGCTATGGGACTAAAAAACAAGTTTGTTTACGTAACATGTTGACATTGGAAAGTAGTAGAAAAAGAAACAAAAAGGCACCTTTGTCAAAGCTACAACATCAGCATGGTGAACATCATTTGATAAACCTACAAGTTGCGAATTCATATTATTAGTCTTCTGTAATTATAGTTATATAGCAATTTAAGGTAATATCTCTCGTGTCTTTAATGTAACAAGAAAACACCAGACAAAAAGCTTATTCACAAAAATATCAAATAAGATTTATATGCTTTTTTACAGCAGTCAAACCTCATTTGTGTGATTACAAAATCTAAAACTAATTGTTGTATTTTGAGTGCAGAATATTTTTTGAAATGATAGGGTTTAGGTCATAGGTAGGGATGGAGGAAGTGAGAAAGGAGACAAACAAAATCACTACGAACTGATTTTTTGAAACTAAACATTCAGCACAACTGAAATTTTGAAGAATAATGTTGCACAAACAAAATCTCTAGAGCTTCATCTACATCACTACGAACTGATCCAATGACCCTTTTGTAGACAACTTTCAATTGTGAAATATAACATGAAAAATGAGCATACCTCTCCCCCCCAGATGAAGTAAAGACCATCCCCACGTTCTCCCTCACGAACAACATACTCTCCTGGCTCTACACAATAATTCATCATTCAAGAATTGAAAACATTAATGCATGTACTAGTTCATCAATCATCCTTCAATAAATGAAACATCTCTTCCAATTGACTTCTAAAATACTCTAAACATAGCAACACTAATAAAGCTAGTATTATATGAACAAATGTTGGACATTTTTCCATCTAATTCATCGCACGAAGTCCAATTCAACAACAAACGATGTCAATTTCAAAATCCAATTTTTTTTACCATCTAATGCATAGTGTTTGAGAATCACAAGTTCGGATATCTTCTGCACAGACGAGCCAGGAAGCCTCTGTAGCAGAGGAATGTTCCCAAGGAACTCAAACACTGCAACAACGTCAAATAGAGAAAATCAAATCTAAAAGATCGAAACAGAACTTCAGACGCACTGACCTGAAAATGAATTAAAGTAAAAGGCTTAATTGCACTTTGGTCCATGTTGTAATTGTGTGATTTTGACCCCTCAAGCAAGTTCCAATTGCGTGAATTGAGTCTTTCAGGTACAACAGTTATACAATTTTGGTTTTCCTATCATTGCATGATAATGTGTCAGTTGACGCATTATCACATGTTACTTGACTTAATGACATTTTTGTCATATGCTGTTGTAAATTGCGAGGGATCAAAAGTGTACAATTAAACCTTGTCAACATATATGCCAATACTCATCTTCATTAATTATCACATTAACAAAATTTGTTAAATATTCATAGAAAGATTCAGGACAAAAATGCAACTAAAAAAGAAAAGTGCGAAGTGTGTCGTGTTTAGATTAAATCAGTGTGGGATATATCAAGTCTGAAATTTTCTAGTAGTGATATATGAGAACTTTAAATTTAAGCCATATACGGCCATGATTAAAAGTCAATAAGTGAACTCATAACCACTTAAATTATGTGTTTTTTTTATACTTTTAATCTTAATTATTTAAATTATATTTAATGACCTGTATTGTAATTCTTATTTCTCACAATAGAATAAGTTTTCATTTGATACGTTCCTTAAATAAGTAACATGTAAATATATGTTTTTAATACTATAATATGTTAAAAAATAATATAAAACTATAAGAAAAGTAAATTAAAAGTTTTCAAATTAATATACCAAGATTATATTATATATTTTATCAAAAAAAATATTATTTAGCAAATAATAATTAATTTATATCTTCTATTTTTACTCAGAAAATTATTATAAAAATACTTTTTTAAATATTAAAAAAGTCACTATTCAATTCAATTAAAATCGATTAATTGCACAATTTTTCTCACATTCTATATCTTATCAATATATAATTTTATCTCATCTAACTTATCTACATGATGAAACTCAATTCTGGCATGCAACCGTAGCCTTGTGAAAGACGGAAAGATGCAGCTCCTTACATGTGACAACTACACAAATCTCTCTAACTGTGAAACTGAAAAAGAGTTGGATGAAACTGACTTAAGCAGCTCCTCATATGTATGAGTTATGCTATTAGATTTGCAAATTGTGGCGCCATATGCTCTATTTAATTGATCATCAATGACAGCGGCGACTTATACACTGATGTAAAGTTGCAAGTGCAATAATTGTACAGATCACTGTACATTGGCTAATACAATAGGTCAATGAGTTGCACATGTGTGCATGAATTATACATGCTGGTTCTTATATAAGTTGTTTGATCCCAAAAAAGGGGGTAAAGAGCAAAAGCTTATCCTAGTCAAACTACTTGACTAACAAATATGTGCCGCATCAAATAACAATCCTATTTCTCCTATTCTGTAACAGAATACCCCCAACCATTTTGTCAGGGGACTTATAATACAAATTCAACAAGACTTTGTTTCCCACCGGTTATACCTGAAGATCAAGTACAGCTTCCCCTGCAATGAGAAATGACACAGTCATCAACCCTAATATAATCAATGTCCCACAAGATAGCAACAACTTTTGCAGCTACTTAAAGTTTCAGTGTTTTTCTCTCTAACAGAAGTACGCCTCTTAAAACTGATATTAAAACTCGTTTCATGTTCAATTATTTATAAAATTATTCCAATCATATAAAAGGCTCCTGCTAGGTGCATCAAAGATCACTATCAGTGGGAGTGAATAATGGAATCCGTAGTTCAATATGATATTAGTACAGTTACTGAACCATGCCTCTGAAAGAAATTTGGGTCTTCAGGGTTTTGCTGATTACCCTACTGAGTGTGGGACTGTGGAGTAGAAAGGTTCCAGATGACACGTGAGCATTCATTCAATCAAGGCCAGATAAAGGGATGATTTTCTTTCCTTAATAGATATTTTCATAAATCAATTAGAGGCTAAAGATACATTTAAAATTTTCTTCATCAACTTACCATGCATTCTCTTGACAAATCTTTCAAACTCTATGAAGTTTTGTCGTTCCATAAGAAGTGAACTAAGCCTCAGGTAAGTAAAGGATGAAAAGTGCCTTCCATCTGGATCATTCATGGGCTTGGCATTATCCAAAACCTTGTTATAGCCAACTCTGTTCAGGCAAGGAAATCCATTCTGACTGGTAACTGGTAGGTCAACTTCCCACCCGGCATTCAACACCTGTAATACACAATCAGCCAATCAAGACACCAACTAGATAACAACATAAATTTTGGCAAGGATTAGATACTTACTTGCCAGACTAATCCCTCGGGATCTGCAAAGGTCTCTGGAAAGCCCTCATGTTGGTTCAATGTGTGCAAGTCAACACAAGGAATGTTTAAGCTGACTCCATTTGTCTTTAACATTGTCATAATTGCAGCATAACCATCACGATTGCATGGGTTATAATACCCAGCAGTTAATTCGGCAGCATGACTTGCAGTCTTGTACCACCAGTAAATACCCGATAACTGTATAGAAATTAAAATATATCAAGCAGACTGTACATGGCTAAAATACACAGCACCCACAAAAACTAAAAGATATACCTACAAATGGAACACTCCTAATCAAAAAGGATAAGCATTAAAGTAGTATTAATTTTATGGAAAGGTTTTCTTTTCTCATTTATTGGGGCTTGGTGCAGAAAATACTATTGTTTTTGGGTGGTTATGGATGAAAGTGTATTGCTAATGAATCAGTCTATAAAAGATACTTCATTGGTCAGTGGTAGACAAGTCATTCTGAAGTACTCAAGTCAAATCTTTTACATTAAGGGAAGTAATTTTCAGGAACAAATCACAAATCATATAAGATTGGATTTTTTTTTTTTTTTTGTTAAGACTTTTTTCAAGAAAGTAATATTTTTTGGAGATATTTTGAGCTGAAAACAAGTTCTCAAAAATGATGCTTGACAGCATTGAAAATTAACAGCACATATATAAGACAAGGACTGCATCAATTATGCAATTCTTTATATTGTAAGACAAAATCATCAGTTTCAGATGCAGAAAAGAATCAAAGAAGCTGTCTTCAAGATTAAGAGTACAAAATATTCTTCAGATTATGCTTTTCTTTTTTATTAACTTACCTTTGCAGCAATGCAAGATCTCTCAAACGCTAATTTTGCCAGAGAAAGTACCCGGTTTCCATGATCAACCAAAACCTGAGAGTACCAGCTAAGAAAAAACCTGCCATAGAAGCCATCATAATCACCCCCATCACAAAAGAAACCTGTTTCATGTGGCTGAGAATTATAGGTACCAGCATTATCTGGCCCTCTAGCCCAAATAGCGTGACCCCTTACTTCTGCTGCTTTCCTAAGACTTTTCAACATATACTGATCATAGCACTGTATGCAAAGTTTGAGGATGATGAGCAAAGTGGTTAAAAAGAGTTTCAAGGCATATATGCATAGGCAAAAAGATGTCAACAACAAGAGAAGACAAGACAGCAACAATGATACACAGGCAATGATGTATGGACAAAATTCTATGTGGAATCAAACATTTAACATTCATCTCCTAAAACAAACTAAAAGTTGTACACATAAATCAATAGAGGTTAAATGAAGACCCTTATCCTAAAACAAATTGTCAAGGAAAACATGTGGCAAAAGAAGAAAAAAAGATGGCGAATAAAACAACTAAACAAAACAAATGTCTTTTTAAGCTATGACAAGTCTATGTATAAGGGATATTTTCATTTCCAACTTTTTTGGCTCAACAGAATAAAAATTTGCTTGTTTAAAAGAATATATGGAAATAAATACATTTGAGCCAAGGAAGCATTTTTAATGGAAAACAGAATCTGAAAAGTGACAGAGATAGATAACTATGATACACTTGATTACCTGGAATTCACCAATACCAGGATATCTCCAACCATGCTTTACAGGACAAGATGGGTATCTTAGCTCTCCACATGGACCCAGTCCAACTTCAATCATAGAGATTAACCCATCCTCAAAATATTCATCAAACTCTACCCGGAAACTTCTCATGAAATCAAAGTAAACCTACAACGTACAACATGCTTAATTTTATCAGCATACATAAAATGGAAACACTGCCTCCAATCCTGTCCCCAAAAAGCATCTGATATATAATTCAAATGATTTGCTTGGAAGAAAAGTGATTTAAAACTAAGTAACTAACACCAGTATTGTTGTCATTGCTATTATCATGTCATCATTACCTCCACAGCAGTACGGCCTCTTAAAACCCGTTCCTTATCTATTCCCCAAGAAAGACATTCAGGGTTGTGTCTTCCCTCTCTATCAGTGAAAAAAATGTCAGGATTGCTCCTACCAATTTCAGCAACCCAATGGGGTAATGGAATACAAACATCATCACCAAAATTGCCTCCACATTCATGAAATGACATCCCAACCTGGTCAAGTGTCAACAAGACAAGTCACCACATAAGGCAAATTGAATCAGCAAGAAAGCAACTCACAATGATTAAACTTATGATAGTCACCTGCAGCTTAAGCTTAAGCTCTCGCACCATTTGAAAGAGTCTCTTGTAACCATTCCAATTATACTCTTGTGGAGCATGTGCCTCCACTATTCCCCACCAACAGTCTACCATAACACCATCAACATGTACTGATTTCAACACCTTCAGCTGCTTTAGTAGACCATCTGGATCAACTAGCTCACATTTAATATTGATCACCCCTAACTGTCAAAAATATACACAGAATGTTCCTATATACTGTTAGATTCATATTTACAGATAATTTCCTAAAGAAAATTAGGAGTTTTTCCTTTCTTATACTAAGAATACCCATATATTAGAACTACTCACTACAAGCATATTAAGAAACCAAGAAACAGAACTTCAATAAAATGATGAAAATAGGAGTAAAATAATAGCTTACCGGTAGCATCACATAAACTGGAACATATGGGGTACCAGCCAAATCACGCTCTGGTAATCTGAGGGGCAAGTCAGCAATCTGCAAAGGAGAAGGTATAAAACAATGCCAAGAGATTTAACTTCCAAAGGCACCATACTGAAATAATTACATGCAAAATAAAAATAATGAATATGCCCTTTTAGATAATTATTTGTCTTGGGGTATCCTTTCAAGTTTTCATAATGATAGGAACTGACTTTTACTGACAAAAAACAATGAGGTTAGCTCTTTCAAGAACAGAAAATGTAGAAAATAACAGATATGCATATGCTCTGAACCTCTACCCTAAACCCTTTCCTCTTAATTCATGCCTACAATGCACTATCTAGCCTTTCCTCCTATATTCTGCTTCCTGCCAAATAAATTCCCACCCTCCATTATTCCTAGCCAGCTCAGCAAACAGTTATGCTCCAGACATAATAAATTATCCCTTTATTTCCTATTCTGTATTCCTCCCGTGTTGCATGCTTGTGTGTTTATTCTTTTACTTACCATGCCTTTCCTTGTAACCTGCTGTGTTTCTATACATGCAGGAATAGTGAACTAGATACTAATATAGCAATGAATAACCACAGACACTAGTTCAAGCCATCAGCGTCACGGCAATTGGAAGAAACTTAATTCTAGAAAAAAATCAATATGTTGACTGAATAGCTTCATAAAATACCTGCTTATCATCAGCATTATCCATTGAACCACCAATCAGAGGACGATTGTCTCTTTGTGCTTCTCCATCCCCCACCATAGATGTTTGAGACCGGGAACTTGAGGATAGATCATAAGGAGACGGAGTTGGCATAAAAACACTTTTTGTTTGACATGCATTATACTCTAAAGGGCTCCTATAGCCAGAAGCAACTCCCCTGAGAGAAGCAGATGGAGTCTGTTGTGAAGCCGCATGGGAAGATGATGAAGTGACAATTGTAGAATTACCACCAGCTGGCTTTTGACCCTGTAAGGTTGAGAAGAAAAGGTTCCAATGTGGGAGTTTTAATGAGATTTGTCAGAACTGAAATTTGCAGATGCACAACTATAACAAGACATTTAAATATGACTAAACCAAGAACTCAACTACACGACAAGTACCAAGAGTTAATGTCTACATTATAGATGAAATAAAATATATTTTTTCAGCAAGACAGCCTTCCAAAACAAATGTTGATAAGGAATTTTCAAAGTGTAAATACAGGGGTAACAAAAAAACAAAATGATAAGGCCATAGGCCTCCTACTCATGGAGAAACCACATATAATGCCTGCAGATGCAGACCAAAGGTCACAAAATTCAACTAAAGATTAGTTTCACAAGCAGAAAATTTTAACTTAGGTCTTGACAGATAAATTACCTGAGATCTTGAGGGAAAAGTAGTACCATCTGGAAGAACTACCCATCCAGCTTCCCTTGCTAGAGCAGCAATGACATCATTTATGTCAGCCCTAACTCTTAGATTGTAGTTGCCATGCCTGCGAAGCCCCGCCAAGATCCTTGCAGTGATGGCCCTCCGGCGCCTCTCTCTTAGCTTTGTTCTCTCTTTCTCTTCTAGCGGCCTAGATCTTCGAGTACCTCCACCTGGGGTGCCTACTTGCTCTTGAAACTGCTGGTGCTGCTGAAACCTGCTGTCATCAGTGGCAGTTCCTATCCCATTCCCACCATCAATCTCCACCATCCCTGATACTGAAGCATTCCCCTGCTCACCTCCATTTTCCTCATAATCATCATCGTCATCATCCTCATCTTTCACATCCATTCCCATTTCTTCATCATCCTCACTCGTTCCAACAAGCCTCTGCATATCAGTTGCCATAATCCCAAGTCTGAACCCTCAATACTTAAATTCAATTAAAAACTATTCTACTGATTCCATTGATTGCCAGTGCCATCAAAATTTATAAACAGCCTCCATCTCTAACCAAAAACACCATGTCCTCAGGAACTCCACAAGCTACACAAAACAAAAGAAATAGTCAACACACACAACAATACCAGCTGACAATTTTCTCTTCCCCTTAATAATTTTAAGCCTTCATAGGCAATAATTACACAAAAAACTTAAAACTAGAACATGTTTGGTAATCAAAACAAAAGCATATATGTAATAATCTAAAACTCAAGTCACCACAGTTTCCTCTTCCCCTAAATCATTTTAAACAATCATTTTTGTTTGCTCCCCACTGGTGTCCTCCATCTGAGAAAATGCACTATCAGATGCTAAATATGACAACTTTCCTATGGAGGACTCGAAACTTAATTCGTCACATTGTGAAGAACTAGCCCTTATGTTAAATCCAATAATTTAAACCATCATTTCAATAATTTAAAATAAATACATAAATAAACCTAGAACCAATTTATAATGGAAAGCACGAAGCTACACCAACTCGCCACATTTTATCATCCAAACCTACGACAAGGAAAAACAACAGAAAACGGCGTTGATTCATAAGTTTACAACGTAGTTACCTTCCAGATCGAAATGACGTTGCAATTGACGAATTCTCCGGCAGATTCGTCTTCTCCACACCGGAATCTTCAGAGCTCCGACAGGCACCGCAATTCCCGGCGACCGGTGCGGAGGTCCGTCGAGATCGACGGCGAAAGGGAGGAATCCGGCAAGATCGAGATCAGGAAACGGAAGAAAGGCACCGGAAAGTGTCCGGCATGCGAGCGTGCGAGCGAGTGAAGCATGCGAGATGCGTCTCACGAGGTTGGGTTCTCGCTCGTGTCGTGTGTGTGGAGACGAGCGTGTTTGGGAACTTGGCACGAACGAGGCGTGCGTGCCAACTTTTAAGCGAGTGGGAAATAAAAAAATAAAAAATAAAAACTTTATCAGCGGCTAACGCGTGGAATGTATGTTTTTTGTTTTGTCATTATTATTAGGTGAAGTTTTTGTTTTTAAACCAGGAGGTTAGGTTATCCACACTTTTGCTGTGATAGTAATTAGTTATAGGATATAATTAAATACATTATTTGAATTTTAAAATAAAAGTACTTTTTAAACTAATTTTATTGTTCATCAAACTAATTTCAAATCATATTTAAAATTAATTATAATTAAATTGGATTTGATTCAAAATTGTAACTACAAAAGGATATATTAAGATAATTTTCTCTCTCTACTATGCTGAAACCTTCTCTTTCTTTTTCAAGTGAGTCTCTCTTTCATGTTCGTAGTAAACCAGTAAGATAAATACTTACATTAAAAGCATTCTGACACTCAAGTTAATGATCTCTTCAGCTAGATTAAATGAGAATAATAAACGAAGATGAACAAATACTTTATACTGAGAATCTAACTCTTTATATATACATATCTCTTTATCTTTTGCTTTCTAACATCCATCTGGGAAGACCAATAATAACTCGACCATTCACTAATAATTGTTATCATGAAAGGAGATTTTGTAGCTGTATAGTGTCAATTTACCACATGGGCTCTCGAACATTTGGGTACAAAACCCACTCTTGGTCGAAGGCAGTATTTAATTTCAAAATCAATCTTAAAATTGACTTTTAATTTAAACTAGTTTTTAAAATTTAAAATTATTTTATAAATTAAAATTTATTTAAAGTTAATTTATAAAAATAAAAAAATTATTTATTTATTTTTTGTTTAAAAATTAAATTTATTGACTTTTATAATAACTATTTTAATTGAAAATAATATTAGTGATGTTTTTTGTTCTTTGACAGTATGATAAAGTTGTTGCAATAATAATATATAGCCATTAAACTTATTTGTTTAATTTATAAATTTGGTCTTCCAAAATTTTTGAGTTAACGAGTATTTAAATTTCTGTAAATGCATGAAGTAATTATTTTATACACAGTCAAATTGGTTGATATATATTTAAATTTAAGAACTAAATTTATTTTATATTCTGTAAAGGAAAAAACGATTGCTAGAACCTTTGCAAACTAAATGATCAGATTATCAAAGTTAGAAATTAAATTGATATCAATTAGATTAAATTGAATAATTAAACTTGTACGAAAGTTAGCAATTATATAATATATATATCATGGATGGACAAGTGCTATTGTGGGCCACCTTTATAGTACACCATATATTTTTCACCATTAGACTCATTGGAATATGTCTCCCTTACTTTTTTATTGGCCCCTTCACTTAAGAACCATCGCACATTGTCATCAAAAACAATTTTCGGTGATGGTACCACCTTCCTCCTTCAGGAATGTGCATGATTCAGGCCCTTCCCCACTCGCGACATCCAAACACTGCCTTATCGAGAGGAACCCCATTGACAAAAGCACCTTCACAACACTATTCAAGTCCAAAAAAGATATTTGAACTTCTTTTTTTACCACATTGACCACCCCCAAACCCTAGCCTTAACGTGAGACCATTTTCTTAACTAGCTTCATTGCGCAAAAGATGTCACAGACGCTCATCTTCCTTGGCATTTGCTTTGCGTTCTTGTCGATCACCAATGGACACGTTTCACAACAACATTGGGATCTTCATCGACCACGATGTGCTCATCGTCTTCAACAAATTTGACACCACACCAAGGAGCTCCTCATCCTGGTGTTGTCGCTACTACAAATTGTGCTTTTTACTACGCACATATGATGGCGATTCTGTAGAAACCGCCTAGGACCTATAGTTATAGGGGGAAAAAAAATTAAATCAAACATTTTTAAAGTGAAAAAAAAGTCATTTCTTTTAGAAACAACTTCATCTTATTGGCCTTTTTTAGAACCAATCCAATTCCTAAATTTCAACTTATTTAATGTTGGAAGAAATAAAACTTACTTAGATGAACTTATGCCTTCAAAGTGTCAAAAACTCATACAAGACTGCTTACAATGATACAAGTGAGTGATTTAAGAATAACAATAACGAATATATCGTCATGAAAATGGCGTCGAACCTTCTTGTCAATCTTACAGAGGTCTGACTCTGAGTATCGCATTTCTCTTTTTCTTGTCGCTTCATGTAGAGCAACCTTGATAAATCTCTTGGCACTACCCTGCAGTAACACAATTTTAGTACAATAGCGACGCAAGGAAGAACAACAATGAATTCAACAAAACAAGCTTATTCTTGAATAACAGTGAAATAACACAATGCCATCGTGATTCCCTTTTTAATAGGCACAAAATATGGGAAGAATTTAACCAGATAGAGGTGGGTGTGTGAGGGGAGTGGTTTGAATTTTCATACAAGTCAAATGCTAGGAGACGAGTTAGGCCTCATTTTATGTGGTTTTTCAAAATTTCACTTGACGTCTCTGCTTACTTTAATGCTCATAATTGCTCCTTTTATATAGAGATATTGTGTAATATGTGTGTTCATTTAGATAAAGGTTACATTTGTAATGTATTATAATCAATCAAGAGAGTTATTGTAAACATTTAAAAAAGAATAAAATAACAATTTGGTCCCTATAAAATGTCTTATTTTTTATTTTAGTCTTTTATTGTTTTAAAAAAATAAATAATCCTAGTAAAATTTAAAATATTTGATTTTAGTCTTTGTTATCAAATAACAATATTAATTGATAATGTAATAATATTGAGAGACTATTGACTTGTCGCATAATTAAAGAGTTTGATAGGACAATCAGATGTATTTTTTCGATAAATTATATTTTAAATGTTATCAATTTAGAATAGTTGATGATTGAAGACTAGTTAATTAACACAATTTACCAACAAAATTACACATAATTATTTCATCATATTTTTGATAATTTGACAAGTTTATGGACTATGAACAAAATTACGTCCTATTACTTGTTAGTAAAGACTAAAATAAATAAAAAATATTTTATAAAGACTAAAAAAATAAAGAACTAAAAAAAATATTTTATAAGAACAAATTGTTGGTTAAGCCTAATTAAAAAGAAGAAGGAAGAGTATCACCTGAAGTTATTATGAGGTTAATCTGCTCTAAAATTTTAAGGCATTGCATTATACTTTAAATTTTCTTGCCAATGCTAATATTTAACATAGTATTTTATATTGATCTTGTTACGGAATCAGTATATTGGGCTAACAACTTACGGAATTCGTATATTGGCCCAATAATCAAGAAGCCCAAAACAGTCAAAGGATAGTTATTTAGGGAAAGATTGAGGCCCCAAATATGTATCAAATCAGTGACAATCTAGAGATTATTTTATCAACAAATACCTAAGATATATTGTTTATCTCTTGCAGATTATGACCAAGAATTGATAAAAACTTCCTCAAATAACCACAGGTCAGTAAAAGCATAAATAGCCCAACACCAAAGGTGAAAGGTACACACAAGATTCTGACTCTCTCTTTACATTCACACTGCACACACCCCACGTCCAATTTGTGGTTTGTGCTGTGATCATCATCTTCCTTTGAGTGCTTCAACCTTCATAGCATTCAGAGAGAGAGAGAGA
>PYAF01001879.1:3549-24377 GCA_007407185.1 Glycine tomentella
GTCACACATGCCTCACCTAGAGCCAAAACCAACAGTCTCCAAATCACAAATTGAAAGCTAATCCTTCCTCCTTACATCATTCTAAGCACTTCTCTCAACTGGACCCAGAGCTAATTCTAGCCCTATCACAGATGGGTCACTATTCACCCAAAACCCCCAAATCCAAAATCAATCGGAGAAACTCGAGTTTCTTACCTCAAAACTGATGAGGAAGGCCTCTAGGCTACTCTCCCTAGCCTTGGTGACGCTGAACCATCGTCGTTCCTCGCCCAATCTCGAGTTCTCTGCAGCCTCTCTCAGAGGAAGAGTTCTCTGGGGTTTTAGTGAATAGGGAGGAAGGATTCTCGCTCTCACTCGGTTTCTCGGAGGTTTACTAGGTTCTGGAGTGTTTAGGGGTCACAAAACATGGCCATGGGAGCTTGGGAAGCTCTCCCATGGCTGCTGGAGTCCAGAGGAAGAAGAAAACCACTTTTCTTCTCCTCTAAACGTGACCCTCGTTCTTATAAAAGCTGCACCGACCTTCCCGCGCTACCAGCGTGGACTCCCACGCTACCAGCGCCATGATCTCGGCCAGGCCACGCTACTCGCACCAACTCCACGCTGGTCGCACCACAGGCTCGGGCTCCCACGCTATTGGCGTGGACGTCCACGCTACTGGCATGGAACTCCAGAAGAAAACATGGTTTTCTAGAGCTCTTCCCACGCTACTAGCGCCGTACTCACGCTACTAGCGCGGGATGGCAGACAGCATTGGCATGTTTTATGCATCTGGCGCGGTTCGCGCCGAAGGCCAGAACAACCTATTTCAACTCTTTCTCAAGCCTTTAAGCCTCCTTTCAAAGGATTCCAAGGCCTAATTATATTTCCTCCATCATAAGCTTAATCCTAAGCTTAACACGTGCTTAATTCAGGCTTAATCATATGTTTAAAAAATTCCAGATATTACAAACCTGAAGCTAGCCTCAAGGCTCAAAGTGTATTTTAGACAAGTATACCTGAAGTGCCTTAGCATCATTATTCATTAAGTTGGTTAATTTTTCAGTTGCAAATTGCTTTGGTGCTTCATGAGAAAGCCTTAGGGACTTGCGAAATACAGCAACCACCTACAAGGAAGAAAACAAGCAGAGGAAAAAATAAATGGAACATCAAACTTAACATATTAAATGCAACTACTGGGTGGGATGAATTTGAGTAGAAACTTGCACTGCCACTCCTACTGACACAAGGTGGTTAAGTATGATAGAGCCAAGTAGCTCTTTGACAACCTACTAAACAGGAAATAAAGGTGTGACTAAATATGTAAAAAAAAAATACTTACCAATG
Source organism: Glycine tomentella (assembly GCA_007407185.1). Taxonomy (NCBI): domain Eukaryota; kingdom Viridiplantae; phylum Streptophyta; class Magnoliopsida; order Fabales; family Fabaceae; genus Glycine; species Glycine tomentella. Next base: position 4,873 of record PYAF01001879.1, read on the forward strand.
TTGATCTTAACCGGTAACCAACATGCATGACATTCTAAAGATTTTGAGCTTCACATAACACCCCAAAGACCTATCAGTAATCATCTAAGTCCCAATGGGGGGTATAACCTGGATAAGGATCCAAAGCAATAACATACACAAGCAATAGTATTCCAAACAAAACCTGGATGCAAAAAGACACAATACGTGACTTTTTCAGTAAGAAAAAAGTTTGACTAGGGTTCTAAGTAAGGGAAATACATGTAAGGGGAGCCCCAAAAAACATTGAATGAAGAAGAGGGTAAAAAAAACAAGGAGTAAGAGATCAATGATATAGCAAAAATGCCCAAGCAAACTGTAAATGCAAAATAGCAACTCCCTTGAAAGATACTTGAGTAGAACAATAAAGAAAAGTCATAAGACAACCTTATCCAATAACAAGTTTAAGCATAAAGAGACAACCTTCATAATGTGAGTTTTGCACTCCAAAAAAATCAACAAAGAATTAAGGATTTCCCACTACAACCAAATGTTTGCCACTAGGTTTATACAAAAAAAATATTATAGCAAATCCGATCCAAAGTACAAAAACAACTCTCTAGACACATTGTCATTAAGACCATGAGTAACTTCAGTAAGGAACAATTCATGTGCAGATTGAGAAGCAAGTAGCAGATATTTTTTATGAAGGCAATGGACAAATAGAGTATTACATTTGTAACAAGCTGGTTAGTTGGGTATAATTACAATCAGGGATCGAGCTTGAGAAGGGCCTTAAAGTATAGTCTCAGGGTAACATAGAGTTTTGGGATGGCTTGTACAAGTTTTAATACACAACTTATTAGTATAAGCACACACATACGGGCCTAACTGTATCTAGTTATTGCATCCCGTATACTTTCTCTATACATCCATCTCTATAAAAACAACACAACAAGTAACTACCAACAAGACAATTCAAAAGAGTAACCTCATAATTCCAAAAAAGGTTCATTTCGATGTCTGAACTAATTAAGAAAGTCACTGCAAATTTTAAATACACATCATTCATTTGAAAGCTTTACAAGGGCCACAAGGGTCAGTAGTCACCTCAAGCTAGCCTCAAGGCTCAAAGTGTATTTTAGACAAGCGAACACGATATCCAGTATCAAACATCCAGTTGCAGTTAGTTTAAAAAGAAAAACATAACCATTTATCTAAATTGAAGAGCACACAATACTTAGCCAACGACCTCACTGATGTATAAGTATAGCATAAAGCTGCAAAGAAAACCAAAATGTCAGTTCGAGAAAAACAAGGGGAAGCAAAACATATGGTTTTGAACATGAAGCAGATGAAAAATATGTATCGATCCATTTCCATTTTTTATAATGCCTCATTACAAAATAACAATCTACACATGCACACATAAAGACACATATACTTACATGGTCCCTTGCTCCCTTGTTTTCAAAAATCAATTAAAAAAGTGGAACCATAGACAATTGCAGGTGATGCGTGTGATTCACAGCATAGGGTTATTTCCAATTCAATACTTAAAGAAAGATATGCTAATTTCCCTTTTCCTTGCATTTCACCATATTAACTAAATGGGCAGATTACCGTTGATCCAATAATTATTGCATTGTTGTCCAACCACATGAGCTTCTCCATGCTGTCCATGTGCTACAACTGAACAATGCAAGAACCAAAAACACATCCATAATATCAATTTCTAAAAAACCATAAGCAGCCGTTCACATGCTACTTCAACTGCAACAAGAGGAGCATATCAGCAAGCATCAATAATATGAAATTACAGAACTATAAAAACCTGATTGAAGAATTTCAAATTCATGAGTGGAAAATCTACTCAGATGACCTACATTTCATAAAACAGTTAAATAAGCAAGAAGACATTTTCAAATAGCAGGAAAGCAACAGAGAAAAGTAGAAAACCAAAGATCAATCAGTTCTCATTGACCACCTCTTCAAGAATTAGTGATAACAAGTAACACAGATTAAATTACACTAAGGTAGACAGCAGAGAATCCCATCAATGTTGTTCTTGATATGTGTACAAATTTTTGTTTTTAGATGTTACTACTCCACCCAAAACTACAGTAAGCTTGCAGTGGAAACCAAAAAGTAACATTGGATTGAGACCACTCAAGGGGAAAGGTAGACATAATAAAAACAAACAAGCCAATAAGCAAACTCAAAGTCACTCACATTTGAAAGTCTCTTCATATGAGTAAGATCCACTTGTCCCTTTTGACCAAAGGCAGAGCTTTTGAGCCACCCTCAATGAACAAGAACATCCCAACCTTCAGAACCAACTATACTTCTAACTGCTTTTAGAAGGAGATTACATAGTTTTGAAACCTAAAAAAGGCCACTAAAAATACACAGTATAAAAGTTACATTGATGTGTATACTTGTTATGTTTGGTAGTGGTAGTGAAATCCTTAGTCTAGGAATAAACATGACAAGAAATCACTGATATTGGTGAAAACAATTTAGAAGTTCATTTATAGATGTCATTCCCCAAACAACTGAATAACCATTTCAAAATAACGTCAAACATTCACAAGGTCTTAATCACATTAACAGAAATCACCCAATTTAAAATCATCCATGTGAGAAATAAACAATGACAAACTTGACAAGGAAGACACCAATAATTTCCGTGTGTCTCACAATGCTCATAATGTAACACAAGGTCTACAATTTCATACGAGAACCAACTAATAAGTTAAGGCTTTGTGAAAGCCTCGTTGCTATAGATTTCATAATCTTGACTTCGTTTAACTTGCAAAAAATATGTTGCCCATTGCTTTCGATTTTTGGATATTTGTTCAATGTCCAATGGTGTTCCGTCATGAAACCACTGCAATATAAATGTTGCAAATATCAATCCAGTTTAATGTGTGTGTCAAATATATATTCATAATAATGGAAGAACTTTTAACTAGTTACTATAATTTTACCGTGCTCCAGTCATTCTTCAAACCCCCTGTTATTATGTTCCACATCCAATACATTACATAATAACCACACTCATATCCTCCGGGTTGAACATGGCTCTGACACATAAGTAAACAAACATATCCACTTGTTTAAATAAAAATAATTGTTAAATATCAGCTATGGATACGTAGGGTTTTTACAAAGAATAACCTTTAACTCAATCCAGGTGGGTGCAGGTGGATTTGCTTTACCGTCTGAGGTGGTCTTCAATTTCTTCATTGCACTGATTTCATTTAAAACACATGATAATTGTTGTTAAAGTCTATTTGATATGGCAACCTACCTATGTAATTGAGCAAAAAGTATGGCATCGTTAATTACTTACTTGTTAATTACGGTTTTGATGTGAACATCTGCCTTCTTATGCAACGAACAAAGTCATACAACGGTATCGTTGTTAGGGTAGAGAATAAAAAGTTGTCAATGGGCCTTGCATTTTTCAAAAAAAAATATATATATATTGCATTAGCACTTACATTTTCACGTATTACTACTATGAACATTTTACTTACTGATTCAAGTATGCTCCTAGGTACAGCTGTCTTTGTAAATCCTTCATCCATGTTTCAATGTATTCCTGACATTGCGCACGTCTGTCCTTCGCATTGTGTATCGATTGAGGCTAAAAAAATGCATACACCGAGGATGCATCCAACGATGAAGTCCAGTCCGCCATAAACCTATTAATATATTTCAATTGAACCATATGAAACATATTTATTACTTACATGATCCACAATTGCAAAACAAATATGTTCAAACACTTGTCCCCTGCTATAATTTCATTCACATCAGAAAATGTTATGAACAACGAAGATTCAACGTTTGGGTGGCCAATTGTAGACCCTTCCCACGACACCGCTACAGGTTTGTAATACAGTTCATGTAGGATCTTAACCAAATCATCCAATGCATCTGCATCATCATTGATATTGGTTGGACTTGTATCAGTTTCAACCACCTGATTTGGACAATTTTCAGGATCCTAAATGTGGTAAACATATGATTGTTAAACGCGACATAAATTTACCATTAAATTGCATAACAAGAAACCATATTTGCGTGAATTCAATTATTAGAGCGGTACCTGCTGTGACATTGGCTTAACTAGATTTTTTGGCCAAGCAACAAATGTGTTAAGGGTGTCTTTGACATTCTTAATCTCTGCTGTGGGGAATGGCACTTGTGCGTCCCCATCGTAAATGGTCGAAACACTAACCCTCACTACGACATCATCTATATAATGTATGTTGTGAATGATGGAGTTCCCGGCGCAAACTTTTCCCAGTGCCACTAGCCGTGTAAAATCCTTACATTGTACATACAACCCCATACATGGCACAACATCCTCACAATTTTCATCAGCTGATGGGTTGGCTTGATTTTCGGCAGAACTCCCCTTTGTGCTCACCCTTGCCACAACTTTTTCTATATCTGGCTGCACTGGGTGTGATATTGGTGAGCCCATTTAGGACAACTCAAGTTTTATTTCTTCCTTCAACTCTCGCTTCCATTCTTCCTTAAGGTTTTTGATTAGTTCAGCCAACTGGTCTGGATTGATGGATGCAGAAGAACCACTAGAGGCACGTGAACTGCGGCCAAAGTATTGCTTGATGGTCACACCTACCCCTTTTCCATGAACACGACCAGGGTGATCCCGTTTTCTGATGGCAGCATTTAGTATGTCGTGTTGGCCTTGGGGAACAAATGCTCCTTGTGTGGCTTGTTCTTCTAAATAGTCCTGCATTTCATGAAATGAATAGGTCAGTTAATGTAAGATGTTATGCTATTAAATGTTGCAAATTACCGAAATGTTAAAACTCACAATTTTTTCCGCTATTTGTTGTGTGGACTGAGATGTCATATGGCCAAATTTTTTGGTTCGGGCCATCTTTCACTTCAGCTGTCTTGGAATGGGAGAAGGAGGATGAGTAACGGATGATTAATCTTCGATATTCATCGCATCTTGTTGTTGTTTCTTCATCTTTTCGTCCATAAGCTTCTTTTCAAGCAAATCATAGCCTCCACGCGACAAAACATGTGGGCAGTCATTCAATTTCTGTGTTTCTTGGTCTTTTTTCCTAACTCCCTGTAAAAAAGACAAATTATTTGTATGCTACTTTCAATCCCATATTATTAAAAAGGTGTTTTCATTGATGTAAAACAATAATTTATTTAATGACTTGCCAGTTTAGGGATTTCCAACTTTCAACAAATTGCTCCCATGTGTGTGTGTCCAGACCATACACAACTGATGGGTCATCTTCGCGTTGGCGATTTGGGTCAGCATGGATGTATTTATTAGTTAGGGTCGACTTAAACTGTCTCCATCTAGTGTCAACCAATGCCATAACCTTCTTCTTTGCTTTGTCATGTTCTGGGATATCATATTTGGCTTGCACCAACGAACGAAACAAAATAGTAAGTCATTGCACCACAAAGAGGGGGCATGTCTTGTTGCCATTGCTTGAAAATGTTAGGCCACCACCTTTGCCTCTATAAACACTGGCAGAAGGTAGTACTTCACACCTGTTGTCAGCTTTTGGATTCAGGTGTCAAGCACTGGTTCTAGTGCTGCTGCAGCAATGCCAATAAAGGGTTCTATGGTGAAGGCCAAAAAGAGAATGGAAAATGCTAAGGGTGAAACCTTATTCATGTTTCTCAATATATATATATATATATATATATATATATATATATATGGTTGTTAATTTATGTGCAAAGATAAAGAAAGAGTAGCCTCTATTTATATAACTTAAGAGAAAACATGAATTAATCTTTTTTTCTTAAAAATTAAAGATACATATAAAAAAACTGCCGTTATAAATCACATTTTTTAGTTTATTAATTATTTGAATTAGAGTTAAATAAATAAATAAAAATAATTTTTTTTGTCTTGGAGTAATTATTCAATTTGTATAAAGTTAAGCTAGTAGCTGTTTTTGTTTCTGTATTCCTTATTTATCCACTCTATCGGGATGAATTGAAAATGGAACTATAGTAGAGTTTAATCTAAGGTTTTGAAACTGAGGAAATAGCAAAGCAAAGATATCACTGATTGAACAGAACAGGTTGGTTGTATGTGTTGTATGTATGCATACAACCAGCCAAGATAAAACAGAACAGACTGGAGATGGTCACCAGCAGACACTGGATAATTGAGGAGGCATAGTCAATGATTGAAGCCTCTTATATTGGTAGCAGGGTCAACTACTTCATCCCTACTCAGAGTTATGCGTGTCACTAGGTTCCAGACAGGGACTTAAACACTTTATTTTCATTTAGTAATTGTTGCAAATGACAAATATACATGGTATCTAATTGTGAATGATGTGTCACGTTATTGGGTGGATTAAATTCATGGGATCATAAGGTGAAACAATTTATGGTTTGCTCAGACTCTCTGTCAACCACATCAATGATTCAACTGTCAATAACTTCTATAAGTATAGATTTACAGAATGAGGGAAAATAATAACTTAATAAAAGAAATTTTAATCGTAACAGTGTCATTATTATTAATGAATTCAATACAAAGCACTGAGGTTTCAGCCAAAGAACTTTATTTTCATTTCTTCCAAATGCAATGAGGCACTATAAAAAAAAAGAGGGTTCTACTCTGTCCAAAACAAATGAAAATCCAAATCAACCTTATCAGTAGTAGATCAAATGAAGCTCTAAGAAAATGGTTCCTAACCATACCACAAAACCATATCCATTGAAAAAAAATACTTTTTTTTTGTTTTGGGTATTTTCCTATCCACTCATATAACAAATCTCAAAGACTATATATAAATTCAATCAGTACATGCAAACCAAGAGAGAAATCAGAAACTGAAATTCAAGAACAAATATCAATCAAATATATAAAAAATAAAAGAAAATGTCATGAAGTTTACCACAGTAATTGACAAGACCAGGCATGAGGGTAGATGATAATAAGTCCAAAAGCTAGAGAATCTGAGTTTCAGCAGTAGGTGAAAGCCTTTAGGATCTGAGACAGGAAGAAGAAGAATAAGAAAAATGCATATTAGAGAGAAAAGGGTGAAGAGCATTTGACAAAGAAAAGGGGGAGAAAAAAAGCCATAGTTAGGTACAACAACCCAAAAGACTGGACTTGACTTAAGGGAAATATAATTATCTAGATTGAAACATTAAACACAGAGTTGGACCCACAAAGTAAGACTTTTTTTAATACACAGGATAAGTTTTTGGACAACAAAATGATGGTTATGCATACTGTTGAAACTGTCAAATTAACTTGATGGGGTTGTTTGATCTTTGATGGCAGGGTATGTGTCTGCTTACACTGGCAGTGTCCTTTCCTAGCCTGAAGCCACCTCTATGCTTTGAAAAGGATGTCACAAAATGTGCCAAAGCCTCCACACTAGAGCTAGCAGTGTTTGTGTGTTTGTGTGTGTGTGTGTGTGACAGATAAAGAGAGAGAAAAGGGTAAGTTGGACAAGTTAATTTACTGTCGTATGAGGAATAGTTACACAAATGCACATGCACTTTCATATATACAGGTTCAAAAGCAATAGAATGCACTCTGATTATTTTGTCCTATGTATAAGTAGAAGGAGAGGGAAAAGTTGAATTAAACCCTGACCGAGATGTAACCTCTTCCAAAGCAAACAATACACCACCAACTGGACCTCTAAATGCTACAGCAACTCTAGGTGCAAATGCTGAGTACAAAACATATATCAGCTAAATGGTTGATTAAAATATAATAAACACATATTTGTAAGGTCTCATGCATAGACTGTCTGAATAGACTAAATTTAAGACACAAAGTATTTCTTTTTTAACTAATTAACATAATAAAAACATCTGAGATATACAATTTTATTATTTTTAATAAATTTCAATTAATAAAAACATTATATTTAAAAGAGTTTGTAAAAAAACATTGTAACATTTATCTTTGTCATCTAACCTCTTCTTTAATCGATGGTTAAGCTTTACTCATTCCTTTGACCTTAAACCCCTTGCCCCCCCCCCCCCCCCCCCCCCCCCCCCCCCCCGGCCCGCAAGTACAAACAAAAAATTACAAAAAGTTGGTAAATGTTCATAGGAAAGCATGTGGTTGTGTCTTTTACTGCAGCAGAAAACAATAGGAAACCCACATTCTTGTTTAACAACCTAATCATCCCACTACTATCACTCACGAGTTATGCCACTAAGAAACATTATCTTCCACTTTGAGTTATTTTCCTTTGTATTTATTTCTATCTTCTACAAACTATATTAAAAACCTTGACGAAATCAAGCTCTTCTTGTATTTCTCATGCATATCCTTTGTCTTCATTGTCTATGTTGAAACACATGAGAATCAAGTCCGAGCCAGGTGTTGGAAAATGGAATCACAAGATTGAACCGAGTGGTTCACCACAATATTATTGTGAGTATGGTGATTTTTGTAGACAACCATTTATTGAAGAGAGTTACGTGGATAAGAAAAATGAAGATATTGATGATAATGTCATTCCCTCGTCAACCACAAGTTGCCTTGGTGTTAGAAGGGATGCTAAGAAACATGGAAAGAGAGAAGGCACACTCAAGTTAAAGGAGAAGCATAATATTGTTCTTGGAGAAGAAAGGAAGTTGCTGAATGATGTGAAAGTTTCAAAGGAGATGGATGAGTACAATAGAGAAAAGGAATATCAAAACTTAAGGAAGAGAACCACCTCCGAGAATGACACTAGCAGTGGAAGCGCTGTGAGAGTGACCTAAGTTAGGTCCAGATCAACTTAAAAATAGAAAAATGCCCAGATTAGCTTCAAAGAACACCCAAATTACTTTGTCAAACATAAACAAACCAAAATTCTTCACCCGTAGCAAAATTATTTACACAAGTCTAACTTATCTGTGCCAATAATGCACTATACTGTGATATGTTATGATAACCAAGCAGTAAACCTCAGGCTGCAAGTTATTTAGCCACTATTCTTTCATATATCATGCTTTTATGCTAACCAATCATATGATTATGTTGGTGGTTAGCATTGGGTTCTTATGTTCATTTCTGTCCTTTGCATTTAATGTATGATAATGAGTAATGCTTCTTGTTCCTCCATGAGGTCCAATTGAACACACAGGCGATTCATTTAGGTTTCACTCCTCAGACTTAGTTGGGAACTGAAATGCCCAAAAGAAACAATTAAACACACAATCGGTTCATGCAATTATTTATTATCTCATTTGTATTATTATTATTATCATTGTGTGTCAAAAGAAATTCAAATTCAACTTTGCTAGGAAAAGGTGATGCCCCACATGGACGTTTTGGTTGGAGAGAATTTATTGGTATTACATAATGCCAAGGCACAGTAACTTCCTTTTCAGTTGAATTCCATTCTGCCCCCTATTGAATTGTCACCCTCACAATAATCATAATCGATGGATTTCATTCATCAGTCCCTACCATATCAACTTTTCAAAATTAAAGGTCTAATTAAATGAGATACGATAACTTAGCTATGTGGCCTACTAGTTAACTAAACAAAAAGGCTCAAGGAATCTCCAGGATAAGTTAGCTATGTTGCCTACTTGTATACATGAGGTCCAAACCTTCTCAAAAAATTCAGCTCCAAATAGCTTTTAAATACTGCACATAGTTGCAATTGTAGTTGATAAATGGTAATTTTAACACCCTTAAATATGTTGAACATCATTTAATTTCTACTAGCATCAATAATGTAGCCTATATTGCTACCAAAACCATGAAAACTAATATTAGAATTGGTCCAGTGACTTGGACATGCCCAATATTCAACAAAAATATCAATTAAGGCAAAGTAAGCTAACCTTTAATTTGTTACCGGCTTACCGCTAACTAGTCTTACATTCCACATCCTTGTGATATATCAAGCACAGTTACATAATCACAACAAAATATAGGCTAAACCCATGCATCATAGTTACAGTTTATGGTTAGGCATTTTATCAAGCACTTAGTGGACAACAAAAAGGAAATCACAGCAATAATACATTGAACCCATATATCACATGCAAAATGCTAATGCCGAATCATACCCAACTTGTGACAACAAAATACAACAATAGCATTATTGGGCAACAACAAAAGTTCACGATGTTAGTTGATACTAACCTTGGATGGAGACGCGAGGTTTGCTTCAACTTGAAAAACCGAGAGCGAGGTAGCTACTGGAATGAGAGCTAAGGTAGAGGACAACAAACACGAGTATACATAGCTTGATCAAAATGGCCACTGAGAATGAGAGTTGAGGTTGAGGAAGACGCAAAAGAGAAGTGCGCAACAGTGAAGGGTGTTTGATTTGGGGGCCAGATTTGTTTTATAGTAACAAGAACAACATCGATTTTCATTTAAAAACCGATGTTAACATGGACTTGTTAACATCGATTTTCTGAAACACTTAAAAATCAATGTTAACATGGACTAGTTAACATCGATTTTTAAGTGTTTTAAGAAAACCAATGTTAACATCGATTTTTAAGTGTTTTAAGAAAACCAATGTTAACTAGTCCATGTTAACATCGGTTTTAAAGTGTTTTTAAGAAAAATGATGTTAAATTTCTCCTCTTAATTACGAATTTGCCACCGCGTTTTCGTTAACATCGATTTTTGGAAAAAAAAATCGATGTTAACGTAACGATGTTAAAACTCCTTTTTTTAGTAGTGAATTTTTCAAAACTTATAATAAACATGAGAATCACTTGCTAATCAACTTTTAATTCATGAAATAAACACATTCTAAGGGATAAGGGAAGATAAATTAGGATGAAAAACATTGACAACAAATAATTAATTAAATTATGCTACCTCATTAAGATGTTACTAGGCTTACTAATTGTATTACTAATGTGAAAGAAGTTTGATTGAATCCAAATTAACATGCATGACACTCTTGCTCGGGCATATGAAGTTAAATATATAAGCTCCACATAGCTCAAAGCATTCTTTATTTTTCTCTCAAAATCAAAGTCTTAGGGCACTTGAACAATTAAATAGTGATTTCCTCCCAATAACGTGCCTATAGGATTAGAAAAGGGATCATGCAATCATGCAATCGATGTTGATGTTATTGTCGCACCACTACTCAAAATATACTTTTAACATCGTTAATTTAACATCAGTTTTATGAAAATTAATGTTAACTTAAAATGCAGTGACATTTTTGTAAATAAAATGACTTGTTAACATCGGTTTTATAAAAACTGATGTTGTGTATATCTCGCAACATAGGTTTTCATTAAAACTGATGTTATTTTTTTCTCGCTAACATCGGTTTTAACGAAAAGTCATGCCTTGATGACTACCTTACCCTTAATTAGGTTAATCATGTTCTGGCACGCAAAAAGTCATGCCTCGAGGAATGGTAGACTTGCTGGAGTCCCTGGATCTGGTGGATCTACCTCGGTTGACAGTGGCAGAAAGCGTGCCGGCATTTGTGGCGGTGGCGCTAGAGGACGTGGTGGCAGATCTCGGTGAGTGGAACAGGCAAGAGTGTTGTAACGTTCGTCCAAGAGTGTTATGTCTGTTAGATTTCATGAAGCTAAAGCAAAGGGATCAAGAAGTATGAAGCTTAAAAGTTTTTGATCTTTTACATGCCCAATCAAATTGATGACATATGTAACTTTTGTTAAAACTTAGTTCAATTGATAAAGCTTGATAATCCTCATTAGCTTTTGATGATTCATGCATTCATACATTCATTTGATTAAATATAATCATATGGTAATAAGAAATTAGATAGAAATTCATAAAGGCAACTAGGTTTTTATAAAAATTGTTTCTCACTGTTTTGATCGATCGATTACATAGGTGATATAATCGATTAAATGCATGTGTATGCTTTCTGGATTTTGCCTTATGAACATTTTAATCGATTACCACTGGTTCGTAATCGATTAAATAAGCTTAACACAGAATTGGACATTGTCTGTGATAATCGATTATCTTGAGAAATAATCGATTACATAAACTTCTGCATAAATTTTCACAGCATGTTGATCTAGTTTAATCGATTACCAGATGATTGTAATCAATTAAATGTGCTTTGATCAATTTTATACATGGTTTGTGATAATCGATTAAATGGGAACTTAATCGATTACTTGTGTGTATTAGAAAACTGAGTTCATGTAGAATAATCGATTACTAGATGACTTAATCGATTATTTTGTTCTTGACAAATTTCCAGATTCTTGATGAACACTTTAATCGATTATCTGGTTAAAATAATCGATTACAATAGTAAATATAATGGATTACATTGACGAATTAATCGATTACAGTTAGTTATATCTATTTTTTTATAAATAGAACAGTCTGGTCTGAGTTATTCATTAAGTGAAAAAGAGAGATACTCGTACATACCTTGTGATAAACACTTTCTAAAGTTCTCAAGAGTATTCAAGGCTGATTTTAATGAGAAAATCAAAGATCATGTGTATCATGGAGAGTTACATGTGTTTCTAATCATAATTTTCATAAATTGATGATTTGTTCAAGGTAGTGTCAAAGAAAGATTCAAGAAAGGAGTTTTGATCATCTATTGCATACATTCTCAAATTGTTTGAATCATTCATATCATTGAATTAGCTGAGGATTAAAAGGTGATATCCTTCTTGAACTTCAAGCTTGATATTTTTGTTTGATATTTGTATTGTTTTGTGTTGTATTTTCCATATAACATTTGTATTCTTTAAAGCTTTTACTAGAAAGGTTTTCTAGTGGGAAGAACAGAGAAGGGATTTCTGGTTCTTGATCTTTTGAAAAGTCTATAGGGTATAGATTTTGAATTTTACCTAGGGCGGGTAAGAGAGATCGGTTGTAAGCTTGTAAAGAACAAATATTTGTTATAGTGGAACTCTGACCAAGATTTGGTTAGAAGAAAACTGGATGTAACCTCTGGGGTTGAGAGGTGAACCAATATAAATCTTGTGTGTTTTAAGATTTTGTTTGTATTTCAATATATTCTTGAAGTATAGAATTTGTTCATTATACAAATTTGGTTACAACACAAGAGTGGTTTGATTGGTGAAGTAAATTGATTTTTTCAACTTGGTTTTGAAAGATAAAGATCCTTTTGAAATCTTCTGCTGTTAGAAATTTTGAAAGAAAATTTTTAAAACTCTGAGATAAAACCAATTCACCCCCCTCTTGGTTATTTGCATAAGTGTTCATTATATTTTCAATGTCACCTTGCTTTCCATCTTCCTCGATACTTCCACTGTCTCCATCAACGATCATCTCCACCACAACCCACACAGTTCATAGTGAAGGAAATCGAGTATTGTGATTTGAGTGAACACACACCTACGAACAAACTCAACCCTGATGGCACAGAAGTAACACCTCCTTCTGGATCTATCCCAAATCTCAATCTCCAAACCCAAGAACATTCAACTCTCCCTCTTTCCCTTTCAAAAACCCTCCCTTTCCACTCTTTCGCTGCGATTCGATCTCTAGGCTGCCTTCATTTCTGTGATTTTGATCTGGAACTCAAGGTTGCAAAATTCAAAAATTGACATTGAAGTGTTCAATTGGAACTGTCAATGCCATTGGTGTGGTTTGTGAATAATTTTTCTGTGGTTTTTTATACCGGAAAAGCCCAATGTCTTCGACAGGTCCTAAGGATATTTACCTTTCTATTTCACATGCCAGCTATCATGACAGTGAGCCCCCCCCCCCCCCCCCCCCCCCCCCCCCCCCCCCCCCCCCCCCCCCCCCCCCCCCTCTCTCTCTCTCTCATATTGCTATACACTTAAAAATTCAATAATTTGTGAGAAAGGTTGAACACGTGAGATCATTTTTATTCAGTAGTGCATAGCTTTTTTGTTTTGTTCTTATGTTGATTGTGTAAAGGGTAATTTTTAAGGCCTAAATGTTGTGGACTTTTTTGTTGGAACGGAGCAAGTTATGGAGGGGGAGATTTTTTATTTTTTTAATTATCAACTTGTGTTTTGTATTTTTGTGGAAGTTGGTGATTCAATTTTAGTTTGGGATGTTATCAAGCTCAAACTTGATAATTATTCTGGTAATTAACCATTCCAAATATCTAACTTTCGTCATGATACAAGGTTGTGGCATTTGCACAATGTTCTTACCTTTGAAGCATTTTTAGTAATGTTATTTGTTAATAGCCCTTTATGTCTAATTTTACACTTTTTTTTGTTAGATCTGATTCTTATTAGTTCATTTAATAGTCCTGCAAAATGTGTTATCTTTCATCTAAACATATGACCTTTTTTTGAACACTACAGGCGTTGAATTTGGATCTACGAGCAAATATACGTTTGGGAAAGTGACCATCCAGCTCAAGCTTGTGGATTGTGACTCTGCTAGAAGTATCATTGCTTTCTATGTAAGTGGAAATTTTATCTTATTTTTTTTAAGAACAAATTTGCTCATGATGCTCTTTTTCAGTTTTAGTATGAAGCTTATGATAATTAATATTTACTAGTTATAGTGCTTAGTTATCAATGAACATAATTTATGGTGTACATATTCGGCTCAATGTAGACAACCAAATTTGCATCAATGAATTGACTATTACCAAAGCCATTAGTGTCAACTACCAACTTTCATTTGAACCCGTGAACGTGGATACATCCAATTGATTCTTGCATTTATTGTCTTTGTCCCTGTTTTCACATTTGAGCCATAATCCAATATTTTTAGTGTAACTTTTTACTCTTAAATTGATGTCATCTTATATTATTGTGATGCAGATGTCATCAGATGGTCCAACTCACAACGAATATGATTCGAGTTTTTGGGCAACGCCACTGGTGAACCTTACTCAGTCAAAACTAACGCGTATGTGAATGGCGTTGGCAACAAGGAGGAAAGACTCAACCTCTGGTTCAACCCCACCAAGGACTTCCATACCTACTCCATATTCTGGAACTAGGGCCAAGTTGTGTAAGTCGCACTTAATTAAACAGTCATTATCCTAAACATTATAGAAGTAATTATTTGTTAGTAAATTTTTGTTCTTTAATTGTCACTTACATATTTCTATTTCATTACTTTTAATTATTTTTTTATTTGATAGTAAATTACTATTCTTTAATTGTCACTTACATATTTCAATTTTTAATACTAATGTTTATAACCTTGAACAGCGTGTGCAACTTGGTGATGAGGCTTTTGCTGATGCATTTCTCAGTTGTTTTTTAATTCAACAAAATACCAAGTACTATCAATCATTGAGCCAAGTTCATGTTAATTGTGCTTCACTCTTTAGTTGTTGAAATTGTCAAGGAAACACTAACAACTAGCAAGGCACCATGTTGATTTCTATTTAATTTTTGTGAGCAGTTGTGATTTTATCTTTTATATTAGATGTTTTTGTTAAATCTTAGAGGTTTAAAAAAATTATTGCATTAGAAGTTTAAAATATTGGTAACGTACAGATGAATATTAAAGTTACTAGTTAGAGGTACTTTTAAAATTTATTTATAAAACTATTGAGTTTGGGTTATTATTAACATGCATTTTTTCATCTCATTTTATTTCTAATATATTTTTATTTTTATTGCATAATTTATCACATCTATTACTTTTTCTTTCTACATATTTTTTCCTTTTTATGTCTCTCCTTTCAGATCAATACCCCAAAATGGGGGGATGTTTAGTATTTTCGATTGAGTTAAATGTCAAAATTGGAATAAGAGGAAAATCAATCATGTCTAGAAAAAAATTCTTCTATTTTGTTGGTGTTAATAAAAAATATTTGATCCTAGAACTAAAAAGAAACAATTTATTAATGTTATATTGGGTTGGGTTTATATTAGTGTTAATGTGATTAGAAAAAAAAATAGAAATGAAAAGTAATTTTGATATGATTATAGTAATTTTGTGGTGCCTAAGACACTTGGTGAAAACTTTGGACTTGACACTCAAGATGTAATGATTGCCCTTTTGGTATACTTCCCTTAAATTTATTCCTCTTGTCTTCTATCACCTAATCGTGAATTAATGGTATATAGTATATTTTTAATGATTACCAATACCACATGTTGCTAGCTTAACTCTACTGGTCTGTATTTTGGGATCATGTTACCTACCACATCTGGATAAGGAGGACACAGGTGGATAGGATGCACATGTTAAGAGATAAATTTTGTTTTTATCTCTAATTAATGTATCCTGTAGGCTGGATTACTTGCATGAGGCAATCGAAGCAAAAATATCATACTATCCCATCACAAACAAAAGTTGTAAAACCAAATTCGATTATTTCTTATGAATTCCCATTTTGTATAGCAAAGTTTATACAATGTGGCTTAAATCTGCAAAGTTTTCTTGTATGCAGAATTTTTTGAGTTATTCATGCAAGTTCTTCTTATAAATTTATTGTTTTACGCTTGTACATACATCCCATTACTTTTATATAATAAGACTAAGTTGGTAGAACTTGTTCCTATAAATTTACAATTTGACACCCTTGTTTGCTAAGCTAAATGTTGTCATAAAAGATCCATCATGTTAACTACTTAGTCATGAAATAAAGAGAATTGACAATATTATTTTTTAAAATATGACTTCGGTTATATAATAAATGATGTAGAAAGTGACTACACAACATCAGATTAAAACTGATGTGGAAAAGATACTTTTGACATCGATTGTTTGGAAAAGGCACTTTCGACGTGAGTTTTAGAAAAAATTGATGTTATAAATACTATACAACATCAGTTTTGATAGAATCGATGTAGAAAGTGTCT
This sequence comes from Glycine tomentella, assembly GCA_007407185.1. Classification (NCBI taxonomy): domain Eukaryota; kingdom Viridiplantae; phylum Streptophyta; class Magnoliopsida; order Fabales; family Fabaceae; genus Glycine; species Glycine tomentella. The sequence continues at coordinate 21,583 of PYAF01001879.1, forward strand.
TTTCTACATTGGTTTTTAACAAAACCTATGTTGTGGTATACCTGATAACATCAATTTTAAGAAAAATAAATGTTGTCAGTTATATAACAACATTTATTTTTCTAAAAATCGATGTTGATTTTTACATATTTTACATTTTTTTTGTTTATTTCTTATTATACGACATCAATTTTCTTAGAAATCGATATTGTATAATGTATGTTAACATTAATACTTTTAATCTCAGTGATTTTAACATCAATTAAAAATTGATGTTAAAAGTTAAAAATAATTGATATTAAAAACCTATTTTTTAGTAATGCACGCCATTCATGCAATAAGAGAATGCCTAATGAAGGCTTGAAGATATAAAATGCGTGCATGCTATTGAGATGACATGGGACCTAAAGGAACTTCCCTAACGGCGAACATAACCTAATTAAATAGGAATTATTGAACTCATCACCTCATGCATGAACAAATATTCTATCAAATATTTTTAATATGGTTGATTCATTGGTCTTAATAACTTCCACTTTACATGCATGTGAAGGATAAACCTGTATAATGTCAAATAAAAGATATAAATATGTTACTTTGTTTTTTTTTTAAAACATGCGGATGAATGAACATTGAAAAAGTCACATACATGCATACATTGGGAGAAATTGTTAAGGAAGTCAAATACAGCCTAACTTAGTACTTTATTTTCTTCACGACCGCTTGACTTGGTGTGCAACTTACAATTTCAATTTTGAATTAGTCTGCAAAACCCAATTAGAATGCAACGACTATTTCTATTTTGACTTAGTTTGCAGCGTAATTATAGTTGCAACAGTCTTGCGATCCCAATTAATGCATGACGACCCAATTAACTATTACTGCACCAAAACTGAGTCGCTCATGATATTTTATGGGTTTAAAATAATAATAAATATTAAAAAATATATAATAGTAATAAAATGTAAAGAGAACAAAACAATAATAAAGACCTTATAAATATAAATATTTAAAAATATAAAAAATTACATTGATAATGATAATACATAATTATATTAAAATAAAATGTTCTGTTACATTAAGCCAATAACCTGATCTTTATAAATCCCAAAAAGATATATATGTCAAATTTTTTTTTCAATTTAATCATGCTATCTTTTATCATTTAATTTATACCTCTTAAAAATTCTATACACACGATTGGTGTATATATAATTTAATTTATAATCTCTTAAAATACATACATATATAATATAATTTTGATACAATTTTATTTTTTACAACTTCTTCTCTATTTTCTTTTGCTTTCTTCGTCTATCTTCTTTTCACATCGCATCTCCTGTTAGATCTCATTTTTTCTCTCTTCTCTTCTTATATCTTTCATCACTGAAGGAAGATGGATACACTTCCCCAAAATTATACAGCTATCGTGTTCAAAAAATTTTAAGGCATCAATTTTTTTCTAAATTCAATGTTCCTTAATAAAAATATTAGTTCATTGTTTGAAGAAATAAATGTATTTATCTTATTATTACAAGGTTCAAAATTAAATTTTGCATTAAAAACGAACACCAATTATATGTTTAAACTTAAAACATGACATCTAAATATAATAAAGACTTTATATCATCAGAATTTATATCATGAATTTTAAAAAGCAAATGTATCTTTCTTTTAATTTATATAAACTTTATTTTTGTGGTATGTAGTTAATTATTATGTTGTTTTAGTTGTTGGTTAAATTAATATATTAATTTTAAAATTATAATTATAATTTTGTATTAGACCCCCTAAAAAGAAAATGTTGTAGCTTTATCCCTATCATTTATTTTCGATTATGTATTATCATTTTAGATTCAAACTTGCATTTATTTATATTCTATTTTTTAATGTTAATTATTTTATAGTTTGAGTTTTAATTTGTGTTTCTTATTTTGTTAAAAAAAGATAAACACATTAAGTCTATCATTATAAATTCATTACATATTATATGTCATAGTTATCGAGATGGTCATGGCTCATTCTGGAAGGGTTTTGCTCAAGAATGTCATTTTGCTTCATGGGATTTGTTGATATAGGCAAACAACATTTATATAGAGCTGCCACCGGTTCACCCCTGCATTGATTTGTTGATTTTGTTGATATAGGTAAACACATTATCATGATTAAGTTTAGGTAACTCGACAAGATTCCAAACGTCATTGCCTTTCATGGATTTTATCTCATCCTTCATGGCATCAATCCACTTATAAGCATTATAATTGTTTAAGACTTGTTGGAAGTTGATTGGGTCATCTTCCTTTAAGCCTAAAATATTATCATGCTCTTGGAGAAAAGCAACATAATCATCTAAAATTGCACTTCTTCTATCTCTATTGGATCTTCTTAATGACACTTCTTGAGGTTGTTGACTTTGTTCCATAGGTACTATTAGGGAAATTTCATTGTTGTCTTATGTCAGGAATAAGCGCCTGATCATTAATTGTTGTCTTATGCTTCAGCTAGACAACCCCAAATATGCAAATGTCTTATGCTAGGTTTCTTTCCTATAGCTAATAGAGTGTTTTGGTCATTTCCTTAGTTGGAACCCTATTAAGGATATAAATTGCAGTCTTTAATGCTGATGTGTTGCAAACACATCTTAGTTTAGGATAGTTTTTAGGTTATATTTTGATTAAATAATTAGGAATTAGATTAGTTTTAGTTAGTTTATTAATAATATTTTATTTTATCTCATTCCAATACCAATCATGCATTTTCAGGACAAAAGAGGAGAATAAAGGCCAAAGAAAGAAGAAAACAAGTACTGGAGTCTC
>PYAF01001879.1:57255-81806 GCA_007407185.1 Glycine tomentella
AAGAATAAGGAAAGATATCACCTGATAATCCAAGAACTCATGCAAAATGAATGATTCAACAGGTTGAATGACAGATTACAAACTCAATGCATTCCTTTCCTTATGCTTTGATGAACAATGATGCTTCACTTCTTTGAATCAAAAACCCATAAGAATTTGTGAAGCCAAGATGCCTTTTGAAACTCAGAAAGTCACTAATAAAAGCTTGTGAATGTTTGTAAATGCTCAGATATCGAAATTCTCAAGTTACTAAAACACAGAGCAGTGGGTTCTATTTATAACAGCTTTCTAACTGAAAATAATCGATTAAACACGCTCCTGTAATTGATTATTTTGCATTTGTAATCGATTAATTCAAGAATGTAATCGATTAAAGTGCTCCTGATGTGTTCTGGGTTTAGGCTATGAACAATATAATCAATTATTCCGTGAAGTAATCGATTAAACCAGACAATCATGCTTTTTTCTAAATGCATTGATTAATCGATTACTAACTATGGTAATCGATTAAGACAGTCAGTCACATATTTTCAAATGAACTACATAATCGATTAAAACGATATGTAATCGATTACCTCAGTAGAACATGTTTACCATAGGCACGGATGTAATCGATTACGACCATCTGTAATCGATTAAGACAGTCACCATGATTTTCCTATTTTGGCCTATGTAATCGATTAATTCGATATGTAATCGATTACTATGTTCTTGATTTGTTTTCTAAAAGGCACGAAGAACAAAATAATCGATGTCATTATCCTTGTAATCGATTAATGCAGTAAAGATTCATTTTTCCAAAAAATTTGCTTGTTAAATGCCTTTCTAGTTAATTGCTTTTATTTAGTCCTTTAATCTAACAATCCTAGATGAATGATTCATGCATGATATGCTCATTTGGATTATCAGATCACAACTTCCCTTTCACATTAATCAAATTGATCTTCAAGCTTTCTTGGCACTTTTATCCTCGAGCATGTTGAAAGCACAAAACACTTGAGCCTTGATTGCTTGCTCATTTGTACATAGCTACTCTTGAATCAACAGGAGCTAGAACACAAAACAAGCTTGTGTTTGTACCACCAAAACATAAGAATCAAAGACAGCATAATCAATCAAATCTCTATCAAAGATTCACACATTTTAAATTATCAAAGAATCTTACTTGCAATTATTGTATGCTTAAAGGTCACACAACATATAAGTGTTATGCTAGAAGATTTTATGTTCCTAATGGTGAATGTATATGGGTTGAGAAAAGAAAGAAAGCAACTAACCCCTTGGGACCCAACTTAAATTGGGGACCTTATCTCTCCTTCTAAAATGATTTGTGCAGATGTGTCTTAGAGCAAAATCTTCAACTTGGTACCTTAATAGTGGATGATCAAGACACATGACTGGAGACATATCCATGCTAACAGATGTTATACTTGAAGACAAAGGATATGTTACCTATGGAGACAACAACAAGGGCAAAATAATTGGGCTAGAAAACATTGGAGACAGCTTGTCTACAAAGATTAAGGATGTGTTGTATGTTGAAGAGCTGAAACACAATTTGCTAAGTATTAGTTAATTGCGTGACAAAGGATTTAAGGTCACCTTCAACAATGAAACTTACTTAATACATGACAGCAAAAGTGGCAAAGTGGCACACATTGGTAAGAGAAAGGGTAATATCTATGTCTTGACTATTGACCATGCATTCATGCATAAAACTGATTGCTTGATGAGTAAAGTGAATGAAACATGGTTGTGGCATAGAAGAACATCTCACATAAACATGCATCATCTTAACAAGTTAATTAGAAAAGAACTAGTAATTGGTCTACCCAAGCTCAAGTTTGAGAAGGACAAAATTTGTGAAGCATGTCAAAGAGGAAAGCAAACTAAAAACTCATTTCAAAGTAAGAATATGATTTCTACTTCTAGACCTCTTGAATTGCTTCACATGGACTTGTTTGGACCTTCTAGAACCATGAGCTTAGAAGGAAATTATTATGGACTTGTTATAGTGGATGACTACTCTAGATACACATGGACATTGTTCTTAAGATCTAAAAGCCAAATATAATGACCCAGTTCTGGTGCGGACGGCGTGAGGTCCCACGCGGTTAGCGCCAGAAGTCAGCAGAAGAAAACCTAGTTAGAGGCATGGTGCGATCAGCGCCGAGGTCGGCGCGACCAGCGCCAGACCCACTGGAGGTTGGCGCTGATGGCGCCAGGTTAGCGCTTGGGGCGCCAGAACCTCTGGAAGTTCACGATTGGGGCGCCAAGATGGCGCAAGGGGTGCCAGTGGTTTTGCAGTCCACGTGGTTCGCGCCAGAGATGGCGCGAGTGGTGCGGGAAGTGGCCTAGAAAATCCATTTCCTCTGGATTTTCATGCGATCAGTGCCAGATGCCGCGCGGGTGGCGCCACAACCTCGGGAAGTTGGCTCTGGTGGCGCCAGGGTGGCGCCAATGGCGTCAGAGTCTCTGGAATGCCGCGCTGATGGCGCGAGAGTGGCGTTGCTGGCGCCACAGCCACCACCATTGTGGCGCGGATAGCGCCAGAGCTGGCGCGGATCACGCCAGACCTCTGGCAGGCACCCTATATAAAGGCAAATCGCGTTTTCAGAGGGAAGAACCACTGTTCATCTTCCTCCCTCGTCCAGGTAGCCATTTTTTAGCCTTCGGAGCTCCAAATCTTCAGTATAAGCCACTGAAACACCTCCTAAACCTCTTTAGACTTGATTAGAACCCTTTTAAAGCCAAAATCCAACCTTGTGGTAAGAGATTGTGAGAAAACTTCCATGTTCTTGGTGTTCATCAGAGGGTGAGCTTAGGAAGGAAAAGACGCTGGTTTTTAGAACACCAGAGCAAGGAGAGGGACTTCTCCAACCTTCCTCTATTGATTTAAGGTAAGAAACCTTTGTTTTGACCGTTTAATTGTGAAATGGGAAATTGGATGAATAGTAACTAAATATTTATAGGGCTGAAATTAGGCTTAGATTCTTTAGAGAGATATAATCAGGAGGTTGTTCTGAGTCGTATGGCATAGTGAAACTGAAATTGTGATGAAATTTGAATTTGGCTCTGTAAAATGAGAGCTGGTGTATATAGGAGGTGTTATGGCCTGAAATACCTAAAGTACCTTTACAAAAGTTAATCATAAGGCCAAATAAACGGTGAAAACATGATTATTTATGCATTTTGGCTGAGTTGAGCCAATTTGAGTTCTTAACTCTAGAACAGTTTTGAATTGAGTTGTACAGAACTATGAGGCCTTGGTGAGGTTGAGGCAGACCATTGAAGGTCAATGTATGACCTTGTAGGAGTTGGGCTAAGATAAAACCTTAAGCTAGATGACTTTGAATTGGTTATATGTGGGAGGATGTTTCCTTCCATATAAACGGTTGAATATCGTTCCTGATGATATGGTTCATGCCTATTGTAGGGCGTGAAGTGCAGACTGCTGGTAGAGATCACCCAGATACTAGGGGGGCTGTTTCTGAGCTACGACCAGGTAAGCTCAGTGTTCTTGGAGATTTCTTCTCCTACTTGTGTTTACTCCACCCACTTTGGGTGCTTGTTTGATATATTTTGAATGCTTATGCATTATGGTAGTACTTAATACATGTTGAATATTGATGGAATGATTTTATTATTACACTGAGATAGTGTATGCCATATTGAGTATGATGTTGATGATGTATTGCTTGATTGTGATGTGATTGTTTGTAATCTGCTGGCCAATAGACTGAGGAACTATGTACCCTTTGGGAACGTACCCACGAGTAGGTGGATGATCTCCTTTAGGAAATCCATAGGTGTTCATGTAAATCCTGATTAGATGTACCCACGAGTAGGTGGATGATCCTAGTCAGGCATAGACAAAGTGAGCTTTGATTAAAGTATACCCACAGAGATGGAAGATTCCTCTCAAGCATTGCGGATGCCTTTCTCTTATGATATGTTTAGATATGTATTTCATGATTTAGTTATGCTATGTTATTCATGTATACCTTTATATCTTTGTTTATGCTGAAAGGTAAACCAGGGGGAGGGTAACCTCTAAGAATCCTGAGTTTACTGGGATGTTTATCTCACCCTTATTTGGGGCTTATGTTGCAGGAGCAGAGTCTGAAGTCTCTGAGCGATCCCAAGGCAAGAGGCCTGCGCTAGGATAGTGTGAAGATAACCCTAGGTCTAGATGACTGGAGCTTGTTAGCTCCCATTTTGATTATTTTGGTTGTATTCTGATACCCTGAGGGGTCATTTGTATAGTTTTGAGAAAATTGGCCTGTATATTACAGTAATTCACCATATATGTAAAGAGTATGTATACTATAGTAGATTTATACTTCCTTTACTGTTCGATTTCCACGCATGCTACGTTACTCTGATATGGTATAATGTTAATACACCGGGTGCATAGGGGTGTTAGACCAAGCATTCTCAACTTTTAGTAAACTTGCCAAAGTTATTCAAAATGAAAAGGGCTGCAAAATTATTTCAATTAGAAGTGACCATGATGATGAATTCTAAAATGAACATTTTGAAAAGTTTTGTGAAGAATTTGGAATTAATCACAATTTTTCAACTCCAAGAACACCACAACAAAATGGTATTGTGGAGAGGAGAAACAGATCACTAGAAGAAGGAGCAAGGACTCTTCTAAATGAAACAAAGTTACCTAAGCATTTTTGGGCAGATGCTGTAAGTACAGTGTGTTATACTTTCAATAGGATTCTCATAAGGCCTATTTTAAAGAAAACACCTTATGAAATCTATAAAGGGAGGAAACCAAATATATCTCACTTTAGAACATTTGGTTGTAAATGCTTTGTGTTGAATAATGGCAAAGATAATCTTAGTAAGTTTGATTCAAAAGCTGATGAGGCTATCTTTCTAGGATATTCCTTGCAAAGTAAGGCTTATAGAGTCTTTAATAAAAGAACTTTGTGTGTTGAAGAGTCAGTCCATATTGTATGTGATGAAACTAACCCTTCTCAAGTAGAAGTTTTGAGTGATAATGATGCAGAATCTAAAGAAGAAAGACAACAACAAGTAGATATTGAAAAGCTAGTTGAGGATGAAACAAAAGAAGATACAACTCAAGAAACAGCTACACCTAAACACAAGGAGTGGAGAACCTCAAGAGATCTTTCATTGGACAACATTATTGGTGATGTATCAAAGGGAGTATCAACTAGATCTTCCTTAACAAATCTTTGTTGCACCATGGCTTTTGTATCACAAATTGAACCTAATAACATTGAACAAGCCTTATTAGATGAGCATTGGTTGATTGCTATGCATGAAGAAGTAAATTAGTTTAAAAGAAACAATGTTTGGAAACTAATACCTAGACCTTCCACTCACACACCTATTGGCACAAAGTGGGTATTTAGGAACAAACTGGATGAAAGTGGCATCATAATAAGAAACAAAGCTAGATTGGTTGCTAAGGGATACAACCAAGAGGAAGGCATTGATTATGATGAAACTTATGCTCCAGTTGCTAGGCTAGAAGCTATTAGATTACTTCTTGCATATGCTTGTGTAATGAACTTTAAATTGTTTCAAATGCATGTGAAAAGTGCATTCTTAAAGGTTACATTGATGAAGAAATATATGTTGACCAACCTCCTAGTTTTGTAGATCATCAATATCCTAACCATGTGTATAGATTAAGAAAAGCATTATATGGATTGAAACAAGCTCCAAGATCTTGATATGAGAGACTAAGCAAATTCTGGCTTGATCAATCATTCTCAAGAGGAGAAGTGGATAAAACTCTGTTCATCAAAAGAAAGAACAAAGACATGTTAATGGTACAAATATTTGTTGATGATATCATTTTTGGTTCTACTAACCATTCCATGTGTAAAGATTTTGCAGCAAGCATGCAAAGAGAATTTGAAATGTCTATGATGGGAGATCTTACATTCTTCCTTGGTCTTCAAGTTAAACAAATGAAGAATGAAACCTTTCTAAGTCAATCAAAGTATTGCATTGAAATGTTGAAGAAGTTTGAAATGGAAAGTTGCAAAACTGCAGCAACTCCTATGGGAACTTCCACTTATCTTGATTCAGATGAAAAAGGGAAAAGTGTTGATGAGTCAAAGTATAGAGGGATGATTGGATCATTGCTCTATCTTACATCAAGTAGACCAGACATTATGCTAAGTGTTTGTCTATGTACTAGATATCAAGCTAATCCAAAGGATTCTAATCAAACAGCTGTAAAAAGAATCTTCAAATACTTAAAGTCCACTCCAAAAGTAGGACTTTGGTATCCCAAAGGTACTGCAATCACTTTAATAAGTTATTCTGACTCTGATTTTGCAGGATGCAAATTGGATAGAAAAAGCACAAGTGGTACTTGTCATTTATTGAGAAGCTCTCTAATTACTTGGCAATGCAAAAAACAATCTTGTGTAGCATTATCAACAGCAGAAGCTGAGTATATATCAGCTGAAAGTTGTTGTGCTCAAAGTCTATGGTTGAAGCAACAACTTCAAGACTTTGGTGTAGAACTTCATCAAATTCCTTTATTATGTGACAATACAAGTGCTATAAACATTTCAAGGAATCCAATCATGCATTCCAGGACAAAGCATATTGAAACAAGAAATCACTTCATCAGAGATCACATTCAGAAAGGTAACATTAAAGTTGAATTTGTTGATAGTAAGAATCAATTGACTGATATCTTTACTAAACCTTTAGATAGAGAAAGATTCCTTACATTGAGAAATATGCTTGGAATATTGGATGAATCAAGTCTATGTTAAGTGAATTTTTCCATAACTAAATTCATCATGGATAGAGTTAAACAATTGCATGATTAATAAACAACTCCACATGATGATTGAAGTAATTGTAGTTTGCTGCATAAAACCTTTAATATTTGAATAAAAGTTGTTATAATCGATTACTTTGAGAATCTAATCGATTATTTGTTCATCCTGTGTTATTTTAAAACTTGTCAAAGTTGTTATAATCAATTACGACATCGGAATAATCGATTATTTTCATTATGGATTCCAGAAAAATCTTGCTTGGTCTAGAATAATCGATTAAATCTATACCTTAATCGATTACATGAAGCTGATAGGCTTTTCGAATTTCTGGAACTTCCTGGAATAATCGATTACATCAAAGGGATAATCGATTATTCTGTTTCTACTAGCTTGAAAAAACTCCTTCACTCTATCTTAATCGATTACAATTAAATGGTAATCGATTACATCATTGTTGTTTTTGAATTTCAGCCTAAAATAATGGATTACACTATCGATATAATTGATTATTTCCGTAGTTACTGCAAAAATCTGATAGTTTTTCAAATCACCCAATTGCTGCTAAGCACGATTTATGGCCATCAAAGCCATTATGGACGTGTTTAAGACCACGACAGCCATAATCTGTTCGAATTCCAACTGCTCACTAATCCTTGTCCCTATAAATTGAAACACTTTGGCCTTTGGTACCTCACACCAAAAACCTTCTTAAACCTTCTTACTCTTTGCTTCATTTCTGATCTGTTATGCCTCTATTCTTTTTCTTTTTGAGCCTTTATCATGTCTACATCTAAAAGAGTCAAGAAATCCAAAAGAAAAGCTGATGCCCAGCCTTCAAACCCTATTGTCAATAGACTTGATCATTGGTTTACCAATGAAGCTGATAGAATGAATTACATGCAATTCAATGCTACCAAACTTCTGTGTCCACCAAATACCTCAATCCTGCTTGGTTCATTCAAGAAGGATTTAACTTTCCTCACCTTCTTGAACAACAAGGCTTAACCAAGTTTGTTCAAATGAAAGGAACCTTCTATCCGGATTTGGTCAAAGTCTGTTACACATGCTCGAAGATAACCATGCATGGAACAATTCACTCTCAAGTGAATGGTGTTGCAATGGAGATTACTCTAGAGGTATGGCACGAGGTAGCTGGTATTACCTTTGATGGTGAATGTCGTTTTGAAGAAGAAGCTGAGGGCTACAACAAAATGGAAACCTACAGAAGTATACTGATTGATCCACATATGAATGTGAGATTAAGGTTAAGTATTGGTCCTATGACGCATGAAGATCGCTTGCTTCACTACATCATCACTTACATTCTCACTACACGAACTGCCAATCACGCTCAAGCAATGGATGATGATCTTCAGGTTGTGTATGGACTGAAGAAGAGGATAAAGCTCAACTGGATCATGATTATCCAAGAAGTCATGCAAAAATCCAAAAGGCTAGTGAACTATATATTGTTTTGGTATCTCGATTCATTAACTATTTTCAAGTTGATGTATCAAATGAAGTTATGGATGACACCAATGCTAACAATAGCCAAATCAAGGAAAAGCATCTCACTAAGATTGGTCTGATCAAAACCCCCTATGGCTAGCAAATGGCTGGACAACCTATGCCTGTAAATGAAGATGAAGGTGAAGATGAAGGCAATGAAGAAGGAAACCTCTTAGGAGAAGCTGAAGAACAACAAGAAGAACTTGCACCCGCTGAACCACAATACTCACCATTTGAATCACTAATGATTCAAAAAATGGACGCTTTATTTTCCCTCCACCATGAACAAAGACATGAAATGAATACTTCTCTTGATGAACTCAAGCTTAGAATGAAGAATATTGAAGACAAAATCTTTAGAGATGAGTCTAGGGATGCTTGAGTCTTTCTATGTTTGATTTTACTATGTTCTAGTTTACTTTGTTTAAGTTTGTTAATTTCCGTTTTGAATTGTTATGTTTCTGTTTAATTTCAATTACTCTTATGTACCCTCCTATGACTATGTTTAACGAAACCATTTTCCTTGTTTCAATTCTCGTCTATGTTTTTAATTTGATATGCCAAATAGGGGGAGTATATATGAATTGATTTGATAATGGAAAGAATTGATTAATTAACTGAGAAAATCTTAAAGTCAGGGGGAGCATGAGATAAAAATTAGAAGTGCCTGTAATTAGTGTGTTTGTTTTATCTGTTTTCATATAACATTTGATCCGTGCAAATGCTGAGAAAGTTTTCAGGATTAACAATTTCTTCCTAAGAAGCATCAATTGAGTATTTGGCATGCTCAAATCAAAAAGGGGGAGATTGTTAGATATGATGCAGAATATGTTGAGGAAGATCATGAAGAATCAAGTCTAGATAATCATAAGTTTTGATTTTACATGTCCACTCAAATTGATGGCATATGTATTTTGTTCAAAAGCTTGGTTCAAGAAAGATAACATCTATTATTCCTCACATAGGTTGATTAAGTCATGCATACATTCATTCATTAATTCATGATTAGGTCACATAAATCACATGAATCATTTGGCATGACTTTAAAGCATTAAAGTTTTCACTATTTTAATCGATTACTGATCCTATTTAATCGATTAATTGCTTGTTTACAGAACTGCATATAATCATATGAACACTTTAACCGATTACCAAATTCTTGTAATCGATTATATTAAGCTGACTTTGTTAAGCCGTTTTGTGATAATCGATTACTTGACGGATTAATCGATTATATGTCCATCTGCATAATTTTCAGAATAAACTTTATTTGGTTTAATCGATTACCAGATTGTTGTAATCGATTAAATATGCATTGATGCGTTTTTCACACTCCTTGTGTTAATCGATTATTTGAGTATTAATCGATTACATCAGTGTTTCAAAAAATCCAGATCTTCTGGAATAATTGATTACGACATGAGTTAATCGATTATTTGTTCTTGAGATTTTTTCCAGATTTCAGATGAACACTTTAATCGATTATTTTGGAACTTTAATCGATTACATTTGTTAAAATAATCGATTACCCTTACGGACTAATCGATTACAGATAGTTAATTTTGTTTTTTATAAATATATGCAGCTCATTAAGTGAAAGAAGAATTATGAGTTTACGAAGTAAGCCCTGTAAAACACTCTCTGGAGATTTCAAAAGCACCAAGGCTCATTAGAAACATTCATTTAATAGTTTCAAGAATCATGAAGAATCTCATTTGTTGAGTCACTCTTTTCATGAGAAGCTTGTGTTGAAGCATCATTTGTCAAAAGAATTCATCAAGAAAAATCATGACATTCATTCTTAGTCTGGTTTGATCATGTAAACTTGTTCATTTTACTGAGGATGTACAGGTATATCTTTCTTGAATCAATTTCATTGTTGTATTGTTTAGAAATTGATTGTTTTGTTGGTTGTTTGTTCATATAACAATTTGTATCTTTAAAGCATTGTAGATAGGTTTCTAGTGGGTAGAACAGAGAGGGGATCTCTGGTTCTTAGATCTTTTGAGAAGTCTATAGGTTTAGATTTTGAATTTTACCTAGGGTGGGTAAAAGAGATATGTGTTTGCTTGTAAAGATATTCATTTTGTTATAGTGGAAACTCTAATCAAGTTTGATTAGAACTAAAACAGGATGTAGCCTCCGGGGTTGAGAGGTGAACCAGTATAAATCTTGTGTGTAATTGTAATTTTCTGTTCATATTCATATTGTTCTTGAAATATTATATTTGTTTACATCACAAGATTGGTTGAAGCTCAAGAGTGGGTTGATTGAGATAAAAGTTGATTTCAAAAGATAGATTTCTTAATTGGTTAAGATACGATCCTTCTTTCAAAGCTTCCGCTGTGTATAACATTTGTTTTAAATTTTAAAAACTATGAGGTAAAATCAATTCACCCCCCCTCTTGGTTATTTGCATAACTGTTCATTCTATTTTCAATTCCTACTTTACAGTTCAGGAAAGGTAAAGAAATTGAAAATAATAAAACCTAACTCTAAGCAATCTAATCAACAGTCTATTCACAATTAGTTTTTTTAGAAATTGATTAGATATTCATCATCTCCAATTAAAAGAATTGTAAACTACTTTATAATATAAAAAAGAACTTACTTGAATAGGAAATGGGAAAGGTTGTATAAGAAGTTAAGATGAGATGCCAAACAAAGTGAAATGGGAGTTGGTGCAATGAAGAATTGTGTTTGTGAGTGATTAAAGTGAGAAAATGAGAAGAGAAGAGGAAGGGTTAGGGTTCGCTTTTGAGAAATCCTCTAAGAGAAACAATGTGAATAAGAAAAAATGAAAGGAAATGAGAAGTTAAAAAGAGGGAAAACGTTTCAGTTATCCTTGCTTTTTAAATTTTCGCCATGGCGATTGTTGTACATCTAATCCAATGAACTAATGTCCATTTCGCTATGACAAATTGTCAAATTTTTATGGTGAGAATGGGTGCATCGATCCAGTTGAACTAGATGTGACCCAATTGACCAAATAGATTTCATACTACTTTCACTATAGCAAGTAGTCTGTTCGTTATGGCAAAAATAGTTAGAAATACTTAGCTCAAATACCACTTATTACTTATTTAAAATATAGATATTTATATTCATTTTGATTTTTGCCCTTTTTTAAAGTTTTTGCCATCACAAAGCTCTCATTGTAGCGAGATTCTTCTCCGCCAATGCGAGCTTATAGGAATAAAGTTCCTTGCCTGTGCGAGTCAATTTCACTAAGGTGAGATCCTTCTCTGCCAAGGAGAATGTGTGGAATCTCAACACATCAAGGTAAAGGAGGTTGAATCGTTGTAGCAAGGTGTCAATTTGTTGGGGCGATTTTTCCTCCTACACCCTTACCTTAGATAATGCAAATTCTAGAGGTAGATTAGATGCAAAAATCAAAACAAAATTAAAAAAAAAAAACAAATTCTTTGGGTTGCCTCCCAAGTAATGCTTCTTCAATGTCACTAGCTTGACATGTGATAAGAGATTTAAGGATCTCCTTCTTTGATGCCTTTGGACTTTCCTCAGTCATAGTTGAGAATGTCTTGTTCTTCTTCTTAGCTAGTTGTTTGGACACTTGGCCTACTTAAAATTCCAAGATTTTAATGGAGGTTTTAAGTACTCTTATGGTTGGAAAGAGATACTTGCATGAATTATGTGAGGGTTTCCTCCAACTTTCCTTTCTTCTCATATAGGTCTTGCTTAGGCATGTCATTGGAACTACTCCCTTGATCTTGACCTATGCTTGGATGAGGTTTGTATCCTTGATTGTTGTAGTTCTGGTAGTTTCTTTGCCTTTGGTCGTTGATGTATTGAACTTCCTCTTAAATTAAAGCACATTCATTGGTTGCATGATCTCCTCTACAAGATTCACACATATAGCATTTGAATTTTGGGGGTAGAGGTAGTTGTTTGAAGCTTGAATTGTTGAGTAAGACCAATGATTTGTTGTGTAAGCTCTTCAATTTGCCTAGTGAGAAACCTTTGTTAGGCTAAGAGACCATCTTGGGTATTAAATTCAAGTAGTCTTTTTGATGGAACCATGACTCTATCATTTTGAAATTCATTTGCATTGGCAGTCATATTCTCAATGATCTCTATAGCCTCTCTTGAAGTCTTGAGAGAGATTTCCCCACCAGCTAAAGTATTAAGCATAAGCTTGCTTTGAGCTCTCAATCCCCTAGAAACATGTTGATTTGGAGAGCTTCATCAAAACCACAAGTGATAGTTTGCCTAAGAAAACCTCTAAATCTTTCCCAAGCTTCTCCAAGGGATTCATCATATGTTTGTTGGAAGGAAGATATAATAGTCTTTTCTTGTTGATCTTTGACCTTGGGAAATAGTTGAGCATAAACTTGGCCACTACATCATAGTGAATTTAGTGCTATCAACTAAAATAAATTTCAGAATAAAAATAATAATTCAGAATAAAAATAATAATTCAGAATCAAAAAATTAAAATATTTTTTTTATTATAGTCATAGTGAATATTTTAAATACCTAATACAAAGAAAATATTCACAAACAAAGTAGTCACAAACTTTCTCCTTCCCGCATCACCATTGAAACACTTTAAATGATACAAAAAAGAAAAATAATAAAACAATAGAATAGTCTATTACATGATAAAAAAGCACCTTATATTACTAAATATTTTTAATAAAACATTTATAAAGTACCTTAATTAAACAAGACAAAAGTAAATTTTTGTACCACAAAGTCCACCAGCAACACGCCTTGGATATTGGTTTTACTATTCCAATAAAAGTCCTACAAATACATGACTTTGATTATGCCAAGCATAAACATAAAATAGTGATCTAAACTAATATTTCTAGAGTTATCAAAATTTTCATAGTGTGAGAACTAAAGCTATTAGATACTAGTACATGTGTTATTTTATAGGAAAAAAATGCTAAGGGCACAACATAAGAAATCAAAAGTCGTAATTGAACACAAATTTCAAGACCACAAATTAACCAATTTTCTTGCAGTGACTGTGTAGCAAAGTCCATTTCCTTAATATTCCTACTCAACCTTGGCCAAAGACATAACAAAGGCTTAACTACAGTTATGCTTAGTCATTCTTCTTTACCTAAGTTACTTCGGGGAGAAGCATTAAAGACTACAATTTATATCCTTAATAGGGTTCCAACTAACGAAGTGACCAAAACTCTTTATTAGCTATAGGAATGAAACCTAGCATAAGGCATTTACATATTTGGGGTTGTCTAGCTGAAGCAAGGTCTTATAAGCCTAATGAATGAAAGTTGGACTCAAGAACTATTAGCTACTATTTTGTTGGATATGTTGAATGCTCTCGGGGCTTCAAGTTTTATGATCCTACTACAAGATCTTTTTTTGAAACGGGAAATGTGAGATTCCTTGAGGATGTTGACTTTGAAGGGAAAGATAAAGTAAGAAATGTTGTCTTTGACGAAGAGAATATTATTTCTTTTCTTGACGTTGTCATCATTCCTGACATTGTCCTCATTCAAGATGCAACTCCAGTACAAACAATTAATGATCAGACGCTTATTCTTGACATCATTCCAGAACAAGACAATAATGAAATTTCCCCAATAGTACCTATGGAACAAAGTCAACAACCTCAAGAAGTGTCATTAAGAAGATCCATTAGAGATAGGAGAAGTGCAATTTCAGATGATTATGTTGTTTTTCTCCAAGAGCATGGTAATATTTTAGGCTTAAAGGAAGATGACCCAATCAACTTCCAACAAGTCTTAGACAATGATAATTCTTATAAGTGGATTGATGCCATGAAGGATGAGATGAAATCCATGAAAGGCAATGACGTTTGGGATCTTGTCGAGTTACCTAAAGGTGTGAAACCTATTGGTTGTAAATGGTAATATTGAAAGATATAGGGCTCCTCTTGTCTCTAAGGGTTTCACTCAAAAGGAAGGCACAAACTATAAAAAGACTTTCTCTCCGGTTTCTTTGAAAGACTCTTTTAGGACAATTATGACACTTGTGGCTCATTTTGACTTAGAGCTACATCAGATGGATGTTAAGACAACGTTTCTCAATTGCAACATTGATGAGACAATTTATATGACATAACCAGAAAACTTTCTTTTTTGGAGATTCAAAGTCTATGGTTTGTAAGTTAAAGAAATCCATTTACGGTCTCAAACAAGCTTCTCGTCAATGGTATCACAAGTTTCATCAAATTATAATTTCTTATGGTTTCAAGGTGAATATAGTGGAAGATTGTGTATATCATAATTTAGTGGGAGTAAATTTATCTTCCTGATTTTATATGTCAATGATATATTACTTGCCAGCAACGATATAGGCTTATTGCACGAAACCAAGAAATTTCCCACTAAGTTAGGGGTGGCAATTCGTGTTCATGGGTCGGGTTCGGGTCGACCTGGGTCTGGCACAAACACGAATAGGCTCAACCCGAACACGACACGATTAACAATTCATGTTATAAAACTCAACTCGAACACGACCCGTTTATTACATAGGTTGACACGATACAACCTGAATTTGAGCACAATTTGTTTTACACGACCTGACCCGACCCAACCCGACACGAGTAAAAACAAAATGATATTCATTCAAATCATATTTAATTTGTTTAATATAATTCAAATCAAAATAAGTTACATTTAACTTCATCAATCCAATATGAATATATAATTAAATGCAACATATAACAAATGTGTCATTCTTACAGTAACTTCTTCCACCAAAATACACATTAAGATCACAGATCCACAATTATGTTACTGATTGAAATATAAAAGTCATTAACCAACTAAGTAACTATTTTGAGGACCATGATCAGCTATTGAATGTTGACTCATTTGTTCCATGATATCTTCTGTTAACTCTTCCAAAGCTACTGCTGAATGCTCTACAAGAATTAAAAAAATAATAATTAATCACAATTAGAGTGACAAACAGTATATCATCAAAGAGAATCATTCAATGTCATAGGTAATAACCACAATATATTAACACACAAAAACATTGCTTGTTTCATCACTGTAAACAGAAAGCATGCTTCCAAATAAGTTTAAGTAATGGATTCCTATACCTTTGGCAACAACGAGGCATTATGAAAGTATGGCGTAGAAAACTAATTAATTAAAATCCTTAAAATGAAAAGATAATGAATAAGTAATTGATAATAAATATTACCTTGCTCTCCATACAACCAATCTCTAGTGCAAATCAATGCTTCAACTATGTCAGGTTTGAGTGCACTTCGGTATTGATCAAGCACTCTTCCTCCAACACTAAAAGCACTTTCCGAAGCAACGCTAGAAATAGGTATCCCAAAAATATCTCTAGCCATTACAATAACTTCTGGATACCTAAACTGATTAGCCTTCCAATATGATAACACATCCAAGCTAACATTTCTTCTATCAATCCTTGGATCCTCTAAATATAATTCAAGCTGAGTCTTTTGTGGCATAATCACTTCATGGAAAGCATCAAATTCTTAACAATATTATAAAACAAATAAAATCAATAAATATACACAATAATAGAAATAATTACAAGACAAATAATTAAGTTAACTTTCACTCAAAACATCTCTAGATATTGTAGAAAATGAGGTTTCATTAGTTGTCTCACTCCCACCATCTCCAACCCTCGTTGTTAAAGAAATAGATGAATAGTTTCTGATTCCATCACTTGCATACTCATTAAATAAGGAAACTAGTTTGTCTTTCACCTTTGTTGATTCATTCATTCCATCATCACCATACAACTTGTTGTAGCACCACTCAACAAAACTCATCTTATATCTAAGATCCAAAATGACAGCTATGGCTAAAATCATACTAAATTCAGACCAATATTTGTCAAATTTAATGAACATCTTTTCATCCATATTCACAATATAAGAATCATCACTTTTCAATCCTTTTTGTAATGTCAAATGTGCAGTAAAAACATAAGGAAAGTAAAGGTTTGCAGTTGGATGCTTGGTTTTAGAGAAGACACAAGTAATATCATAAAATACATGCAAGAATTCGTTGATCTTTTCAATCCTGTCCCATTCATCTCTAGATGGACAAAATTTGTAGTTGGAATCACTTAACTCAAGATGCATGAAAGCACGTTTATAGAAGAGTGCACTATCAAGCATGAGAAAAGTAGAATTCCATCTTGTTGGAACATCTTGCCTGAAACCTCTTCTAGATGGAAGAGAACTTTGAGCAACACACTGCAAAAACTTTTGTTTCCTTGCTTGTGACCTCTTCACATACTTAACACTTTCCCTAACCTTCACAACAGATTCATCAACCTCTTTAATCCTTCTTGAACTATCAAATTTAATATGTGAGCACAACATCTCACGTGAAAAAACTCACCATTGCATAAAAGTCCACCTCCAATCAACAATTGATCTCTCAAAAATTGAACACAAACATCATTTGCAGAAGCATTATCCAATGTAATTGAAAAAATCTTTCCATCTATCCCCCAATCCTTCAAAAAGGTGTGGATTTTTTCAGCCAATGAGATTCCAGTATGTGGAGGTGGCATAAACCCAAAATTTAGAACTCTTTTATGCAAATGCCAACTTTTGTCAACAAAGTGTGAAGTCAAACATATAAATCCATCAGTGT
This sequence comes from Glycine tomentella, assembly GCA_007407185.1. Lineage (NCBI taxonomy): Eukaryota > Viridiplantae > Streptophyta > Magnoliopsida > Fabales > Fabaceae > Glycine > Glycine tomentella. Next base: position 74,171 of record PYAF01001879.1, read on the forward strand.
TTAAAGAAGTCCATAAATCAGATGTTAAACTAACTCTACTAGGATTCTCCTTTAACGTGTTCAAGCATCTATCTTTCTCCCTTTTATGCAACTTAACACAATCATCCTTCATTGTGTTTCTAGTTACAATATTCAAATTCGAACGCAAATAAAGAAGAAGAGCTCTAATGTCTTGCCATTCAGTAAATTGAAACGGTAAATCATGCATAATAATGGCAGCTATCAATAACTCCCTAAATTTCTCATGATCAAATTTAGGATTTAAACTTAAGGAGCTATTTTGATTTGAAAGCATCATCTGCCCAACATCTTTAGTATCTCTTCTCACACATCCATCCAAATGTCCTTTTAAATTACCAGTGCCAAATTTACTATCAGCCATGTATACTTGTCCACAATACTTACATTTGGCTTGAATTTTACAACCATCCTTATTTATTGGAATGCACTCGAAGTGTGCTCAAACCTTGGATGATAACTTTCTCGGTTTCTTTGGTGGCAAATTTGTGTCTGCTACAACTATATTACCTCCCTCAACGTTTTCATCTAGAACATCAACTTCCCCGTCAATCATTTTAGTGTTGTTTTGTGATTCAAAGTCCATCTACATATACAAAGGAAAAGTTAGAATATCTATTCTACAAATGAGAAAGCAATTTTATTCTAAATTTGTGTGTCTGTGATTCTATTTATGTTTTTTTTAATATATATATATATATATACATAGTGTTAATAATGACACTACAAAGGGATGCTAAAAATGAAGATAAATAAATACATTTAAATAGCATCTTTCCACTTACTAGAAAAAGAATTTTTTATCATTAAATATTATTTTAGTTGATCTTGACATGTCCACAAACCACAACTAAAGGTTCCTATGCATATGATAAATGATTACAACTTCAATAATGCTTCAACGTTCCTTGCATTTTGCCATGTGTATAAGCACATCTATTTATATAAGTATATGAATATAATAAACGAAGATGCATTGTGTTTTAAAAAATATAATAAATGAACATGTGTGGCTTAGTAGCATTTCTGAATATAATAAATAAAAATGTTGAAACATGCATGTGGATCAACAACTACCAGAAGAAGCTTTGTCGAATCCTTCCTAGTTCCTACACGCTACAAAGATATTTCATATTTAAATCATTTTCAGTTAGTTTTTGTCTTGAAAAAATGAGTGCTTTCATTCTTTTTATATAAAAGTGATTTTTGTTTTATTGACATTAAATAATCAATTTCTGGTGATAGATTATATGAGTTCGAGTGCCCAAAAATCAAAACCAGAAAGCAAAAGCGAAAGCTTAAGAGAGAGAGAAGCTTACCGTAAGGTGGGGTTTGGTCGTTTCCGTTTGGACAATTTGAAAATATTTGAGAGGTGGGGTATCTAAAGTCTGAACCCTAATTTTTAACCTTTTGATTTTATACCTGCAAATTAAATTACTATAATAACCATATTAAAATAAATAAAAATAATAGTTATGGGTCAGCGAGTTAACGGGTTAACCTGTAACCCGACACGATTTTTTCCGTGTTAAAATTTTTCAACCCGAACACGACCCATTTATTAAATGGGTTGACCCGAACACGAAAAAATCATGTCGGGTCCGGGTCAAGTTGACGGGTCGTGTCACGAATTGCCACCTCTACACTAAGTATTTTGAGATGAAAGATCTTGGTGACACCTATTTTGTATTAGGAATACAGATACTCCGAGATCGTTCTCAAGGTATTCTTGGGTTGTCACAAAAGAGCTATATTGAAAATATTTTGAAAAGATTTGGCATGAAAGATTGTGCATGAGGAGATACACCCATATCTAAAGAGATAAGTTTAATCTTGAACAATGCCCCACGAATAAACTTGAGACAATTGAAATGGAAAATATTCCCTATGCATCAGATGTAGGAAGTCTAATGTATGCTCAAGTTTGCACTCGTCCTGACATAGCATTCATAGTGGGAGTATTGATCAATTACAGGACAATCTATTACATTGCTTCATAGAAGCAACAAAATCTCTCTGTTAATGGAGATAATCGATTACCACTTGGTGTAATTGATTACCATGATTATGGAAATAATCGGTTACAGGTTTTGGTAATCGATTAAAGTTGTTTTATTAGTTAAAACTATATATATATCCTCAATTGTTCTTTCTCACTCGTGAACCACTTTCTAAGAGTCATATAAAGGGATATTTTTGCATTTCTTCTTAAGAGATTAACATGGAAAGGTTCTTTGAATCTCCATCATAGTTTGATTTTCGTTGATAGAGATTGAAGACATTTTGTTCTGCATATTAAAGATGTATTCAATCCAATTATGATTTCTTTGTTGGAGTTTACCAAGAGATTTTGAGTTGATAGGGTTTCAACACTTGTTTTTCTCTTGTGATTTTCTCCATCATAATCTAATGTTCTAATCGATCTTAAAACAATTGGATGTTGGTCCTCTTATGGACTGAACAAGTATAATTTCTTGTGCTTGATTATCTATTTCTTTCTCTAACATTTAATTTTGTAAATCGATCGTGATATTCGAATTGATTTGTGTGTATCATGAAACTCAATTTTTCAGGGTTTTTGAATCTATTGGTTTTGTGTTGTTGATCTAGGATTAACAAGTCTTTTGAAAGTAGTTAAGCCTTTTTTTATGTATTTGGCTCACGTTGAGTAGGAATATTAAGGAAATGGATTTTGTCGCACAGGCAAGAAAATTCGTTAATTCGTGGTCTTGAAATTTGTGTTCAGTTATGACTTTTGATTTCTTATGTTGTGCACTTAGCATTTTTTTACCTATAAAATAAAACATGTACTAGTGTCTAATAGCTCTAGTTCTCACACCATGAAAATTTTGATAACTCTCGAAATATTAGTTCTGATCACTATTTTATGTTTATGCTCGGCATAACCAAAGTCATGTATTTGTAGGACTTCATTTGAAATAGTAAAACCAATATCCAAGGTGTGTTGCTGGTGGCCTTTGTGGTAATTTTTTTTACTTTTGTCTTGTTTAATTAAAGTACTTTATAAATGGTTTATTAAAAATATTTAGCAATATAAGATGTTTTTTTTATCATGTAATAGACTATTGTATTGTTTTTATTATTTTTCTTTTTTGTATCATTTAAAGTGTTTCAATGGTGATGCAGGAAGGAGAAAGTTTGTGACTGCTTTGTCTGTGAATATTTTCTTTGTATTAGATATTTAAAATATTCACAATGACATTAATAAAAAATATTTTAATTTTTTGATTCTGAATTATTATTTTTATTCTGAAATTTATTTTAGTTGATAGCACTAAGTTGTCTTAAATTTATAAACATTTCCAAAATTATCTTTATCTTTAATACTTCTCTCTCCTAATGGTTTCCCGTTATTTTATCTTTCTTCTTTTAATGAAGATATTGCTAATCTAAAAATAATTAATGTAAGAAACATTATAGATTGAATCTTATAAAAAACATTAAATATTATTTCAAACTTGGGTCTTTTACATAAGAACCCAGGGAGTATTTTTTTTATTTAAAAAATGACTATCTACATCAGTTCTATCCAAAATAGATGTAAAATGTAGCCACACAACAACAGTTTTGTAGAAAATTGATATTGTATAGTTTCTTTTTACATCAGTTTTAACCAAAACCAATGTCAAAATTTGGCAGAAGTATACCTATTAAAGCACTTTAACATTGGTTTCTTCTTAAATCGATGCTGAAATTAGTTTTTTCGGTTTGAGCACTCAACCAACCATATAGTAGTTGAGCACAACAGGCGGTCATAAAGTTCTAGCTGAAACCTGAATATGAATGTGTTTGTATGAAGGTATGAGCCATTGTTGATTGCTGCCATGGAAAATCTTAAATCTATATGTATCTTATGTTGTAAATGGGAATGAATATAAACTTCTTTTTTTGTGTCAAACTTTAGGCTCTTGTAGCACGCTATAAATAGATGAATTCTTCTTTGCCAAAGAAAACAAAACATTCAATTGTTAATGCCCCATATGCCTTTACTAGAAGAGCTCCATTACCAAGTGATTCAAAAGCAACATCAAAGCCGGAAAAACTGGTAGTGTGGGAGCATTTTATTGAAAATCCTGAGGAAGATCACAAGGCAACATGCAAGTATTGTGGTACCCTAATTAAGTTTAAGGTTGGCCCAAGTGCTATGCAGAATCATTTATTGAGATGTGATGATAGTTCAGATAAAGGACAAAATGGAAAACTTCAAATGCTTCCTCATCACAAATTGTAGAAGGGCAACTAGGTGGTGGTGTTCACTCTTCACCTAGGATTTTAATATTTGACCAAGAGACATGCCAAAAGGAACTTGTGAAGATGCAGTTTGTGATAGCCAAGCTATTATTTCTGTTTGTGGAGAATGAAATATTTATCAAGTTTCTTAGTGTCTTGCGACCATAATCTAGTGCCCGATCACGTGCTACATTAATGTGTGAGATTTATATACTATATGATGAGGAGAAAGAAAAGTTGAAGAAATTCCTTTGCCAAGAACTGTGACAGTGTAACGACCTGCCTTGTCGCTACGATATCACTAACTTTTAATCGTGCATATCTCAATTTTAAATAAAACTCCATTAATTTGATTATGAAAATGATGGTAAATTTTTCGCGATAATACAATTATCATACACATATTACAATTACATAATTAAACACTATGTACATATATATTAAATCAGTACATGTCATCCACATGTTAGAACTTCCTTTAGTTTTACATGTATATACACCTGAAATTACATATCTAACAAAAAGCCAAAGAACTAACTAAGAAAGAGTTGATTAACAAACATAACTCTTTTCCAAAAAGAACTCCAACGTCATCACGTTGGCTTGGCAGCTCCAACCAAAAAGAAAATCTCCCTCCAAGGTTACCTACTGTTGTTCATCTGCTCACACGAATGAAAGTTCGCGATCATCACAGGTATCAACCACACGGTACAACAAATGCAAGGATGAGTTTATTATATAAAACCAACAAACATCAGATAACAACAATTGGAAAGGAAACAACATTACCCACCATAATCACTAACAAAATCCATGATCCCAATACACACTCAACAAACCAATCATCCGATACATTTCATAACTCAAACAATCATACACGGAATGGTGCATGCACCTGACTCATCTATCAGCATGCAATGTGGTACCATCCTCATGGAAATAGCCTCTCTTAGGAAAATGATGCAATAGCTCGTCAAGATCACTCTGTCGTGCATAGGCCGCTCCCCCCTATGGTGATCAGCCCTGAGTCACAAGGGAGTTCCAAACAAAGATGCCCCCCTAGTACCTCTGTACCCTACTGCCACCATCTTATTTCCATCAATGCAAATGAAGTATGAAACATGGGCATCATCAATGTATGACCCGGCTAGGAACACATCTTTTCTCGCAAGGGTAACCCGTCATACACCCCCATGTACATACATAACACCCCAATATGGTCTTACCGATGCACTGACCGTGGCTAGGAACACATCCTTCCTCGCAAGGACAACCAAACAGTCACTGCATCCCACGTGTACATACACAACATACAACCATGGGCACCATCAATGTATGACCTGGCTAGGAACACATCATTCCTCGTAAGGGTAACCAATCATACACCCCCATGGGTATCCATGTTTATTCACATCACACAATGAAAAGAATATTGGTATGATTTATTTGCTTAAACCTACAATGATATATTAATTGATTTTAGCAGTTATCATACCTAAATTAGTATAAAGGGGAAAATAAAAAATGATTAAAAACTTGAAACATAAAACTCAATCATGCGCAATCTCATTTGATATTTTTTTAATAAAGTCTTTTTATACCAACCTTAGTAGGAAATCTGGTATTATTTAAACAAAAATCCTTTTATACTATCCTATAATAGTATATCTTATCATTTAATATCTTTTTTAAAAATTAGTATTAAAGACAAACTCATTTACTTTAAAAAAATGTTGATAAGATTTATTCAATGAAAACTACAATAATATATTAATTAATTTAAGCAATTGATATATTAAAAGAGTAATTAAAGTAGTAATTAAGGCAAATGAATAACGCTGATACACTATAAATGTAAGAGAGCTTTACACAAACAACTAATCACATTCTTGTATTTTGTCACATCATACATTAATTTTTAATTAAATAAAAACTAATTAAAAACTACAAACCAAGTTCTCTGCATTTTAGACTAATTAAAAATGGTAAAGCATGATGCACACATATCATTCCAATTTTCAACTTTCAGTATAGGACTCAAGTCGAGGTCACTATCAGCAGGTAGTGATTGTACTAGCCATGCATTTGCTATTTTCTTTTTTAAAAATTGAGGGATCTAGGGAATGTAACATGTGAAAAAGGTTTATGGTTTCAAATTTTTGATTGATGAGAGATGGTAAAGGGGGAGCTTGGGGCCCGGATCGATTTGTACACTAAGATGGCAATGGAAAAATTGTTGAGCATGACCTTTGTGGTGTCTGCGACAAAGCAAGAGTTGTCAAGAGAGAACGAACAAAGTGCAAGACAACATAATGTGGGTTTATGATTTGTGCACTAAGCTAGCTAATTTTACTTGTTACACAAACATTAACTATTACGAGTTGTTTGTATGGTGGTTGCATCTTCTTGAAACATCTTATATTTAGAAAATGACATATTTCAATAATACTATTAATTTTTCTTCATAAAAACATTTAATATTATTTTTTATTTATAATAAAAAGGAAAATAATAGCACTATTTAGTGGATTCATTCATATCAAATTAATTCTAATGTTTAAACAAAAAAGTAATTAGTTATGAAATGTAAAAAACCAAATAATTATATGTATTATAAAAAATATATAGATTAAATAAATAAAACTATCTAATATATTGATATTGATTTCAATAATAATTATTTATCTTTTAAAGAAATATATTTATATGTATCATTGCCATATTTATTTTCTTCCTCTAAAACAATTTTTATTTTATAATTCTCACAATGATTAATAAAAGGATGGTTTAACAAAAAAAATTATTTGTTTATCATTAAATATTAAATATTATAACAACACATTATGCAAAAGTAACAATTGTTTTATTAGTTTAATTTTTCAAAAAAATCGATAATAAATATTTCTATAAATATGAAAAATCAGTAAATTAAAATTTAATTGGTATTTTATTTTATTAATGTATATATACAAACATTTATAAACCTAGTAATTATAAAATAAAAAACATTTTTTATATAAAGCACAAAGGAGTGTAAGACATTAAAATTTTAGTACATGATTATAAGAAAAAGTTGAAAAATTCATAATTACAATATATGATCATTAAAACTATAGTATCATAAATATGTAAATCAATTTTGGTAACATTATAATAAAATAATGATATTTGAAGAAAGTTAGAATATTTTGCTAGGGTGAATATGTGAAAAATATTTTTTTTGTATATTTTGCCTAAAATATAAAATATTATAATTTAACTTGAAAAAAGGTTAATCAAGCATGAATATCATTTGAAAATAAAGTGGTAAAAAATGAAATAAGAAAAAAATTGTTACTTTTGCATAATGTGTTGTTATAATATTTAA
>PYAF01001879.1:91716-133601 GCA_007407185.1 Glycine tomentella
AAAACAAAAACTGGATTCAACCTAAATTTTAAGAACAAAAACATAATCAAGGGGAAAATATAGACCCGAAATATATTTATTTTTTACTTTATAAAATGTGTTTTTGGAACGTAAAATTAAGTGATCTAATAGTTTAAAATTTAGCATGTCAGATTCTATATATATATATATATATATCATTCTACTATGTTATTTGTTTCCATTATTATTAAATATTATACCGCTAAAATTATAATATTTTTTTGGAATTAGAATGCATTCTAGTTGAAAACGAAATTTGTACAAGTTATATATACCTAATAAATACATGTACAATTGTTGAATGTAACTGCTCTTGAGCTAAGAAAGAAATTGGTAGATGTTGTAATTTTGGTATAATGTGTTTTATATACCTATGTGAGGTTTCTGTTTGCAACTCAGTGATGGGTGATAGTGATTTTTTTCTTGTTATTCTAACAATTGTTTATGTGTTCACAAATGTTGAACTTGCAATGAGAAGGTCATGGTGGGGTCTGGGGCTCTATGCTAATTAATAGGAGAAATTTTATTTGTTATTTTATCATTTTATTTAACTTAAAAAAAATATTCTAAGACGGTTATTTGAAAAATCGTCTTAAAAAGTATACATTCTAAGACGGTTTTTAAAAGAAAACCGTCTTAAAATTTAGTGTTTTTTAATATTTTTTAAAAACATTCTAATTTGAAAAACAGTCTACATTCTAAGACAGTTTATGAAATAAAATTGTCTTAAAATTTAGTTCTTTTTAAATATTTTAAAAATACATTCTAAGACGATTTTTGAAAACCGTCTTAAAATTTATAATTTTTTAATTTTCTTTTTAAAAAAAATTTCTAAGACGGTTTTAGGGTGAATCAACATTCTAAGACGGTTTTGAAAACTGTCGTGGAAAGTGTTAATTTTCCACGACGTTGGCTACAAAGACGGTTCAGGAACCGTCGTAGAATGGAGACTTTGACCATACTGCCACTTTTTTTAAAAAAATTTACCTGAATGTCACGCCAACAGTAAATTTTACCATAGTGCCACGTGGCGTATTTCACTACGCCCTCCAACGAAATAGGGACGATGATGTGGCACAATTCTGGTGGCCACGTAATTCGCTACAAGGCCCAGCGAATTACATGGTCAACGAGTTAGTGAGGAGTCAAAAATGGCAAGACACGTGGCAATTGCCTAGTATTTCGCTTTAAAGGGAAGTGAAATATGTGTCCTATTTCGCTAGACAGTGTGGCGAAATAGGGACACATGGCAGTTCAATAGTAATTCGTTGGCAGTGCCAGCGAAATAGGTCTCCTGTTTTGCTACCCAGTCCAGCGAAATACTACCACACCCCCAGCTATATATACCCACCCCCTGCATTTGTATCCTGTCCGACATTCGTTTCATTTGAGTAGTGTCTATTTTTTTTCCAAAGTAATTGCAAAATGAGTGGCAGTAGAAATTGTTTGATCACCATTGTATACTATAACGGGAGAAGATATATTGGACCGAATGGCAAGTGTTTGAAGGAGAAAGCAAAATGTTTTGTATGCCTCCAGGATGCAGCTATCATGATTTGATAAAAATCATATAAAAGAAGTTGAGGTTACAACGAGGTCAGTCTGTATCTCGATTGAGTGCTCGATGTGCATCCGGCAACCCAATGCAATGGATTGATGTGGATGTTGTAGATGATGACGATGTAGCCTTAGTTACAGATAGATGCACATCCGACGGAGGAGATCCCAGATTTATAGAATTGCATGCGGAAGTAAACTATGGTGGATAGTCAAGCAGTCTGAATTTTGTAGTGTAAAATAGATTTTGTGCATTGTTGTGTTAACCGATTACCATTATTCGTAATCGATTACATAAACTATTTGAAAAAACTTACTTCAATGCTTTAATCTATTACCATAAAATGTAATCGATTACACAAGTTGTTTCTGAAATAAAACTTTTATGTTTTAATCGATTACAGCACGGGATAATCGATTATTTTGTTCGTTGTGAAACGCAAAATGAAGCCTTGAACACTTTAATCGATTAAGTGACAATTTAATCGATTACATTAGCTATTTTAATCGATTATTTGGTGCGTGTAATCGATTACAGGTTGTTACAAAAAGCTGTTATAAATAGAAAAGAGGCTTGGCTTGAAACAGAACTTGAACACTTCGAATTTTTTGAATATACACAAGCCTTCTGAGAGTTTGAAAGTGATTTTCTGGGTTAACTAAACTCTTGTCCCACTCTTTAATCTTCATGGGTATTGAATGATTTCTTCGGCAAGAGATTTCAAAGAAATGATGGAGAGCATGTTCTGAAATTCTTTTTCTGCATTCAACTCTGATTGGTAACTCATATGCATTCATAATCATTGGATCATCAAATTGTTTCTCTCCATTATCTTTGGCTGTAAATTTTTTTTTGTATTGTTTGTTATTTGATGCTATTGTAAAAGGGTTCTTTGAAGCTTGGGCTAGAGTAGTGTTCTCTAGGGAAGAACAGAGCGGTGTTCTCTGGTTCTTGCTCACTAGAAGTTTAATAGGGTTTTAGATTTCTATTCTTTATCTAGTATTGATAAAGAGAGTTTGTTGTAAAGCTTGTAAGAACATGAATTTATAATAGTGAAACTCTAATCTAGTGTTGATTAGAAGAAACTGGATGTAGCTTCTTTTGAGAAGTGAACAAGTATAAATTCTTGAGTTGTTTTTCTATTCCTTCATCTTTATCAGTTATCTTACTCATTTTGTTCTTGGCATCATTATCATTACTCAACAAGTTCTGTTTTGAGCTATTGGTTTATTGAACTGAGTGATTTGATTGATTAAAAGTATTCTTGGTTTAAAAGTGATGAAGATCCTTTAACTCTGATATTATAAACAATTTTTTTTATACCAAGATCAAACTAATTCACCCCCCCTCTTGGTTGTTGTCGATATTCCTGTTGTTTTAACTTGCCTGCATAGAGCAAGTGTTGTGCCTCCAACATGGCTCGAAAGTTCCCTGATATGAGCCTAGCATATAAGGTTTTCCAAGCTTTTTAGAGCGAGAATTGAACATTAAGCATGGATAATTGCCCTCTTTGTTTCATGATTTAAGCTAATGTGATGAATTGCCAGGAAATCAACCAAAGGTGCCAAGATCAAGCAAAAATCAGAGGAAAAGAACCAAGTTTGGAAGAAGGCTCTGGCGCCATCAGCGCCAGAAGTGGCGCCAAGAGGGCCAATAGCACTGGAAGTTGGCGCCAAGAGCACCAAAGCCACGCCTAAGGCACCACATATTCTGGAACTTGGCGCCAAGGGCACCAGTCTCGCGCCTCAAGCGCCATCACCTCTGGAACTTGGCGCCTAGAGCGCCAGAAGCGCCATGTTCTCTGGAAATTCGCACCAAGAGCGCTAGGTGCCACGCCAGGAGCACTAGAGCTCTGTCAGTCAGTGCCATGAGCGCCAAGTTGGCGCTAAGGGCGCCATTCGTTCTGTAATCTCGCGCCAAGGGCGCCAGGGTCGCGCCAAGGGCGCCACAGGTCGACAGAAGCCCTGTAACTAAAGCTGTCAAGGGCAAAACAGGTACTTCACAAGCTGCACTATAAATGCTTGAACCTCAGCATTCAATGCACGATTCTTGGAGGGAAATAGCACAAAATAGGGTTTTAGAAAGCTTGGGTACCTTAGCTAGGGTTTTTGGGAGATTAAAGGCTCAAGTGGAGGGTTCTCCATCTTCTTCTTCCTTGCCCTTCAGCTGGGTATGCCACTTTTTGTATCACAGCCAACACCCATGAGGTTTGGCTGATTTCATATTGTAGTTAGGGCCAAGCACTTGATGTAAATTTCATTGGGTTGTATTGAATGCTATTATTCATTTATCGAAAGTTGTTTTACTGCACTTTGCTTGAATATCTTCTTCTCTTCTTTAGACTTGATCAATCTAGCTGAGAGCTTAGAGCTAGGGTTCACATTAGGAATATTGGGGCTTTGGTCTTGGAACTAAGTGTGGTAACTTGCTTTACATCACCTAGGAATAGGGATGCATGCTTGTAGCTTATTCATGTGTTTACTTAATGCTTAACCCTAAGGAAGTTACTAAGGGATTAGGGCTTGCTAGTGGGTTAAAGAGTTATATCACTGAGGAATTGGTGATTAGTTAATATATGATGAACACAATCGCTAAATAACTTAGATATTTGAGTGTAGTAACCAATATAACTTCATTAGGAGGAACATTGAGTGTGGGTTGCCCTAGCTACATTCATTTACCTATCGATATAATCCTATTTACTTGTTGATTATAGTTCATGTTCATAATTAGCTTTTAATTTATTTAGTATACACACACCACAACAACTTTATCAATCTTTATTTGTCATCCAACCTATTGATTCAATTTATAATTCAATTGGTCCAACAATCCTCATGGGACGATATCTTTTCTTTATCACTTTATTACTTGTACGATCGGTGCACTTGCCGAGTACGCAACATTCCCTTCATGATCATATGAGGTGCCTAAAACCATACAATGAAAGTGTTTGACTCATTAAAAAAGTTTGTAGCTAGTGAAGGAAAAATAAATAGTTGAGCCTAAGAAGTTCTTACTTGGAATTGATTCTCTTTGACTTGAATGAGACAAAGGAGGCCTTAGGAGATTCTAGCTAGAAATGGAATTTGCTAGCCATGGCTGCTTCTGTTGCACAAGAGAATTTCCTGTAAGGATATTGGCAGGCATGTCATACATCGAGGATCTTCGCAATGTATCAGACGTAAGAGACAGATCAGAGAGGTTAACATTGTCTTCTGGCCTTGGTTGAGGTCCCGAGGTTACGCATGTTGGATGCACTATGGAAAACACATTGCTGGAAGACACATTGGTGTTAACACGGGCAACATGAGTGTTGACAATTTTTTTTTAACAAAGCTGCAAAACTAGGATTTATGAATGGCCTAATAAAAATGGTTTGGGCAAGAGCAAGTGTCTGAGCACTGAAAAGGTCTGGCAGTGTAGGTATCATTTGCGAAGTTTGCTGCTGGGTAATTTCAGTACCAGAAGAAGCATTTTCGATGAGGTTCTACGAAGGAGTGTCACCATTGCAACATTGTTGATCTTGAAGTGCTTCTAGTTTTTCCTCTGCAACTCTTTTAGCAGTTGGTCCCAAATGCTCCACGAACTTCAGTAGACTTTCTTTGTAGTTAAGCTGATTTTCATTCAACTATAATACAACATGCATTAGGAAGGGTAATGGTTTTTATAGAACAAAATATAAAAAATGGGGATTCTAGGTAGTGATAAAGAATTGAAATAAATAGCTACATAAGTAATATTAGTTGAGACTTATGTGGATGTTGGATAAGGAATTAAGAATGGACTATCATGTTTCTATACAATGTGTGAGATCCTCCAATAAGGAAGTTTATGTGCAAATGTTATATGTTTTACTACTTTCTTATCAATTTTATAATTACTTACATACCACCAACTTATATAATTGTTCTGCAGAAAAATAGAAGTTTGGCTTGTTACCACATAGCACTTCGGCTACCAATGGCTTGCAATTTATAGGCCACTACATGTGCCTCTTTTCTGTTTCTGTAGCATTTTTTCTCCATGCTTTAATAGAAAAATACAATTAGTGTTCTTATTCATTAAAAAAAAAGAAAAAAAAAGAAGAGAATGACTTAAAACTTAAAAAACCTTTTGATTACTATTTATTCACACGAGTTTTTCTTTAATTAATATGTAATTATGTAAGTAATTTCAATTGTTAAAAAAAGCTAATTGTTGATACTAAGTGCACAAGCATAAAAAATCATTGATTTGTTGGAATATTACACATTTGTTACCACAACAAAAGGTACAACTGCATCCTCCTTCAATTCCATTAAATATTTTTTATCCTTTTTAAAAAAAATATAGTGAAAGGAGAAGCTTTTCATTTTAACTAAAACAACTTTCATTTATCACCATGATAGAATGAAAAAAATGAGGATTAGAACTACAAGAAGGCAAGCAATAATTTTTTCTAAGATCGAGGCATATATAACATAATGGTTAAGACTACCAAAAGGAGAAGTGAGGAACAGGTTTTCTTACCAACAGGTTTAGGAGAAACCCTCTACGAGATTCTTAGTTGCCCATTTTCTGACTTTTTACTTGGGTGTCTCTTGTTTTGTGAAAATTCTTTCAATTCCAATTGTTAAGGGTCTACTCTTAAAGCTTCAAAAATTTGTTTGGTATATTTACTAATATCTTGAGCCTGAAAGAAAATAAGTTCAACAAAGCTTATTTCAAAATTTTATAGTGAATAAGCTTGTTTTCTTATAAATTGAATAAGCTTGATTTAAATCTTTCTGATTTACATGTTCATACCACTTGGTGATATTATGAGGTTGAGGGATTGACATTTATTGCATTGGAGCTTATTAGGAAGACATCAGGTTGTACAACATTGAAATAGAATGATGAGGAAAAGTGTTCCACAAGTAAGTAATAAACAAGCATTGTGATTTTCAAACCTTGAACGAAGTTTGTATACATGCCCTCGTGTAGTTTGGCCTTCATGATAGCAAAATACATTGGTTGTTTTACAATTTCATGATTATTCTCCACCTTTCAGAGTAGATATTGAACATAACTACAAAGTTCAATGATCAACAAACAAAACGTAATTAATTAAAACTTCGAAGTAAAGGTAAATAACAAACCACATCAAGATTGGTTGGTTTAGCAAACAACTCATATGTGTCTTTCCTACACATTTAAAAAACTTCATAATTATTTATACATATATAGATTTCAGTGAAATCTCTGTAATGGAACATTATATATTTCATCCATTTATAGGCAATTAAAAATAATTATAAACTAATATGGTTTTCACCTTTGTAGGAAACACTACTACAAAAGCTCATTTTTACGACGGGTAAAAAGCTATTTTAAAGTCGGGTCACCATACGTCGTTGAAATGTGTGTCGTTGTTTACGTACTATAGCAACGACGGTCACCTGACCGTCTTCTTTATATTTTTATCAACAACGGGCTACTTGACCGTCTTTGATTTTGGTGTCTTATTTTTATTTTAAAAAAAAATGCCAATATATCTACGACGGTCTCGAATTAAACTGTCGTTGACTAAAACCAATATAACGACGGTGCAGGTTGAAACCGTCTTGGATTTAAAGCCAATATAACGACGGTGCAGGTTGAAACCGTCTTGGATTTAATTGGTTTAATTTTTTTTAAATATGCTGAAACACGACGGTCAGTTGTGGCCCGTCTCTGATTTAAAATGGTAATAACGACGGTCAAGCGTGGCCCGTCTTTGATTTAAATATGCTGAAATGATTTTTTTTATTTTGCATTTTTCATTTTTTTCGTGTTGGGGTATGTTTGTCATTTAAATATGCATAATTTTATCATAATTTTCTGCAAAAGCAATAACACGTCTTTGAAATTGTTGTTCTGTGACCATTCTTTCATTCTAATAAAATATCATAATATAGTTTGATTGTTGCTTAATTTTTTCTTGGGTCATATATAAGCGAATCATATAGTCCAATCAATGATTTTAAAAAAAATTATGCACATAAGTAAAGAATATTGTTATTTAAACGAGATAATTAATAATCAAAAAAATATGCACAAAAGGATTTTTAACTCAATCTAGGCATCTCTTCAATCACAATAGGTTCAGATTTACACATATAGCACTTCTCTTTCATTCTTCTCATGGATTATATTCTGGAGTTGCTTACTTTTTTCTACAGTGTTGCATGATTTGGCTCATCAAAGGGCCATAAGCACAAAGAGGATGACTCCACATGACCAAATATCTGATGTAGCACCAACATAACCTCTATCATTAAGCACCTAACACAAAAAGATCACCACATTACTTTGACTGCAATTTCAATAAATATATTGTTAGTAATTTTGGATAATTATTATTTTCCGCCATTTATATATAAATTTTCATTATAGTGGTTATCCTGCAGTCCACTATCCCACTATAGCAGTATTGGTGTGGCTGCTCCATGCCACTACTCTAGATTAATTGACTATAAGAAAATCCAGGTGTTGAACAATTTCAATAAAACATTTAATTATGGAAGCAAGAGCCAATTATGTCATTGATGCATGATACATGTGTATATGGATCCTAATAACCCCTTACTAGTTGCATGAGAAGACATTTGAAATGTGATTTTTCAGTTCATTTAGCTTTGGAGCTGGGTCAATATGACTGCCCTCCATATTTTTGTCTGCCAAAACCTTCAATATTGTGAAAAAACAAATACATTTCAGATACATCAGTCCAAACAAATTCAAGTTCAAAGATATTTATTTTTTTTGAGAACTTTGGAATTGAACCTCAGACCCCACACCTCACCAACCCATATGAGCTTAAGCCCATAATTTGGCTCATCAGTTCCATTCGAACACCAAGCATCCCAAATCAATGAACCATGAGCTAATATATGTGGTTTGAGAAGATCTTCCTCTTGGAAGCTGAAGTCCTTTATATTTGTCCCAGCATAGAATAATGCTACCTGTGGTGCAGATTTATGCAGAATAGGCATCAAAACTGCAATTCAGCCAAAAAATTAAGGGCCAAGAGAAAATGGATTTAGCTTCAAACTCAATCTACCTCTACATAGATACACCAGTACAGATGAGTTCAGACAACACCTGACACACACTTCTTTGAGACTTTGCACCCCTCTTTAAAGAGGAGTAGGAAGAAGCAGCACTTGTGGATGTTGATGGCATGTTTTGAAAGCTAGCTATCCATTACTTCTGACTGAAGCTACATATACGAAAGAACCTGACAAATGCCTTCCTGTACTTCAGTATTAAGGTTGCGATAACCTGCTTAGTTCAAAGTGAATGAATGAGATGAAAGGTCATGAATATACTGAGATGTTGAATACCATAAGGATCAAAATATAAAAATATACTACCAAAGAGGCGTAGCCATGCATGCATCAACTCATGGGCAAGTATAGCACCTGTGAGTAACCTGCATCCCATTAAAATATGAGAGCTCCTATAATGAAGTTTGAACATCATCAATAAGAAGAAAGTAACATTACAGTCTGTCATTGGTACTGTATCTTATGAGTATTGGAAAAATATCTGAACTCACAATTATATTCAAAAGGGAATCAGTCAGCTGTAATTCGAAGGGGACAAAAAGCAAAGTTTCCATTGTCCACTAGTTACCTAGGAAGACCATATAGAACAAGAATTGTTGTAACTTCACGCTGGTGACAGTCTGCTCTTCTGAAAGGCATAAGCCTCTTGTTTCTGGTAAGTGATGAAAACCCTGGCAGAAACCACTGAGAATAACAGAAATTGGACTAATTATTTCACTAAAACAAAGAAGTGAGTTTGCATTAATATTGAGTTCAGACAACATGACAGCAATATACCTAAGTAAAGCTCTCCAAACGGTCCATCCCAAATCTTCCTCCAAGCTTGAATTTTCCACCAATAACATGATGCATGATAGAAGCCCAATGTCTTGATCCTTATTAAATTACAAAAGCACTAAACTATACACCTCAATTGAAAAATAATTGTTTGCCTAATCCGATTATTCATCGATGAGAAATCTTTATTTACAGCACAATCTTTATATACACACCTCAACAGAAAATTAACATTGTACTACATGCCTTAGTTTAACAGAAAATTAAATAATAGTGTGTAATTTTATTGATTCCACAGTTGTATCATGTATGCTGCCCATTTCTTCCGAATTGATGTGATGGTGTCCAAGTCTAACGGTGATCTATCATCAAAGAACTACACAGTTAATGGAAACAAGTTAGTGACCTTCATCATAGACAACAATAAGCTAACCAATGAAGGCAAAATAGATTAGTGTAATGTAAACATACTGTGGTCCAATCACTTGTCAAACCCCCACTTACTATGTTCCACATCCATGCCATTACATAGTAGCCACACTCATAAGCGCCACTTTGGACATGACTCTAAAATTAACACTGGATTATTAAAGTAACGTATGTTACTATGGAACAAAACTATCTCACCAAGTGATGCATAGACCAACATACCTTGACTTCAATCCAGTTAGGTGGAGTCTTCTTCAAATTCTTCATTACACTGAATGTGTTAACACATTTTAATATTGATGCTAATGAGTATCACATTTCAATAGCAAAAGTTATTCTTATTTATGGTCTAGCCTTAAAGAAAGATACACTTAACTTGTTAATTGCAGATTTGATGTATGTATCAGGCCTTTTACGCAATGAACAGAACCACACAATAGAGTTAGTCCTAGGACACACAACGACAAGTTGCCAATGGGCCCTGCATAATAAGTAATTCATGTATATGTAAACATCATACACAAAAATTAAACAGTAATTATAGTGCAGCTAAAAATGTCTTACTGGTTCAAGTAAGCTCCAAGGTAGACCTCTTTTTGTGATTCGATCAACCATGCTTCAATATATTTTTGACATTCTTCTCGCTTGTCCTTTATGTTGCGTATAGATTGTGGTTCAAGAAATCCATACACAAGACCATTGTCGTTTGATCTACTGTACTCTTCCAGAAACCTATTTCAACAAAACAATTACAAGCAGTTAAATAAATACACTATCACGAATTTAATTAGGCTCCATTTAATTTAAACAAAATATGAAATGTTCCCGTGACACTTACATCATCCACAATTGAAGTATCGCTATGTTCAAACATTTCTGACCATCTACTATTTCATTTATGTCAGAAAATGTTACAAAGAAAGAGGCTCCTACATCAGCAATCCCAAATTTACTGGCATTCCAACGTAACTCAATTGGCTTCTGGTAAACCTGATACATCCTCTTAATCAACTCACCCAAAGGGTCATCTCCATCAACTTTGTTTTCATTGTCAATAGATTTGACAACTCCTTTTGGGCACACCTATTTAACATTTGTTAGTGTTTAAAAAAATTTAATTAATAATAATTTTCCCGGATAAGCGAAACACTGGTTAGCTTAGCGCATTACATGCATCATTAACCATTATAACATACCTGTTTGGATACAGCTTTCACAAGCTATTTAGGCCATGCAACGAATGTGCCTAGGGACTCTCTTACATACTTGCACTCTGATGAGGCATATGGGAGTTCAGCGTCACCATCAATCACCTTTGTAACACTAACTCTGACCACATCGTTTGTATAGGAAACATTGTGTATGGTTGATGCACCTTCGCAAACTTTGCCCAATGCGACTAGCCTTATGCAGTCACCAGAATACACGTGCAACCCCATATTAGGCTCCACATCAGTGCCTAGCTCTTCCCCTGATGCATTGCCTACATGCTCAGCAAAACTTTCCTTTGTACTCACGCGTGCAGCGTATACAGGTTCTTCTGCCATTTTTGGGGGTGAGTAAGCTGAAGGCATTTGCGATCTCTCCATCTTCAGTGCCTCATGAACCTCCTTTTTTATGAGCTCTAAACTAAGTTTTTTATCCTCCTCAACTTCTCTCTTCCACTCCTCCCTAAGGTGAGTTATGATGTCAGCCATTTGTTGTGGAGTTATTAATGCATAGGAACTACTGGATCATCTAGAACATTGTCCAAAGTACTGACCAATGGTAACCACAGAGCCAACTCCACGCACACGACCCGGGTGCTCCGGTCGCCCAATTGCAGCATTTAGTATGTCATTACGACCATCGGGCACAAATTCACCTTGTGACATCTGCTCTTCTAATAAGTCCTGCAATTACCACACAGCCAACAAAGTTCATGTAGTGCCATCATATTTCTTTTAAAATTCAAAATCTATTATTGAAAATACATTTTACTAACAATTTTATCTGCAATTTCTTTTGCCGCCTTCGATGTCATTTGCCCATATAACTTTGTGCGGGCCATCTTCCACTTCACATGCCTTTGAATTGGTGACGGAGGTTGCACAATTGCTGATGCTGACTCCTGGTTCATTGCATCTTGTTCAAGTTTCCTCCGTTTCTCATCCAGCAGTTTCTTTTCAAGCAATTCATACCCTCCGCGGGACAACAAGTGTGGGCAATAATTGTTTTTTTGTATTGCCTTAGCCTTAGATCTTATTCCCTGTGATATATTCAAAATTAGTTACACTGGTCTAAGTAAACAATTAAAATAAAAACACTGTTCTTATGTAATGAAAGCAAAGGCATATAATCTCCCAACTAGGATTTTTGCGTGATGCAACAAACTCATTCCAGGTCTGTGGATCCAAGTCACACTTCAAAAAAATGTCTTTCATTTGTTGGCCTTCAGGGTCGGCATAAATGTATTTAGTGGTTAACCACGACTTAAACTGCCTCCATCTAGTAGCCACTAATGACATGACTTTGTTCTTCGCCTCTTCTGCTTGGGGGACGTCAAATGTGGCCTGTAATTTTAAATTCGTTATGTGGTTATATTATACCACATTTTTTACATTAAAATCTGAAACCATTTCACAATAATAACTTGCGTAACTCACCATAATGTCATCCGAGACGAGACTCTTCAAAGTTTCTGGAACATCTTTCCAACTACAATAAGCAATAGAAATCTTTTCCCTTGCAACAACGCCTAAGTAGCTGTGAAACTTCTGTTTATGTGGCCCTAAAGCTCTACCAGTTGCAGGGTCGACGTTCACAATTGGTCTAGCCTCATCTGCGTGTCGTAATGTCAATGTCGTCAACCGCGTGGACCGTCTGCTTCTCCTAGACGTGGACGTGGAAACTTCAGGTACTTTAGAAGGTTCCCGTGGAGGTGTAGTCATTATGCTGTACAAGCACAAAAAATCATTATTACAATAAAGCATGTCACAAACCTGATCACAATTATAATAACAAAGCATATAAGTAAAAGTTATACAATTAATAATGATGCAGAGGAAGTGCATTACTTCAAAATAAGACAATCACGTAACAATGTTCTCCCATAAGCCTTCATCATGATCCTCACGATTTGCATGTTCCTCATCCAATGCATCTTCATCCAGTAAGGGAGGCATATGTGGAATGGCTGCATTTAGCTCGGTAACATCTAGTGCAGATTGTTCACTAGATTCATTATTTGTTGGTTTTGTAAACTGTAAAACCACTGAAAATCGGGAGTCCGTTGGGTCTTGTACGTAAAACACCTGTCTCGCTTGTTAAGCCAAGATGAAAGGCTCGTCTTTGTAACCCACCTTTTTTAAATCCACCAAAGTGAATCCCATACGATCTTGATGGACACCAGTGTTTCCATTAACCTAGTTACACTTGAAAAGAGGGACCCTGAATTCTTTGTAATCAAGCTCCCAAATTTGTTCAATAACCCCAAAGTATGGCATTTTAGCTAGAATCGGATTCTTATCTGATGCACTGCAAAAGTGATCTGAAAATGAATCAACACTTACTCCATTGTTTTGCACACTGCTTACATCATCTTGTGCCTTTATGTAGAATGAGTAGTTGTTTATGTCATACCCCTTCCAAGTTAGAACATTGAGCTTTGGTCCAATAGCTAACAGTCTTAATGTTATAGAAGCATTGGCATCGTCAAATCTAACGTCTTTAAACCAGTTAATGAATGTCCTATTATGCTCTTGCAACACCTTCATGATGTTCATCTTAGGGTGTGTCTCAGCAACAATTTGTTTGTGCCTTTCCAAGTAAGGAATAACCTCTTGTGTATTGTTCAAAACATACAAATGAGGAACTAAAACTTCACTTCGACTCATAGTGACAACATGGAATCCTCGTGTCCCCTTACCTGTGCGTGTTTGACAATGTCTGTTTTCAGGCCCAACTGATTTAAGTGTGTCCATGTAATCTGAACAAAATTCTATAGACTCCTCGGCAACGTACCTTTCGACAATGGATGCTTCTGGTCGGTATAGATTCTTTGAATACCCCTTTAACACCTTCATGTATCGCTCAACAGGATACATCCACCTTAAGAAAACAGGACCACACAATCTGATCTCTCTCACTAAATGGACAATAAGGTGTATCATAATGTCGAAAAAAGAAGGTGGAAAATACATCTCTAGCTCACAAAGAACAACAGCAGCCTCATTTTCCAAGTCATCCAACTGTTTTGAATGAATGACTTTGTTACAGATTGCATTGAAGAAAAAGCACAATCGAATGATTGCAACACGAACTTTGTCTGGCAATGTTCCGCAAATTGCTACCGGCAGTAACTGTTGCATTAGCACGTGACAATCGTGGGACTTCAACTCAACCAATTTCAAATCTTTCACAGATACAAGGCTCTTGATATTTGAAGAGTATCCTTGTGGGACTTTCATATGACGCAATGTATGACAAAAGGATTTTTTTCCTTTGTTGACATTGTGTAACATGCTGGGGGCAAATATTTTCGCCGATCATGATCCACCGGATGCAGTTGCTGTCTTATACCCATTTCAACCAAATCCTGACGACACTTCAACCCATCTTTTGTTTTGCCTTTAATGTTAAGCAGTGTGTCAATCAAACTATCACAAACATTCTTCTCCACATGCATTACATCTAAACAGTGGCGAACATGTAGATTTGACCAGTACGGTAAGTCAAAGAATATGGATATTTTCTTCCATATGTTCTTGTCAGAAGAATCTTTTTTTTGTGTCTTCCCAAACAAGTTGTTTATGTCTTTCACCAAATCATAAACTTCAACTCCATGTAATGGTTCAGGGGCTTTGTCATATTCTTGTGTTCCGTTAAAAGCTTTTTTCATTCGCTGGTACGGGTGATAAGACTTTAGAAATCGACGATGCCTATTATATATTGTCTTCTTCCCATGTTTTAGCTGCATGTAACTTGTGTGTTTCTCACAAATGGGACATGCATGGTGTCCTTTGACACTATATCCGCTCAAATTCCCATAGGCAGGAAAGTCATTAATTGTACAAAATATCATTGCTCGCAACCTAAAGGTTTGTTGCAAATGCCCATCAAACACATCCACCCCGTCAGTCCACAATGCTTTCAAGTCTTCTATAAATGGAGTTAGATACACATCAATATCATTTCCCGGTTGCCTTGGACCAGCTATCATCATAGACAACATTATGTATTTTCGTTTCATGCACAACCAAGGCGGGAGGTTGTAAATCATTAGCAAAGCCGGCCATGAACTGTGGTTACTGCTTAAATTATCGAAAGGATTCATTCTGTCCGCAGCAAGAGCTAACCTTAGGTTTCTTGGATCGTCCCCAAAACTAGGATACATACAATCAATTGTCTTCCATTGCAGAGAATCAGCAGGATGTCGGAGCATGCCATCCTTATTTCGCCCATATGAATGCCATGTAAGGTTTTTGGCATCAGAGGGATTAGCAAACAATCCCTTAAACCTTGGGATAATTGGAAGATACCAACACACTTTTGCTGGCCTACTGCTGTTTCTGCTACTGTTTTGACTACAATCATCATTTTTTTCTTTGTACCTTGATGCGCCACATGAGGGGCAGTTGGCCATTTCAGCATATGCATTTCTGTACAAAATACAGTCATTGGGGCAGGCATGTATCTTTTGGTACTCCATTCCCACTAGACATAAGATCTTCTTGGCTTCGTAGTGATTCTTTGGCAACTTGTTGCCTTTTGGTAGCATCTCCTTCAATAAGACAAGCAACGTAGTAAAGCTTTTGTCACTCCATCCATATCTTGCCTTCAGGTTCACCAAAGCTAACACCGCTGACAATCGTGTGAAGCTTGTGCAATCAGCATACAGTTCATCCTTCGAATCCTGTTTTATTTGTTCATACAAAGGTGAATGCACAGTTCTGAAAGTATCTTGTCCAAGGTCGCGTATCATATCTTCTATGTGATCTCCGCCGTCGTAAGCAACATGCGCACTCTTTGAACTTGTTGGGACCTGTGACGATTCACCATGCCATATCCATTTGGTGCAATTTGGATTGATCCCATGACATATAAGATGGGATTTTATGTTGTTAGCTGTATGTCGTCTCCTATTCATACATTTGACACATGGACAGAAAAATTTTCCACCCACACTAGTTGCATTAAGTTCGATGAACTTAATGAAATCATCTGCCCCAGCTTCATATTCATCACTTATGCGTGATCCTTTCATCCAAATTCGATCCATTTTCCAATTAATAAGCTGTCATTTTGATATTGAAAATGTTATATGCATCATACAGATGTATATCCTCATATTAATAAGGTGGGGCCCTATCCCATTTAGGAAGTTACGCATTGTCTACATGAGTTGTACATGATATATGTTTTGCATGGTTTGTTAAATTTAATGAAATTTTGGCAGCATTTCACATTGGTCTCCAAGTACACAACATCATCGAGGTTATTTGAATTCACCCCAATGTGGTATGCACTCGGAGATCAATGCGAAATGCAGTGACACCGTAATTTCATTAAATTTAACAAACGATACATAACATATATGATGTACAACTCATGTAGACATTGTGTAACCTCCCAAACTGTCCAAACGGACAATTCAAGGTTCAATTCAACGAATAATTCAAACTATCCATATTACTCACTGAATTGATCCTTGAACGGGAAACTAAGGTTGACTAAGAATGCAATGCATGCTGTGATGAAGCAATACATCCATAGCACTAAAGACGGTGTAAAACATAAAATATTGAGAAACAAGGGACATACCAAGAAAGATGGGCAATATGAACCAAAGGAGAATCCGGTGACGCCGGTGCTAGCAAACTAGCAATGCACAGTTGTTTCGTGAACGAAGAAAAGGTGGAAAGATGCCTTAAGCTCGTAAATGACAAAAAAATCAACCACCTAAACAACAATGAAAGAATAATTAATACAATGTATTCAATAATTTCTGTTTCAGTGACTTTAACCTTGAAATAACTCAGTAGCGTTGAAAGATTAATAAGAAAAGCAAGAAGGGCATTAGTGCTATGGATTAACATGCAGCTTGCTATTGAGGTCAGCCCATTTATCCCTTGTCATACTTATTTTCGATGGATAATAAAGTGTGAAATTTTAACCCCTTATTATGGTCAGAGGGCTGCATTTATAGCTACTTGTTATGATGCATTTCTCTTTTTCCAGTATATTAAAAAATAAATCAAAGTAAAAAATGACTTTATATTTCTGAAAAAGCTTAATGGATAAAACGATACTACATACAAGGCTGACATGTAATATATTAGCATCTTAAGATAAGGTGTAGGTTCAGGTCTATCTCTCTAGCTACTGGGCTTTATGTTGACAGTGTTCAACTTTCATATAGTTCTGTAAGATTATAATGCCCTGCAACCTTGTCATCTCCATTCCACATCACCACATCAATTTCATGATAGGCTTTTCCCATTGGATGAGCAACATCAAAAATCATGTATTCTACGACATTCTCACACAATTTATATTCTACACATGGTCACACATTTTGCCTCATGCTGCCTTAGACACATGGTCTGTCTTGTGATTGAGAAGCATATATAACAGCCATCTCAAACGATTTGCACATATAACTGTTTTCCAGATTCCTTCCTTTCACCTTGGCTAAACCATAACCATAACACACCAAACCTGTTACCTATACATAATAAAAAAAATAAAAAACACTCTTCTAATCCAACAAAGTTCCAGGATTCCTGACCCAACATCCTGTAAAGAAGAACAACACCTTCGTTACCCGATTGAGCATGCATGCAGAAAGAATTCCTGGCAACTTGTCTATGACCATTGGATTACTTGAAGGAGAAAAAACTGAGAATGGAAGCACCATTGTTACGACAGAATCAATTAAACCAGCTGTGGCTGAGAAGGTTTCTCAACATTATGGATTGCCATCTAATTACTTTGCTGCTTCAAAAATAGACCTAACGACTGAAGATAATAAAGACACTAAAACTAGTTGCAAACAACTGGACTTGAATGGATTCAGTTGGAACTGATGAGAAGAGAAAGGACAATGGAAGCACATAGAAAGCAAGGTTACTCAAATCTATGGCAGGAAACAATGTATTTACTGTAAACAATGTATCAGCTTCTGTTTGTTTCAGCTCATGGTGGTCATGACTAGCCAAATATGAGTTACTTTTAGTAGAATGCAAAGTTGCAAGTAACAAATTTGTAAGCATTACTTATAGTGGATATAGAGTATATCGTTCTATTCTACAATATATGATAAACCAACAAAGTTCCAACATTCAATAACCAAATTTAACTATTTTCCCCAGACAAATCCTGTTATAAATGATAACTTCAGACTACTAATAAGTGTCACCCAGTAATAAAAAGAAGCTTACGATTTAAAAGAACCATGCATAACACAACATCAACAATGTAAATTGAACATGATAGTGCCCTTTATTCGTCGTGGTTTGTCAACCACAAAGTAGACAAAAGCTGGCAAGCAGATTCATGAAGAAGGAATAAAGTTTTCAAATAAGTTTCAAGGAATTAGAACACATATTCATAACAGAACACCTCAAGAAAGCGTTTCAATCTTCCACTTGAATGCTCGGGGCCCTGGCCATCATAACCATGAGGAACTAACACAACTAGCCCAGTCTGACGGAGCCACTTAGACTCACCAGAAATTTCATTAACAAATTTTAAAATATAATTCTAAATAGCCTATATTGTTGAGTTTTTGACAAACTATCATGACTGTATGTGGCAAATGTAGTGCCTCTGCAAATCCCCAGTAAATATTTAACCCTTATTTCAACCATCTGAGCATGTTCATATATCCTCATCAATGCTTTATGAGGATAATTTTCGGGTACGTGAAAAACACACAGTCCTACTCTACTCATACAGTCTTCAATAAGCAACAATAGAAGTATAAATAAAACCCTATTCAACTATTTTCATCATACAAGCATTTTCGCAAACACCTTATGGGAAGAAACACAAATACTCAGAAGATTGTAATTCTAATTTAACCCGAGGTTGTAATTCTAATTTTTATCATCAAAAAATGCTAAAAACAAATTGTAACTACAACGGAGTAGATTGGCGGGTTAGAAGCATTACCTGAAATGGTTTCAAGCTTGACAAAGAGGATTTGATTCTTGTTGCAGCGCATTTGGAGAATGTTAAACACGGGAGGCCTTCAACACACACTGTGTTAGGTCTTGATGGAGGGCACGATGGAAATCGACATTAGGCTGATGGACCCCGCGACGCAGAGTGGCTGTGACGGTGACAAAATGGGTGAGGGAAGGTGCATGCATTCGAGTGTTGTGTTGCTAAGTGTTGGTGTTGCTGCTAGCTAGGTTAAACAACTCAGCAACTTGTGCTTAGTGCAAAACGCAGTCATTTTTTGTTCATCAATCCAATTCAACGACGGTCTCTGAGACCGTAGTGGATATCACCCCAGATCACGACGGCTATTAAACCAAAACGCAGTGGTAAACACAATACCAAAACGGGTTGAGTAACGACCGTTGTAGAAATATTCAAGGTATTTACAAAAATACCACCCCTCATTAAATAACGACGACTGTTGCAGGATCGTTGTTAAAATGCCGTCGTAAAACTGAGCTTTTGTAGTAGTGAAATGAATGATATTTTCAAGAATTTTCTTCAATTGCAAACCATTCAAATATGAGTTTGCAAGTTAAAAGTTCAATCGTTGTTATTATATCACTAAAAATAAGGAAAAATCACATTTAATGGCTAAGGATTGGCAAGTACATATGCAAAATCACTTGTGCTTATTTGAGATAGTTAAGAGCATACTATTTGTTTATAAAGCACTTGCTTTATGAGTGTGCCTTCTTGATTCCTGTATTGACTTTGAAGTGATAGAAAAAATGAATATACGAATGAAATACAAAATATGTGATTTTGTCAAATGGAAGACTTCAAGTTTGTCATGGGGAAGGGTGCAACCGTGCAAGTGAAATATCAATTTTTCACTAAAGCAATCTTAAGCTTGGTATTTCAACAAATTTACTAAGAACAAGTTGAGATGAAATTTTACTAGATTAATATTTTTAGGAAAGAAATGGATGATGGAGATGGATAAAAATAAACAAGTAAGAAATCAATTGATACTTCATATCATGATCTGGCTTGTTTTAGATAATCATTTACCCTCGTTAGGTTTACTTAATCGTTGAAGTCGTTGAAAATATGTTTGGATATATTTTCAGTTTAAGAAAATAATTTAGTTTTTTTTAACATGACAATTATTAGTATTTGAATTTTGTATTACAATTTTACTCTATATACAGAGCCAATAAATAAAAGTTTAATAAGCTTCTCTCATAAGACATTTTCTCTTTTAAAAATAGATTTTTTGTGTAAAAAATAACAACAACAAAGCCACAAATATTTCATATTGAAGAATTTCACACTCTTTTATATATGTGTTTATGATATATCTTATAAACTCCAATAAACCTTATCAAAGTTGCTTAGATAATAGTTGTACCTTTGATGCCTACCTATCATGTACTTAATTTTTTTAAAAAAGAAGTGTTATATCTCAATTTTGTAAATTATTTCATAAATAAAAAATGATTTAAGTGTCATAAATAGTCTTCTAACAAAAAATATTTTGAATCCACCAAAATAAGTCCATTGACTATCTAAGCACACTAAGTTGTAAATAAAATTATAAAGAGATGTAGTTTAAAAAAAAATTATTAACCAAAAGATGTTATCAATTTATCTATACGAATTCAAGTAACTAAAAATTTTACATCAGTAAACTATATACCACAAATTACAATATTGTTTCCAACAATGAGTTCATATTGTAAAATTCACAATTCATAAATGCTATAAAATCAATGAAATAATCAACAAAAGTAAAGAAAGATAATATGCATTTGCATTCAAGAAGTGATATTTATAATATTTTTGCTCTGTTAAATGAAAAAAAAAAGAGTCAAAGTTAAAAAATTATGGAGACATACCTTAATTGAAGAAATCAATTAATAAAGTTTTTTGCTCTTTTGTCCCTTCTTACTTGGACCCTCCTCATCCTCATTCAAATCACTCAAGTAATCCCCTACCTCTATTGTCACCTGGCCTTTACCATTGTTTTTCTTCTTATAATTGAGTAAGATGTTCTTCTTTTTCATTTTCATTGCAAGCTTCCTCTCCCTTTCTTGTTTCTTCTTCTTCTCTTCTAGAGCAATAATTCTACTACTTTTTCTTTTATCTATACCTTCTATTTCATCTTGAACTCTTGTTTGTTTTCTTTTATCCCCTATATGTTTCAAATCATGCATTTGAGAAACTAGTCTCAACATAGTACGTTCTATTTACGTCATTTGCTTAAATATGTGATTTATTTCTTTAAATTTTAGTCAAATTTGATATACAAAAGTATTTGAACTTTGATTTCATTGAAATGAATGTATTTAGTCTCTCATTAATTTAGTTCTCTTAAGAAATAATGAGGTACAATCATGTTATGTAATGCTTCAATAATTTTATTTGTCATATCATCACTTACATGAGTAAAACAAAAAAAAAAAATAGTGACTAAAAACATGTATTTCAATAGTCAAATGATGCATGTACACCCTATGCTACTTAGAGAGAGAGGTATGATAAATAACAAGATGTGACATGAAGAGGGGTAGAGAAAATAGTAAGTGTTAATAAGATGTTTATAATGTATAGGTGTCCATATTTCATTATGCATTTCAATAAAATCAGCAATTAAGTAGAAAAATTATAAAAGTTCAAAGTAAAATTAGTCAAATTTTCAAGGATAAAAATAATTCAAAAAATATTTTTTAAAACTATGTAGTTTGTTATTTTGTAGAATAATGTGGATCAATAAGATT
This sequence comes from Glycine tomentella, assembly GCA_007407185.1. Classification (NCBI taxonomy): domain Eukaryota; kingdom Viridiplantae; phylum Streptophyta; class Magnoliopsida; order Fabales; family Fabaceae; genus Glycine; species Glycine tomentella. Next base: position 113,502 of record PYAF01001879.1, read on the forward strand.
TAAATGATAAAAATGTTATATTGTCAACTGTGGTACCTACAAACCACTATGCTCATACTAAAGTCACAAAAAGATTAAGTTTTATTGATAATATTATTTTTTATATTTTAAGAACAGAAATGTACTACTAATTAATTTTTAGTTATACACATACATCACATGCACATAAATGTGCACATAAAAACATACATGTGTTCGAACATATGCACTCACACACATATTCATGATATTTATGTAACATATGTCAAATGAATATCTTCTTTTTTAGTGAAAAGGGTCTAAAGGCCCAAGAACAAATAGCTAAGGATTAACAAGCTTGGGTCTACACATGCCTATAGTATACCATAAGCATTACAAAGAAACTTTAGGGGGAAGGGGGGAGGATGTGAATGGCAAGAGGTAAATCATGAGCTAGATTAGACAAGGAGTTAGAAATTGTATTTGTCTCTCTATAAACATAAGAAAATTATTGGATTAAAATAGAATTGAAAATTTTCAAAAAAAAAAATTGTAACTTGTATATTATGTGATCAATCTATTAAATGATAACCTTGTCATTTAATTTACATAGTCATCAAGAGATAAGGGTGGGCATGGATTTGGTTGCTTGAGTTTAGAAAATATTTAGATTCAAACAAATAAATACCAATTAGAAAAAAATTATATAGAATTAGATAACAAACATTATAAATTATGGAATCATACAACATAAAAAAGTACAAATTTTCTAAAATGGTATAGACTTATGTTGGTTCGGGTTCTATGTACCTAGATCTGATAATTGAATGGATATATCATATTTGTAATTTTAAAAATAAGTTAACCAATGGTCCAAACCAACTTAGGTTTTCCCCTTTGGTTTGGTTTGGATAGATTGACTCACCGAGTTAACTCAAATTTGTGACCACCCCTGTCAAACGATAAAAGGAAAGACATGTGAATTGGACGAGGGTTAAGGTTTGAGTGGATTAATGTTAATCCAAATTAGATCATGCATTAAAATCTTGAAATAATCCAAAGTGCAAAGTCAATTAAACATAATCATCAAGAATACATATATACAAAGAAAATTATTTTACGAGGGGAATGATGTTTGAAGGAAACTTGATATTATAAACAAGTTAATTAAATCAAGCATGCAAGTCATGTAAGGAGTAAATACAGAAAGAAAAGTAAAAGAACAAAAAGTTTGGTAGGATAATTATAAAAAAATGGCTATGGTAAATGGTAATAAAAAAAAATTGAGCAATCAAAAATTATATATAATATTCATTCAAAGAGAATCTTTAGTGAAAAATTTCCTAGATGATGTTAAAGACACATACCCATATAGACAAACAGCGTCAACTTGGGTAAAAGTAAAAAAAAAAAAGCATCGTCAATACTCCATAAGCAACCATAACATTAATTTCCAAGTCACAAGAGAAAGGTAAAAGATGAGAAATTAACCAAAATCACTGATCAAAGAAACTAAGAACAAGAAACCTCTTCTTTTGAAAGCTCAATTTTCAAGATTCACAAATTTTTATTTTTTTCTCAACATGCAAGAACTTCACCACATTTGACTGATAACTTGTGAGTCTTGAGATTAACAAAAGTGGTTTTTATATGAATAAATTTACAAATGCAAGTATCATTGTCAAGTGACAAGTTCACTAATAGTTTGTAATGTACATTTAACCATTGGTCAATGATTAAATTCTCCATTCAACACTATAAAAAGCTTCTATATTTTATTTCGAAAAGAAATCTCAATATGACAAACTTTATTTATTATTTTTAAATAAATTCAAATAAATAAAATAAGAAGTATTAAATGTAAGACGTTTCATTTATTTTTGTGTTGAAAGTCAAGAATTTTCACGTAATAGGTCAGGTTTAGAGGGTATAAGAGTGACATACATAAATTGATAATAACTGATTGTTTGTTTAAACTTAAGCACTTTAAGTAAAGTGCTTCACTCCTTAACAACTAAAACTAAACTTTACCAACAAAATATATGATTTAGATTTAGTTTTAAAAAATAGCTTTGGACAATTTCTCACAACTAAAAATTCAAAAATTAGCTAGCAACAAAACTTAACAATGTTGATTTTAGCAACTAATACTATATTATAAAATATGCATCACTAATTATTTGCCACCAAAAAATGGTATCATAGTGAATTATTTTTTATTTGTTGTTTCATATTTTTCTAGTAGTGTCTTTTGAAATAAGGATTAGAAAAATGAATTGAACGTTTGTTTCTCCATCTTGAATACATGCATTAATTGATATAGTTTATTTTTAAAAATATCAAATAAAATTTTAGTGAATTAACGTTAGTCATTCAGATGGCTCTGTATGTCTAAATCATTAAATGCTACATAGAAAATAAAAAGAAAATAAAAAAAAAACTTGTTTTTTTTATTTTTTTAATTATTGCTATTAAATATTGTAGATATCATCATAATAGATAAGAAATATTATTTTTTTACAAAAAGTCAAACACAAAAGTAGCAACAGTAAAATATACAAAATATCATTTCCAAAGTTTATAAAGCAAGCTACAAACCATACCCGTGGGTACCTTTCCACACTTGTCTTGACTTTGGCGAGGAATCCCCATTTTGACTGAGCCATACGGGATGGGTAATAGCCAATTTTTTAAAATGGGGACAGGTATGATTATGCACCTACCCACCTTATTCACGTCTCTGTACCTGACACATATAACTATTAAATTGTCCTTACTTTATGTTATGTACATTATTTAATTATCTTTATTAGGCTTTTACACATACTATTCCTTGTCGATTCTTTCTAATCTTCTAAAGAGTGATATACTGAAACTCTAAATACAAGTGTAAGTCATAAGGGATTACACACGCACTCTCTCTCTCAAGTCTTAAGTCTCAAGTCTTGGGATAGTTTTTGGGTGATGGAGATATGATTTTCATAGTGGAATTTTTACTTACGATTGAAATACATTGTAAAATGATAGGATTTCTTATTTGGTTATAACAAGTTGGTCATCTAAACTTGATTCTTAAATAAATAATATATTTAGCTTTATTTATTTTTTAAAAATTATTTAGTTTTTTTTTAATTATAGGGTGAGGACAAGTAGGGGACAAATATATGGGATAACCAACGGGAATGGGGATGGTTTTGAGGAAGTGGGGTAGGGGACGGGTTATCACATCGTGGTCCCCGTCCCATTGCCATGTCTACTTTAGACTAGCAAAATCTCTCTCTAAGTTTTAAAAAAAAAATTACATCATTTGAGAAAGTAAGCCTTACCATATATTTTACTTAACAACCTTTTGTACATCTAGATAATTATGCGAATAATAAAAGTGGAATTTTTGGTGTTAAAATTAAAATGAATTTATTTTGGGTATGATTGTTGATCGATGATAGGCTCATTTTAAGTTGGCCATATAATATAAAATATAACAACTAATCAATGGTTAAACTCTTCTTCCAAAAATGCTAAAAAAATCAATTTTTAGATATATATAAGATATCATTATATTTGGCATAATTCCAATAAGTTTGTTAATGTATTTTTTGAAAAGACAAAGTTAGTAGGTTTCATATCTGGTACACAAATTTTAAATTTGGATACCAATATATTAAGGGTAAAATTGAAATAAATGACAAAAGATAAAAATAACCCTACAAAATCTCTTGGCCCCACCCTACTGACACATGATGACAATCCCAATCAAACAGTGTAAAAAGAGAAAAAGATTATACATTGGCAGTGTAAAATATTTTACACCGTCATCCAATCACAACCCACCATGTATGATAAGATTGTTGACTTTTATGATAATTATGTTAAAAGTCGTATCAATGGTGATTTGTGATTGGATAACAGTGTAAAACTATTTTACACCATCAGTGCATGACCATTACACTATATTTTCAATATTATTAATAGTATAGTTATTTTTTCAAATTATTAAGTAAAATAAGTTTCTTAAATAATGACAACTTTAATGAATAAAAAGAGATAAACAATGAATAAAAAAATTATTGCAAAATAAACCCATAAGCCTTAGAGAAAGACTTGGAAAATACTTTTAGAATTCCAAAACAACTAATAGTGGAAGGAGCTTGTTACCCAAAGCCCATTTGAAAAAGTTAAAAGAAAAACCCTAGTTCCACTAACACAATGACATTGTATCGCATGCACCATCAGACTTTCTAAAGGCTTTTTGTTTCTCATATCCGAGTCACCCTTGCAAAAGCATTTTCTCTTCTACATTCTTCCAACAACTTACTTTTCTTGTTCATTATAACAAATTAAGGTTTACTCGTGATTAAAGGTGAAGAAGAGACAATAAGTGATTTTATTTCTTCATTGTTGTTGATCAAGAAGATAGTTTCTTCTTATTTTTCTCAATTAGATGTGAATCTATAATGAGGGGTTTTTAGAGACCGATCTAAACCATTAGAACGTTATTTTTCACAGTGTTCCACCAATTTAGCCGATTTTTTAACAGTTCTTATAACATTATATCAGACCAATCATCGAGCCGATTCATTGGTTTTTCTATTGAATTGGTGGATCCAGTCCAATTTTCATACGCTTGCTAAGAACCAACATGTCCTTGTTGACCTTTGTTGCCAACCAAATCCAACATGCTAAAAATGCAAGCCACCATCAATAAAACATGATAACACTATCTCCCTATTGCCTCTCATCAACCATGTGCTCCCAATAAACCAATTGAAAGTATGAGAGGAAGGGAAGGAAAAAGAAATTGGTTGTAGTGAGGGATATATTGACAATATTTTTTTAGAAATTTCTTAACTCACTAGGGTTGACCTAATGTGGGATTAGGGTACTATGCATAAGGTTATAAGTTCAAACCTTAGAGCAACCATTGTACACAAAATAAATAATGATTTTTTAATTATAATTTTAATATAAAAAAAAGGTTCAAGGTATTCATTAAAAAATAATTATTTTCATAAGTTTTTTTAATGTGAAATTTAATATAAAAAAGAAAAATATTTAAAATTTATAGTATATATATATATAATTAAAAATTATTTTAGGATTAATTTCTCTATATACATGTTTTCAAATATTTTATAACTTGCATCTTTATTTAGGTAGGATTATGAACACGAAAAAGAGTGAATCCTTGTATTTCATAGCTTTACATAAGGAAATATTAATTCAAAGTCTATTTTTCTTTTTCTTTCTTTTTATGTTTAAAAGTCAATAATTCCAACACTTTGATACAACTAAATAATTCTACATTGGACAAAACAAAAAGTCTACAATCACCAAAATTTGAAGAAAAAATAAAAATAAAAAATTAAAGAACCAATAAGTTACTCTTAATGAAAAATTGTAAAAACCATCTTAAGCAGCTTCTATCTCTAAGTGCAATATTCTTGAACCAATTTATGTTCTTTAAGAGTTTCTACAAATCATCTTAACTAAATTTTCTACAAATTATTTAGCCATTCCTAATGAATTGCCCTTTCTACCATTGTCACAAACTCTTATACTCTCAATCATTTAAATGGCTCTAATTGATCCATTAACTCTTAATCATGACATAAGGAGTGAAAGCTCCTCTTACTTATCCTAGTATTTCTATACATGATAAAACAGTCCCATTCAAGCTTATCCCGTCGTCAATCCGCTAAAAACAACCCATTTTTGGCTCATCCTACCATCAGCGCGCTGAAAATAGGGTGAGCTAATTAACCCACTTAGCATATATATAGGCTAATTGTTTCCTATCATATTCATAAGTAAGTTGTCTAGCGTGCAAAAAAACGAAAGAAAAGTAAAATGTAAAAAAATTATAAAATAAAAAACATTACCAAAGAAAATAATTTTAAACTTCTACTAATTGATATATCTTTCACGTATCCACTTAATGATTTTTAACCATGTTATTCCACCTAACTCTTTTATATAACAAAAATGGTTTGAGATGTGCATTTGCCTTCATTGATCATTAGTAAACTTAAATATTGAGTGTTATACGCAACATTACTTTTACACCAAAATGAAACAAAAACTCAAAATCTTACACTATTTTTTATGATTCTTTACTTAATTAAAGAAAGATTGTTAGTATGAAGGACTCAATTTTATATGAATCGAACTTGTCATTAACCCAGCATAGTACTAGGTCAATGGGCTATTAGTTGGACCAATGGATCATTAGTTGAACCACATGAACCAATAACATGAAAAATATATAGAATACATAAGATATTTGTATTATAATTGAAATGTGAATGTAGCTTAGTGGTACTTGCTTAGTTAATAAATACTTGCATTGGTTGAGAGTTTAAGGATAGGTAGTTGGCTTATATCCGATCAAGTACATAAATAGTCCAACCATATGACTAGGTCATTTTTGGTTTTGATTTTCAATCAAATCAACCTAACCAATCAAACTGATTTTATGGCGCTAGACAGTTTGGCCAGTCCCAACCCATTGTGAATCATAAATGGGCTAGTGGGTTGAAAACCCCCAACCCAACCCACCTAAAAATGGTGGGCTAAAACATGTTGCCCAATTGAACCAACGTTGGCTTGCCACCCATACTCGATGCCTACTATATTCCAAGTAAAAAAACAACAACACATGAAGAATCAAGTAAAGAATTATATGTTTCAACCAAATCACACTTGCTTAGAATAAAAAAATCATGATTTTCCAAGTAAAAAAATAGCATAAGAAACAAATTGAGAATAGTTATTAATAACATGTGGATAAACTGACATCAACATCATGATAAAATCATTTAGTATTTCTAAATACATAATTGAACTTGTGAGGATTCACATCTTCCTTGTATTTTGCAAAGGTTTTATGATTTTCTTGACCCATTAAACAAAACAAAAAAACAAACACAAGAAGAATCAAATTAAGAATTATGTGATTTACCCAAATCACACATACTTAGAACCCAAAAAAAAACATGATTTCAAAGTAAAAAAACAACCAACACATGAAGAATCAGGTTTAGAATTATGTGCTTCATCCAAACCACTCTTGGTTAGAAAAAAACATCAATATATAATATAAAAAACACAAAAAGAATACGAAACAAAATTAAAATTGAGAACACACCTTAAGGAGAATTTAACAAGGGGAACACACTTACCAGAAAGGCAAAACAAAGAAAGAAATTGTAAATTGTAAAAGAGGTTATGGATAAAGTTTGTGAAATAAAAAAATAAACAGGATTTAATAAATTAATGCCTATAAAGGTCCATTCATAAGTGAAACTTTTCCACATATAATAAAGTGAGAATAAATTTTTAACTTTTAATCATATGAGTTTAATGTTTTTGCATTGCTAGTGGATTTTTTTTTTTTTACACAATGACTTTAAAGTAGTTATAGCAAAAATCAACAAACTCATCATATGCATTGATTTGTGATTTGATGATAATATAAATAAAAATCATTTACCTTGCTAGTGCATACATTATTTACTCTAATTATAAATCATTTTCAATAATCTTTAATGAATATTTTTAATTTATTCTTTTAAACATGAAAAACTATTTTTCTTCTGTTGCATTTTTATAAGAATTTAAAAACATTCTTTATATAATGTTGCCTAAGCATTTTAAGGAAGATACTTCGATTCTACCTGCTAAACCATTTTCTATAAATCAAAAAAAGTGTTTTATGTCTAAATACAAGCTTAAATGAAATGTTAATGCTTCGCTTATTTTTTTTGTCACAATGATATTGGTGTAGAATATCACCAATATAATTAATCTCTACAATAGAATTTGAGTGGCCTCTAGGTGGGTCTTCTCTTCCAACCATGTAAAACACATGATTTAAATTCGAGACATTGCTTAAAAAGATTGAGTTCAATAATGCTCAAACTAACAATTTTGTTGGTTGCTTCATTTAAAATTGAGAAAAACTTTAAAGTTTTCTTTTTTTTTTTACTTTTATTTCTAATTAAAGAGAATGTCACATGCTGTAAAAAAAAGAAGAAGGAGGAATGTAACATTATTTTCACTTTATTTATTGTTTTCAAATGTTTATAAGAAACTGTAAAAACAATTTTTTTTTCATTTCAATCTACTTTTACTTTTCCTATACAACTCTAAACAAAAACAAAAACATTTTTTTAGAGTAGATGACCCTAAGCTTTGGACAAGTTTGACCATAATAAAAAGTAAATTGAAAAGTACACATATTAATAAAATTTAAATAAAAATTATATTTAATAGAATTTCAATGATATTATGAAATTCACTTAATGTAATATATATATATATATATAAAGATAAAATCATATCGGTTTCATTGCCTAAATGTATTAAAGACATTCCCATGAGAGATAAGAATATATTATAAATTTGGTAAAAACTTGAAAAAATAATTAATATTAAGTAATATATAAAGAAATACAAACACATTTCAAATCAAGTTAGCTAAACTAGTATTTTAATATGTGCATTAGACAGGATATAAATATGTTTGTGTTACTCAAAGGTTGGTGTTGTGGTATAAGTTTCCGTTTCATTCACATGAATAAGAACGATCAATTTAATAGGAGAATCCATGTTCGATTTCCACCATGTGCAAAATTCATTAGGCCAATAGTAGCCATGCATTACTGTTGCAACGTGACTGGTCATGATGGACGGTGATGAAAAGATAAAGAGAGCGTTTTCCAAAAAAGAAAAATTAGAGGGGAGTCGCCACCAATGTTTATGAGGAAAACGTCTGAAAAGCCAAAAAGATAAGGAATGGTTTACAATTTGAGAGAAAAAGAGTTCGAGAGTCGTTTACGCAGGGGGAAGGTGTTAGCACCTTACGCGTTCGTCGTGAAGACAACAACTTTTAATCTAGTGTGCTAAAAATAAAATGACTTTTTAATTATTTGTCTTCCCTTAAGAACATGACTTATTTTTGTTATATTTTTTATTGAAAGAAAGAAAAAAAAATTATCTTTAGAAAAAAGAAGATTTTATATTTTTGAGTTTTTTTGGTCGACAAAAGGTTTGCGCTCGCTCCTACATATTCCCATGTGCTATGAAGAAATCAGACTTACGTAGTTCTTTGTTAAAAAACAACTTGTGTGTTGGGTTGACTTTATCTTTTTTGAAAAAATTGTTTTAATTGCGTGAAAAAGAGTAGTTAAGGCGTTGAAGCTTGAAACGATGTTGAATTTTAAGAAAAATGCAAAGAGAATCGCTTAAGGCATTGGACCTTGAAACGATCTCGAGTAAGATGTAATTTTGTGGAGAAAAAGGAGACTTGAGTGATCATTTATTTGAGTATTTTTAGATTTTTTGAAAAATATTTTGGATATGCGGTATAGTTTGTGAAATCAAACAAGTCAGGGACCCAACATGACATTCACAAAGTCTATCCACACATTATTGAAACATCACCAAGCGAGTCGGGGACCCAACATGGAACGTAAGGAAATAAGCGTGTACTAAAGAAAACTGAAGTGGAATTGCAAAATAAATGAATAATTGAGATAACATTACATAATCAAATAAATCAAATGGTAATAGAAATGGATAAAATAGAAGTGGGGAGTACACTTAGTAATTAAAGGTGCATACATGAAGAAAGGTAGTGCAGCTAGCAGTGCTTATTTCATTTCAAAATGGAACAGACCCAAAAGGTAAGGGGTGTAGGTATAAAAACAAGGGTGTGAACAATAGTAGTTAATTTGTTCAAAACGGGCTAGGTCCAAGAGGTAAGAGGGTGTAGGTGTCAAAAAGAGGGTGTAAACATTAGTATTTATTTGTTCAAAATAAAAGGATGTAAACACGTCCAAGAGTGTAGGTGTGAAATTGAAGGGTGCAAATAGTATAAAAAGTTTTTTTTTGCTAGAGTTGGAACCGAGTTAGAGCAACTCAGCCCAACCTACAAGTACCAACAGGGTTGGAAAATCCTTGGTTCCACTACAAACAAACGACACGGAGAAGGCAGGAAGCATCATCGCGGAGGAGGCAGGCCCCTTGATGCCACCGAGGCTGCTGCGGGGGGTGGACGGTGGCAGTGGCGGTGCACGGTGGTGGCGTGACGATGAAGCTTAAAACGTGAGGACACAAGCAAAAACACAAGAAAGAACTTCTCATCCGACCTCAAGCCACCACGACAAGGCCGAAGGTCGAGGTCGCGACGCAAAAGTGACTTTCAAGTCTGTCACCGACGCCCAAGGTGCTCGTTGGCGAGATGAAATGAACAAAAACGAAAGAGAAGATAGGGAAGGGAAAGAGAGAAGGGAGAGAGAGGAAATGGAAAGAATGGGGACACCTGAGAGGCCTTTCTTCCTCCTCTAGTCGCACTGCCAAATGGCGGTGCTTGATTGATCTATTTTCATTTTCTAGGATTCGTGCCTTGTTTGTGCAATTAATGCACATACCCTTCCTTCTATGTGTGTTGTTCCACTTGACCTAATGGCTTTCATCCCTTTGGGCCCTTTCTTTTCTTTTATTTATTTAAAAAATTGTTCTTTCTTTCTTTTTTTTTGGACCCAGACAGAATTATGGTATGACAACTATGAACAGTGTTAGTCTCTGACCCAGTAGGTTAGGGGATACATGTGATCTTTAACATAAACCAAAAAAATTGTATGTGTGTGTGTGTATATAATATAATTTAAATTTATAATTAATAAATATTTCTATATATGAATTATATTATATTAAAATTCATAATAAATAAATATTTTTATATAAATTATATTTATTTCATAACAAATAATTTAAATTGTGATATGAAGTTATTCATGAATTGAAATGGATATTTAGATAAAAAATAAGACTTAATTATTGTTTTAGTCCCTAAATTTAGGGAGTGTGCTTTTTTTAGTTCGTGAAATTTAAAAATGTTTATTTAGTCCTTGAAATTTCAAAATATTTTTTTAGTCCCTGAAAGTTAAAAATATTTTTTTAGTTCATGAATTTTGATAAATTTTGTTTATTTTAGTCTCTGTCATAATAAATTGATACTTTATGTCAATCTTAACACTTTGTGACAATTTTAATTGCAAATTCAAAATGAATTCAATATTATGATTTAATTTTGAAAATCAATTCATTTTCTTGTCAAATGGTTTCAACAACTTTTAAAATAAGTATAAAATTTGATTTTTGGTATCAAACTAGTTTTAAATAAGGCTGAATTATTGTTTTAGTATCTGAATTTGGGGTATGTGCTTGTTTTAGTCCCTAAAATTTAAAGCTATTTTTTTTGTTCTTGAATTTTGACAAATTATTTTTTTAGTTTTTGACATAATAAATTGATATTTTGTTGTGGTTTATAATCGTTATAAATTAATTTTATTTTTTAGCCACTTGAATTTACATTTTATAGCCAGCACAAAAGGCTTAAAAGTCAACACAAAGTACTAAAAACTAGTATAAGATGTTAATTTATTATGTTAGAGACTAAAAAAATAATTTGTCAAAATTCAAGAACTAAAAAAAAATATTTTTAAATTTCTGAGACTAAAATAAATACCCTCCAAATTCAGGGACTAAAATACTGATTGAGTCAAAAATAAATATACAAATTAAAGATATAAAAGTAGATTTAGATGATTGAATAAATATTTTTTAGGTAGTTATAGGAATAGTGTGTGAAAAAAAAAAAAAAGAGATTTTAGAACCTCAAATTGAGCTAATGAAGAGAGTGAAAGTTTCACTCTCCCAATTAGCAATTTTAATTTTTGGAAGAATTTTTAAGAAGGTGATATTAATGAATATCTGTAGCTGAATTTGAAAGAATTTTAATGTGTTTTAGCTTGATAACTTCATACTTATCTATATAATCTTTGTATTACCAAAAAATAGTTTCAATTCGCCTAAAAGTGATAGCAACTTTATGGGAGAGCACACATCATTAGTTCATTGTATTAATTACTATGTAATTAAAATTTATAACAATTATTGAATAATTTAATTAGATTTTGTGTTAACACTCATCCTTAATGCTAAATCGAGCTCAAGATTAGATTTTTTAATAAAGGAGGTGAAAAGTTCTTTAACATGAAAAATGAATTTTTGTAGAAGAATAAATTTTTTTTCTCTTTCTCTCTTACTAAGATATGTTAAAAATAATAATTTTTTTTTCTTTCTAAGATCTCAAAATAAAATTTAAAAAAAAACTTATATTCTTATTTGTCGTAAAAGATACTCATTTATTCTCCATACAAATGAATGTATCTATTGACTTATTAATCATACAAACAGACCCATCGGCCAAAAAAATTATCATTCCCTGAATCATGTGATTAAATATTATCATCGTCATGTTTTTCTATGAGTATTTTTTTAAATATGATATAAATTTATCATATTATTAATTATTAATTAAATTATTATGCGAGACACTAAAGACAAAGAATAGGTAGACGCAGACATTGATAGTATGTGTTATCCAATTTTTATTATTACATTAAAAAGTAAATTTAATTTCGACACGGTGGTGGTTCGCGATCGGATCCGGATTCTGGAAGCAATCGACACGGTGGCACTAGTTCCGTTCGTTAGTTCGTTTGTTCGTTTCGTTACTTATTTTTCTTTAACAGTGATTCGTTCGATCCAGAAATTGGAGTTTGATTGATTGGTGCGATGGCGTATCGGCGGAGACAGCAGCAAGGGTTTTCGAAGCCTTCTTTTTCGACGTTCGAAGAAGAAGCGGCGACTCGGAACCCTAACAATCCCTTTCCGCCTCCGGACGACGACGTTGAAGGTTCCGCTTCGTCGTCGTCTTCGTCTTCGCTTGTTGCCAAAGCTATCAGAGCTTCTTCGGCGCGTCGCGACTCTTCGCTTTCCTCCCTCTACGGTCTCTCCTCTGCTTCTTCTTCTCCGATTTCTCCTTCTCAACCAACTCCAACTCCTCCTCCTTCCTCCAAGGTTTCTCTCTCTCTCTCTCTCTCTCTCTCTCTCCGCAAAATTTGAAAATTCGATGGATGTAGTGTGTAACAAACTAAGAATGTTCCATTGTTTGTGTTCAATTTGTGTATGTGTATTGTGTATTGGTTGTGAGGTTTCTTTGGGATAGGGTTTATTATTTACTTGTTGAGAGAATGACACTCAAAAAAATTTAAGTGCAGAAGAGGCAGTGGGAAATAAGAAGAGTTCAGTTTGGTCAAATTGACTTCAACAAAATTGGTCAATAACTAATGTCAAGTCGCAAGTGTCAACTTCACATCAACTTTGTCAAGTATAAACTTCACATCCTTAGAATACCTTCATATCAGCAATTTTTGGCCTTTAGGGTTGTACTAGTGTTTTTGTATAGCTCTGTATTTTGCTGAGGGTGCCTTCTCGTCTTTTGCATAACCCTCTCTCGTTTGATGAATTCTTTTATTAGATGTTTGGCCACGTGTTAAAGCCTGCTTCTTTTAATTGTTGATATCTGTATAATTTCAGTTCCAATTTTTTTTTTATACTTAAAAGTAGAAACTGGATGAAATATCTGTTACAATTAATGTGTTGAAGGTTGGAAATGCTTCTAGATATATGCTTGCTTACTTTCTCTCTGTTTCCTTCAATTAATATTCTTTGGATTTAGCTTAATGTATCATTCTGTTGAGTAAAATGGTAGTGTCATTTGCTAAATGTGGTGCGTTGTATATATAGGATTCAAGACCCTATGAATATACATCTATGAAGAACATGAATGAGTCCAAGAATAGATTTTGGGGTGTTCTTGCCAGAAAAGCCAAATCAATTATTGAGGATGATAATATACCCCAGCAATCTGAAATGTCTGGGACGGGGAGGTCACAATTTCCTGGTGTAGCATCTAGGAGCAAGGTGAGTTTAGAAATTAGAATTATATCTCAAATTCTCAGTAGAGATGCTGCTTTTTATGTTATGTCTGGAAAATAAAAGTTAGTTTGATATGATTTCATTGATTTGAAACTAAAGTTTTGAATGAGGTCAATATTTTGGAAGGCTAGTGTAGATTAATCATTGAAAATACTCATTCTAGTGCTGTAGTTTTAATTGCGGACCTCATTTGCTTGAAATAATGGTCATCTCTTATGGTTTAGTGTTCAAGAGTGAAAATCCCTTTTTTGGTTCTGGAACCATGCTATTTGGTGCTGTTTTATGGGGGACAATCTTTGAATTTAGCCCCATTTTCATATAATAAAATAAAATCAGAAACCCTATTCCCTCCCCTTTCTACTCAATAAGGAATTCCAACCCTTCTCTCCGACAAAGACCCACCTTTCTCCGGCAAGATTTATGACATCACACAGCATTTTCTGGCCATTTACAGGCAAGCTTGTAACTGTTCTGGCCAATCCCTGACACATACAATGTTGCTCTGTTTTATCCTCTGTTCTTTCACCTCTGTCAAAGTTTGTCATAGGCCTTCAATGTGTAATTCTGTGCTCTCTAGTTCCCATTGATTAGCAATAATGGCTTCATCCATTCACAATGAATATGCCTTTAATTTTAGTTTTAAGTCTTCAACACAAGCGTGAGTAGTATAATTGATGTAATGCATATCTCAAGTTCAAAATAGTGGTTATCCTGCTATCCACTATTCCACTATGGTACTATAACATTTTTGTGGTCAGCCACTCTGTGCTGCTGCTGTGTGGGAATGACTCTTATGGACACACTTCTTGCACACTTACATGTTTAAGGCTAGCCTGCCAGAGAGTATACGTGCTTTATCTAATTATTTACTTTTAATAGAAACAAAAGGTTTGTCAATATCAGATGAAACGAAAGAAGGGGAAGTACAAATAAAATATGGATAAGGAATCCTACAGATTACACAAGGAAAAAAGTGCTGCAAAGCTGCCCAATCTGTGTGTTTGAAATGGCAACTCTGTTGAGATAACTGATAACTATTAGCAGAACACCAAAGAGGGGCGATATAGATGCACTTCAAATTTCTGAATTTGAATTGTTGTGATATTCTTTCATTAGACTAGTAATAGTTGCTTGTTCATTAAAATTGGATGCTATTTTCATTCTCTTTGTAGTTCCAAAATTCAAATCACTTAGAGGAGAGCAATCTCAAAAGGGACAGTCCAGCATTTATAAAGGGATTAGATGCTATCACATCTTCTCTTACTCATATTGGTGGTACCATTGGTAAATCCTTGGAGGTGAGCTTTAATACCAACATTTTTGCTTATTATATTTCTCTCCTGTGTAATTATAAACATGTTCTTTACTTAGTGTTTTCCATCTTTGAAAATGTATTAGATATTTAGATCTATATTAGCATTCTTAGTTGTGGTCAAGATGGCGTATGTGTCCTTTTATTTCTACTTTATATTTTTTACTTATGCATTTGCCTTTTGGGCTTGGGCCTTGGGCCTATGTAGATAGGGATGGGATTGTATTGTCGTAGGTTGTTGGTTATATTATTTCCTGTCAAGCTTCAAATACAAATTTCTCTTTCGCTCACCTTCTCCCTTCCCAAAAGGATGTGTTGTGATCTTCTTAGCACCTGTACTAATTCGCTTGTGCAGGAAGGTTTAACAATTGTTGAGAATCGGACTTCAGATATCATTCAGGAAACTCGTAAACATATTAGGAAGAAGCCTGGAAACTCTGTAGGACAAAATCAGGAGACAAACCATTCTACTACGTTGCATCAATCCCAATTGAGGAACCAGATGTCACCAAAGCAAACAGACCAAGAACTTCAACTGAAGGCATCTCGCGACGTAAGGTGGCAACTGTGTATCACTTTTTTATGTGGTAAAAGTACCTGTGTGGTTAAGTTGTGCAGCATCAAAAGAGTTCAACATTCTAACTTTTTTCTAAGTTTGTTTGTTTTGTTTACATTTTCTCTTTTGTTTGTTTGTGCTATAAATATCTTGCTTTATCAGATTCAGTTGATCAAATAATTGAGGTGTGATTGATGTTGGAGGATTTTTGAATGTGTTCATATATGGAAGCTTCTATCTTAGGATTCATGGAAATAAACACATGGGGCGTGAAGATACAATTTGATAATGTACATGATATAGAGACAATCACATCAAAATTTGAAACATAAGTACCTGAATAAAAATACATTTATTACGCAATGAACTTCTTTTTACCTTTTTGAATTCTAAAATTACAAATCAGATGTGTTGGTGACTTGGTGTGTTGTGTTGAGTGACCATGTCAAACGAATCACAGACATATGCAGCTGTGCTTCATATTCGTGCAGTATAATTTTTTACTACTTTGATTTGCTGATAAAGAAGAAAAAAATTCAATTACCTTATTTAATATCTTCTGTATATTTTCATGTTTTTTCTTTACAAGTAGAATATTTATTTGTCCAATATGCACTGCTATTGTAATAGGTGGCAATAGTTTAGTCTGACCTTTGTGGTTAAGGGGTGTAATTGAGTCAAAAGAAGGCTACCATTTTTCTTTTTTTATATTTAAAGTTTGGATCATCCATGTTATGAATGCTGGACTGTCAAATCTACACATGGTTTTTTCTTATTAATTTGTTAAAATTTTATATATATATATATATATATCAATATTCTTATGTTAAATATAATTGAGTTTAGAGACATTTGAAATTTGAATATGAAATCTGTAATTTTTTTTAAAATTTTTTTTCCAATGATTATTCAGTTTGGAGAAAGATTCAGTAGTGCATCAGCTAGTTTTTCTAAAACAATTATTTTTCACAAACAGTTGCACGTTTCTTACAGATGAACTTGTTTTATGAAATGTCTAGCTAAAAACAAAAAAAGAGGGAGAAGATATTTCTGTAGAAGGGTAACCTTGATGTTCAAACTTCAAAGGATTGTAAAGTTAGTGTTTTATAAGTTGTATTAGTACTTTTCAATTTACCATGCTTTCATGTTTGTTATTCTATAATGATGCTTATGTCCTTAGTTCCCATTGAATATATCTCTTCTCACCTTCTAAATTCTAATCACTAATTCCATCTCCCACAAAATTAATTTGCAAACCTATAATCATTTATAAAAAAACTTTGGTGCCCTAAAACTTGCACATGACCATAATTTTGTTAGGTCAGTCTTATGGACATTACAGCTGAAGCAAAGAGTAATGCCAAATTAATACTTTGGTGTTACTTTTCAGGTTTCTCTCAACTCATTTTTTTGCCTTTACTATTCTTGTATAGCATGTGTTGGATTCTTTCAATAACACATTATTGTTGTTTGTATTTCCTTTTGGGTACTTTTAAAGATAAAATATCATGTTTAATATTCTTGAATTATATATATCCCCCTTTCCCAAAAGAAGAAAAGTTGTTTTCCAGTATGTTTGTTTCATAATCAGAAAATGTCAATGTTTATGACAAACTTATTCCTAGCATGGTACCAAGTTGATGTCATCTACCTGCTTCTATGATATATCTTAGTCTTCTCAATGGAATGCATTGTTTGCATTTTGGTTTGTCACAGGTTGCAATGGCAATGGCTGCCAAAGCAAAACTACTCCTTCGGGAGTTGAAGACTGTCAAAGCTGATCTGGCTTTTGCAAAGGATCGATGTGCTCAGCTAGAGGAAGAAAATAAAATCCTCCGTGAGAATCGTGAAAGGGGAGATAGCCATGATGATGATGATTTGGTATGGATATTGTCTCCTTTTATTGTCCTTTTGTTTTTTTTAATTTTTTTTGTTAGTTCTTGTATGCATCTTTCAGTAACATACAGAAGGTTATCACTTATCATCTGATGTTTGTTTCACATATTTTATGTTTCCCTATGATAGACATGCCCCTTTTTTTTTCCAAACTCATTTTGTAAGCAGAGTTAGCCATTACTTTGTTTTGAATTATAGTATGCCTTTTATGACATCGTTCCTAATAAAGTCCTCAAATTCTCGGCTCATAAGGGTAAAA
The DNA here is from genome assembly GCA_007407185.1 of Glycine tomentella. NCBI lineage: Eukaryota > Viridiplantae > Streptophyta > Magnoliopsida > Fabales > Fabaceae > Glycine > Glycine tomentella. The sequence continues at coordinate 131,331 of PYAF01001879.1, forward strand.
GCTGCTTATATTTAACTCACTTCAAACGCTGTAATGGTGGGAGCCTTGTGCATTGATTTGATTATCAGATTTAACTCACATTGAGACCTCGCAGAAAATGTGCTGTGAATATACTTTTATTCTCATTTCATCAAAACTACTATATTTTATCATGATAACATTTCCACTACAGATACGACTTCAACTTGAATCTCTTCTGGCTGAAAAAGCTCGCCTGGCACACGAGAACTCAGTTTATGCCCGTGAGAATCGCTTTCTAAGGGAGGTTGTCGAGTATCACCAACTTACAATGCAGGATGTTGTCTACTTTGACGAGAGCAATGAGGAAGTCACTGAAGTTAATCATCTTAACCTTCCCCCAGTGCCTAAGATGTCCCTGGATTCTATTTCTCCATCAACAGCCTCCCTTTCACCGTCTCCAGAACCGAACCTTGGCATGGCTTCAGAATTAACCAGAGGCATCTCATCTACCATGCCTGGAAAGGATGCAAAGAGTTATGAGGTGACTGTAAAGGATTCACGGAGTTCTGAAGCGACTAGAAGTATCTCTTCTATCACAGGACATGATCCAAAATAACATATTCTTCTTTTACAACTTACAATGGTGATGCACCGCTTTTTGATACTTTATTTGTTATAATTTATGTGCTGCTCGTTTCATGTATCGTGGGTGACATTACCTTAAAGTAATTCTATACCGTATATTGTGTAACTCGAGTTTTATTTATTTATTTATTATTTTTCATTGTATCAGCATACGTTTCCTATATCTGCAAGCGTCTGTATAGCAATACTTGTCAAAAAAAAAGTTTCTGTATCATTACAGTCACTTCTTGCTGACTATTTGTATTTATTTTATTCTCACTCTTATGCTTTCAATTTTTATTTAATAATTGTATTAATAACTATTTATTTCATTTTATGAGGCCAAATCAGTCTCCTAACTGAATCTCTATTCCTTCTTTGTAAAGAAGTCGATAAGAGAGTTTAGTTCAGTTGGTTCAACAGAGTATGTGGGTTACTGTAAATCCTTTATTGACAATTCCAACGAATTAAGAAAACAAATATCTATTCCTGCAAACAATACAGGCCTCCTAAATATATAATTGCAGTTGGCGCATGTTCGTTCCATTTCTTTGCGACCTTTGATTTTCATTGCATGAGATTAGCTTAAACTAACTAATTGCCTAACGACCGAAGTGTAAGTAACACCACAACCAAAAGCATTTTTTGTTAATCTAGTAACCTTTACTTCGGGGATGTGAAGTTTAACAGAAAATATAAACTTTTAAAGTATATAGTTTTCTTCGGCAAAAAATCAATTAAATACAAAAAAAAAATTACAAAAATTACAAAAATGGGACAGTTTGAAAACTATTTATCAATCTGGGGCAACTGGTCACGCCCAGAACCAGGCGTGACTAGGGCGGTAGTCACGCCTGGTTTTGGGCGTGACCAGTCATGCCCAGTTCTGGGCGTGACCAGTCAGTATAAATGCCCCCCATTTTCAGTTTTTCCTCATTTCTCAGTGTTGCGCATTCTTGACTCGAGTTGCAGAAGTGTAGTGTGAGTGATTTTGCAGCGAAGCTCTGCCAATAAGTAAGTCATTTGATTAATTGTGTATATTAATTAATATATTGTATTATGAAATTATCAGTGTTTAGGGTTTAGTGTTGTCGGAAATGTTTCTTACGATTTACTGTGTAGTGTTTGGAGTGTAGGGGTTAGGGTTGACAGATTAGGGCACACATATTAGGGTTAACAGATTATGGTTTATGGATTAGGGGTTAGGATTGATGGTTTAATGGGTTAGGGTTTAGTGTTTAGGGTTTAGGGATTAGGATTTATACGCCTTAGGGGTTAGGGTTTAGGAATTTGGATTTATACGCCTTAGGGCTAGGGTTTAAGGTTTAAGAAGATATTCTAACACAGTTTTTTGAAATTTATGTGTACAGCGAAGCTCTGCGAAGAAATGTTTGTTTTTGTTGAGTGGAAGAAATGAGTTCAGGTTGTGACGAGTTTGTGCGTGTTGTGTTATATTATAGTAGAAGGAAATTTGAAGGGAGAGAAGATGTTGTTTTTGAAGGGGAGAAACGTCAGACACGTTTGAAGCGGAGCTCGACAATGGGTGATTTACATCAGAAGATTCGACAAAAATTAGCTCTGCAAGACAACCAAAGTATCATACAGATTACAGGGAGATTATGGCAACGTGAACATTACATGGGTTTTCAAGTTGTGGACGACGAAGACCTAGAATTGCTAATTGAA
>PYAF01001879.1:142277-155021 GCA_007407185.1 Glycine tomentella
GGACTGTATGGTATAAATATGTGAACGTCATAAACTACGTCATTAAAATAACGCGTAACCTTTTATGATTTCTAAAATAATTTTCAAAACCAATAAAAATTCATTTGGACTTTCATTCTTTCTATTTTTTCGAGAAAAAAAAAACCCGGAATTTTATAAAATAAGTACGAAATAAAGCAAAGAAGAAGCGGTGGTTACAGACATTAAGCAAGAAAAATTATATTTCGTCATTGTTGTGATCGAAACGTGTCCAAATATGATCCACCAAATCTACTTGAAGTTGTTGATGAACTTCTCTTTTATGCATACAACATTTTGTTTGTAGGTATGTAGCAAAGTCGGGAGGAACACCACGAGATACACCGATGTTTGGAATCTCTTTGTCTACATCATCAACATCAACATTACCATTATATGTATCTCGTTCGTTTTCAACAATCCTGTTATGCAATATAATACATGTCAATACAATATTCTTCATCGTATCAATGTGTCAGTTACGCGAAGGACCACATATAATTGCAAATTGAAATTTTAGCAAATCAAATGCTCTCTACATCCTTTTTTGCAAATTCTTGACATTTTGCAAATAACTTTCTTTTTTCTCCTTGTGGCATGGGGATGGTTTTCAAAAAAGTGACCCAATTAGTATAAATGTCATTTGGAAGATAGTATCTCATATTATATAGGGTTTCATTAATTGTAAATTGCATTGGAGGAGATCAACCTTGCAAAACGTCATTAAACATGGACGATTGGTTTAACACGTTAATGTCATTGTTTGAACCTGCAACTCCATAATATGCATGTCAGATCCACAAGTCTTGTGAAGTGACGACTTCAAGTATTACAATGGGTTTGCGATGATCATCTCTACAATATAGGTCTTGCCATGCAATTGGACAATTTTTTCATTCCCAATGCATGCAACCAATAGAACCCAACCTACCTAAAAACTCACGTGCCTCTCCAATTTATAGCAGGCGATTGATGTTGTTGTTGTTTGGGCTACTCAAGTACTTATCCCCAAATATCTCATTCACACCCTTTACAAAAGCTTCTATTATACAATTGCAGTGCATTCGACAGGTCTAACGTACTCATCGACACTACCAGCAGGTCATCCGTATACAAATTGTTGTAGTGCACTTTTGCAATGGTGAAAGACCTTTTCTACCAGTTGCATCAGATCTCATTTGGAAATACAAATCATGATTACTGATATATTCTACAATTTGAAGGAATAACAACTTCTACATTCGAAAGCTTCGTCAAAATAGCCTCTTTGTGTGTACAAAATTTTCAGAGAAGTAGTCATTCCACAAGCGACTATGTCCACCTTTACAATCACAATTTATATGACGCCTTCTTTGTCTCAGTCGATTACTATTCTCTGCTTATTGTTGAACCTCGTGTAAGTACCTCATGATTTCTTCTTTAGTGTTGTCTTCCAATGTTTCATCAATAATTTCTTTCCAAATTCTATCGAAGTCAGAGTTTGGATCCATTTTACTAGTGAATGGAGCTAGAAAAAAAAAAAAGAAAGTTTGGATTCATCAACAAATGTGCACGTCTGAAAGAAAATTTACCAATTAAATAGCATCATTTCCAATAGTTAGTTTTTAACGGCTAGTTCCACAACGACTACTTTCTAACAACTACTTTTATAATGGTTACTTTCTAATGACTACTTTTATAACATATACTTTGATAATGACTACTTTCTAATGGCTACTTTCATTGATGGAGGTGGTGGCAAGTAGGGAAAAAATTAAGGAGGATTTTGAGAATTTTCGATAGAAGGAGTCATTTGATAATTTTGCAACAAATTGTAATAAGTTTGCCAATGAAATTGATTTGGATCCATTTAGAATGAAACTAAACCAAGATGTTGAGATTGAGAAATGAAGGATGAGAAATTGAGAAATTGATTTTGATCTATTTATAGTATTTTTCATGTGTAAATTTAACAATAATTTAATCTAAAAAATAAAAAAAATAATTAATATCCTACACATGTAGCAAACGGTAAATTTTGTATCATAAGTGTGTAGCAAACGTTCAAAATCTTCCCCGAATGACAAACAATCTTGACAAAGGGTTTAGCCATAAAATAGAATCCATCATTGATTTGAGATATTGATAAGGTGAATACTCATTTCTCGACAATCCCATTTTTTAAAATTTCATCGTAATGTAAATAGGAAAGACTAATACCAAATTCATAAAAAAATAAAAAAATTGCAGTATCATTTGTCAACATTGATAAGTAATAGTACCTCCTTCACTTTTCTCCTACCCTAAACTATCGTGCACGATATTGTGAGCTAGATAGAAAGAAAAGATATAAGAATCAGATCACACACAAAACTCTTCTCCTTCCTCCTTCACTTTTCTCTTTTCCCCTCTCCCCTTCACATATCCTCCTCCCCCTATTTCTCCTCCTCCTTATTCATGTTTCCTTTTCTCTTCCTCCCCCAACCACCACTCCCCTTCCCCTTCTCTACCCCAATCACAACAACCCCCTCCCTTTCTCTGTCGCCAACCACCATGACCCCTTCCCCTATGCGGCCACCATTCTTCTTTGTCGAATTTTCCTCTCCATGCGTCCAGGGTTGTGGATCTTCAACAAGGAGCAATTGATCATGCCTCTAGGGTCGCCGATCTGGCAAAAATCATGCAAATTGCTCAACCTCGAGTCCCCTTACCTGTTGTTCCAGGATCCCATTTTTTCATTTATTTAATTATTATGTTTGCTATTGTTTTTTTTTTTTTTATCTTCGACTTATTGTTGTTGTTGTTGTTGTTTTGATTTATTGTTGTGTTCGTCTGGTTTCATCTTCCTTCCCCTTTTCATTTTCGTTGCTTCCCTCTAAAAATCGTTTGGGAGACAAAGAAAATAAAAAATGATTTTATTTTAAAATGGTGCAGATCTTCAGGGTTCTTGTAGAAGATCCGATCTACACGCTGGAGATCCATGACATGTCTCTAGTAGTTGGATCATGGAAAAACATATCTTGAACTTAAGATTTCTCTCCAAGATTCAATAGTAAAGATGCTCTTATATCTAATGTTTTTAACCACCCTAATTAAAACATTTACCTCTTCAACAAGACTGCAAGATATGTTTACATGAATCCTTACTATGCTATTTAACATCAAGAGAGAAAAAATATATTTATAATAAAATTTATGATGTAACAGAGATAAAGAGATAAATGAAAAATAATGTTAGAGATATTTAAAAACAATAAGATATAATATATCATTACTCATTTTTATAAGTTTCAATTCTTTGAATTGGATTATTCTTAAGTCTGAAAGTTAATCACATCTAATTCATAATCCTTGAAAAAACAAATCTAAACTGTATACTTATGGAAAATATCAAATCCTACTAAAAAGTAATGTAATCATTCTTCATATTACCTAAACAGAAAATAAAATAGTGAAGAAAAAATAGAACTAATTTTTTAAAACAGTAAATATATCAAGAGAACAGATAATGTCTAAAGATGCCTGAATAAAAAAAATAATGAATCAAAAGATAAAGATTTACCAAAATACATACATAAACAGAAAAACAATCCAGGTAAATTGTAAAATAAGGTAAATTAGGGGGTCCCCATAATAAAGCTCAAAACAAAACAAAAGAGCAGAAGGGAGGAATGTGCATGCATTAGCATTAACATATACATTGAGTATTCCCCTTCCCAATCTCAAACGGCAAAGGTCCCCCCTACATTTCCTGATTCTCACCTGATATTTTTCCAATTGGTTTAATCTTCCTTTCTTTTTTCTACCCATTTTCTTCTTCTTTTCTGTTTTTCCCCTCATTTTTTTTCCTTCTTCAACCAGATTCTAGAACAAGGATGTGCCCATTTCCTGCTTCCTTGAATCTCAAACACAAAACTGAATCTATGACAACAATTTCAAGATTTTCCCACCGACCCACCACAGCAAAGCACCTGGTCGCTTCAAAGATCTGATTTTTAGTTCTTTGGGGTGGGGTTTCTACCGTTTTTCCTTCCACCATTGGCACTTGCAGCAGCACTGAATTTTGCACAACCAGAATGGTCAACACTTTATGGTTACTTTGTGTGGTTTAAATTGTAAAGTCTCTCTCTTTCTCTCACTCACCCTCTCTCTCTCTCTCTCCCTCTCTCTCTCTCTCTCTCTCTCTCTCTGTTGCATTCTTCTGTGTCTTAATCTCTGGCTGTGTCTTTCAGTGTTGGATTCTTGGTGGGGTTAGTTTAATTTTTGACTGAACAAATGAGATCTTGATGAGGGTTGGAACCAGTTTCCTTGCACTGCTCTCACTGTTGCCATTGCTTCTTTCTCTTCAATTTTCAAGTGCTCAGCTTCCACCTGACACTGACAACATCTCATCACGCACCCTTGATGCCATTCTCCAAGATTGCGCCTTTAAGGCATTTTTTAGGCCAAAAACTGGGGTAACCTATGATGGCAAAGTGCCCAGAAGCCTAAATGGGATTAGAGTTTCAGCAATGAGGCTCAGGAGTGGTAGTTTGAGGACAAGAGGTGTTGAAAGCTATAAAGAGTTTCAGATCCCAATTGGGGTTTCTGAACAGCCTTATGTAGAGAGGCTTGTTTTGGTGTACCATAACTTAGGCAATTGGTCTGAGATGTTTTACCCTTTGCCTGGTTACATATATTTGGCTCCTGTTTTAGGTCTAATGTCATATAGTGGTGCCAATTTGTCTGATTCTGAGTTGCCTGAATTGGACATAAGAGCTTCTGATAAGCCAATTTTGATCAAGTTCCCTCATGTGGAATCAGCACCATTAGGGTCAGTGCCAACGTGTGTGTACTTTGATCTACATGGTTCAGTGCAATTTGACATCCTATTACACGGGAATGTTTGTTCAACTTTCCAACAAGGGCACTTCTCTATTGTTGTGGAGTCTAATGCCCCTTCCCCAGCACCTGCTGCTGTTGCTGTTGCTGCTGATGTTGGGAAAAGTGGTAGTGGGAGGAACAATTTCAAGGTGTGGATAATTGTTGCATCTTTGGTTGGTGGATGCTTCCTGTTGATTATGTTGAGTTTATTGGTTGCTAAAGTGAGGAGAACCAGAAAAGGGATGAAGATTCAGCAATTGGAATGGGCAGCTGAGAGCAATGAAACTTTGCAGATTACATCTATTGGGGGCACCAAAGCACCATTGGCAATAGGGACTCGCACAAGACCAACCATTGAAAATGATTACATACCTTAGATTTGACGGATTCTTGTAGGACCAATTTTTTTTTTTTTTTTTCTTCTTGCTTGGTGTTGTAATTTTTGTGTTCATACTTGATAATGAGTTAAAAAAAAAATGCTTTCCTTGTCTAATTGTCTTGTTCAGTAATTCAGTTTCATTGGTTTAGTTTGGTATGATTTCAATGAACCTTGTTGGCTTTGCTTTTACAATATAAGACAAAAAAAAAAACGACAAGGTTTTATAAAGCCCTCATTTGTCTCATATCTTTGATCAGTTATGTCAGCTATGAATTCCATTGTGTTGATTTAGCTGTTTTTGGACTCACTAAAATAGTAGAATCCAGAAAGTTAAATAATTTTGATCGATGTGATGCAAAAATATTCTCGAATACATATGACTAAGAATATCTCCTATGTTGTTGTCTCCTAAGCACTCAATTGATGTCGTAAGCTTTTATTTTAGAAAGAATTGAAATTCATGTGCCTGGCCAAACTATCTTTTGAAAGCTTATACAGTTACACCTCAAAGGCTAGCCCCAATATACATGACAAAGAATTTAGATAAGACAAAACTAGCTTGGCTTATATAAAAATGGAATTAGTAATTTTTTTTGTATAGAACATAAAACTTAAGTCGGACCCTATGCTACATGTGAAAAGATTTGCCCCCCTAAAATTCTACCACTTTTTTTAAAAAAAATTATAATATATATATATATATATATATATATATATATATATGAGAGAGAGGACATAATATCATACAATTATATATGAACAATTAAATGTGTGTTTGGTTTAAGGGGATGAACCACACTTGAAAGTGATTGCACGCGATTTGAGGTGAAAGTTGTGAGATAAGGTGTTTGATAGGGATCAAAGGTAGATGAAAGTTTTGAAAAAAATGTGGGTCTCATGCCTTAAAACTTGCATCTCAAAATGAGATGAAAGGGTGTGAATGTCACAACTGATGAGTGCAGTGTATAACAAATGTTCATTTGTCAAAATTGATTTTGAGAACATACTATTCATCCTATTAGCCATTGTAACTTTCGAAATTGGTCAAGTTGGCCTTGGATTGACAGGATAATTGATTATGTTCGCTAAATTCATAATACAAAAAATCTATCTTCGTTAAAAATGAAGTGAACGTCTAATTATTAAGGGGTACAATGAACATTTTGGTGAATCATTATTTTTTTACTTTTTACTTTTATTATTGGCCAAATTATCTATGTGGTCCCTTATGTTGTTATTTTGTTCATTTTGATCCTTTATCTTTTAGAATATTCATTTTAATCATTTATATTTTTATATTGGTTCAAAATGGTCTTTGTTAGTTTGAAATTAACGTCGTTAACAATATTCAAATATCGCAACTAAAAGCTTCCACAAAATGAAAAAAAAATCCCATCATCCTCAAATCATTCTAGCTAGCTCATTCTCTCTCCTTAGAACTGTTAATCTTCCCTTAAAGGACAAAACACCAGACATCTAATCCCTCCTTATCAACTTCCTTTCCTTCTAGCATCAAATTCGTCCTCATCATCTCGCTCTCTAACCCTTCCCAATTGGAACTCTTCTACGTTGCAAATCTCAAAAGACAATGAGAGAGTCACAAATTCTATTCATTACATACTTGAACAGATACAATTCCCCCTTCACCCTCACCACCACCATGTGAAGTGTCCTCCACGTTGTGCATGACAACAAGATTACCTCCTCACTCTTTTATCGACACTCGACCGTGCTTGTTGTCATTGTTGCCAACAACTTTTCCAACCTTCAGATCCTCAACCTTGGAAAGAAATGCATAAGGGAAACCCTAGATTGAGAAAATGTAACACCCCGTATGCATCCAGTGTATTAACATATTACTTAATCAGATGAACGCATAATTACTTTTAATTAAAAAGCCGCGGAAGCGATTTCAAAACCATATTTCTTGATTCATTATGTATGGAACGTATAGACAGTAAATCAAACGAATGCTAGATTACCACAACAGCCTTAGTGATCCAGATGACGTACAACAACGGCAGATAAAACTATACTATCCACACCGATATACCAGGAGGTTATAAACCACAGATACCAACCTGCCTATACATAGATTATATGTACATTCCACATACAATAGTAGGCATCAGTGCCCTGATATCACATATCAAATCCTCATATGAGGGTACACCATATAAAGGAATTCAATATATGCAAGCATACACACTTTTCCCCATAGGGGTACAAACTAACAACACATATTATATATATATATATGTGTCTATACACAACAGTGAGCAACCAAGCTCTCAAAACACTGCTCCAAGCAGCTATACCATGTATGTCCCCGACTAGAGCCTCTCGCCCTGGGGTCCCTCATCTCTGTCAGCAGTACAACCTGCAAAATATAATCCCCACACACGGGGTGAGATAAAAATCTCAGTAAGCTTAGGGTTCTTGGAGCTTCTCCTTCACCCTGGTCCACTTCCATGATCACAATACATTAATAGGTGTCACAACATCATCATAACAACACATAGGCACACACAAGCTCTAATGTGTATATCATAAGTATCCAGGACCATCTCAGTCCCCTGGGACCATCTTAGTATCTAGTAAGTCATAGTGGACCATCTCAGTCCACAGTGTGAGGCCGAAACTCACACCTGTGTCATCCAATGGGAGCTACCCCTACACAAGGATGCACGCCATATGGTACCTCCGAGAATAGGCTGCTACATCATGAGACCACCTATCTCTTAGTCTTGAGGAATCTCTCCTATGGAGCAAACTAAACTAGGAGTTGCGCTCTACTCCTAGGGAGGTTCATATCTATCTACTGACCAAAAGATCTATCCGAAAGGCAACCATACACAAAACACAGATACATGCATACATATCATCATGAAGAAAGCTGTAACAACCAATTCAATGCATGTAAATCATATATGCACCCATCACTTCATCTAAGAGTATGGGGAAACACAAGTAGTGGGAAACACTCCCAAGAACAAAGAGCTTACCTGGCACGGTAGTGCTCTGCTGTCCAATCCCTGGACTGTGGTCTCCGCCACTAACACTCTCAGTGTCCCACCCTATATACAGGCATACAGCACAATCAATCATCAATAATACCATACAAAACACCTAACAACGGTTCTCAACCGTTTAATGAAAGGAAAACATAATTCCTTTCTATAACCCTCTCAATCAACTATCTTAGGGTTGTTAGAACTAACCACCTCATAGGTGACTCACAGACCCTTATTAGGATGTATCTCAGCCTAACCAAGGCCTTAGAGTCTCTCTAAGACTCTGTATAAGTTAATTCAACCAGTTCAATTGCCTTTAACCAGGTCATATATGACTAATTATTCAACTTAACTAAAACAGTTATTTCAACACATATTCACCGTTTATTTAGCCTCCTGAGTAACTTTTGTAAAAGCACTCAGGCTCATATATCTCATAATACCTTCCATTTCATCAACATTCTTCCTACTCATATATATCACAGAGTCAAAACCAAACTTCATCAGAAATCATGTTTCAAAGCTTAATATTCATTAGAACAACCTCCTGAGCATACTTTTCTAAAGAACTCAAGCCTAATTCCAGCCCTATCACAAAGTGGTCACTATTCATCCCAAGAACAATTTCACAAATCAAACGGTAAAACTTGAGTTTCTTACCTCTAAATCGACAAGAAAGGCTAGAGAACAGCTTTTCCAAGCTTGAACGTCCTTAAAACACCTTCTTTTCTCCTCAGAATCAAACTTTGTGAATTTCCTTAGAGAACTGGATCTCTCTGTTTGATGGTTTTCAGAGAAAAGTGATGATGGAATCTAACTCATTGAGTAGTTCCTTTCAACTTTCATGTTGGGTGTGAAGGGTTTTGGTCAACGGTTGAGTGTTTAAGAAGCTTCTCTAGTTCATCAATGGCAGAAGCAGAGAAAAGGAAGAAAGGAAAGAGAGAGGGAAGGCTAAGGAGAGAGAGAAAGACTGTTATAGAAAACATCACCAAATCCACCTATCCATGCACCATTCACTCGAATTTGACCATGATTTATGATTTGCATGTGAAGTTGTGGGATTTTTTTTAATCCAAAAGAAGATTAAGGTTGTGAAGGATGAAACTCATTTATCAAGAGTGTGTTTGGAGTACTTCTCATGTTTTATTTTGTGGCGGCTTTATTCGTTGGTATTTGAATATCGTTAACGACATTAATTTCAAATTGATCGAATGATGATTTTAAACATTTCAAAAAAATACAAATGACCAAAATGAACTTTCTAAAAGATAAAGGACCAAAATGAAAAAAAAAAAAAAAAGACCAAACAGTTCATTTGGCCTTTATTATTTTCCTACAACTTAATTCAAATCTTTCATCTCTTTTACATTTTCTTTCATCTCAATCAAACATCCTAACTTTATATTATTCTCTTTCCACTCTCTTTTGTCTATTTTCATTCCTCACATTTTTATCTCTCTACCAAACACACCCTAATATTATTTTAATTAATTTTAATGTTTTTTTAAAGAAAGTAATTTTATCTTAATAACAATTTGAGACTCACTCTTACAACACTCTTGTTTCTCATATGACACACTTTATCTTTCTCTCTGTATATGTCCTTGTGTGATGTATAACATATATACTCCATTTTTTATTTATTCTTCAGTGAAGTTTCTACGCGTCTTTTTTTATGCATTCTCAAATCAATTAAATTGTGATTTGATCTTTTTTTTAATAATAGATGTTATAACAACTTTTATCTATTCCAACATTTCTAATCCTATTATTCACATTATGTTCACTTATTGAAAACTATATTTTTTGTTACATAGAATTTATTTGCCTTGAAGACGAGCCCTAACACAATGGTAAAATTGTGTCTTGGTGACTTGTTGGTCATGGATTTGAATTCGGAAACAGTCTCTATACATATGTAAGGGTAAAACTGCGTACAATATCTTCCCCTTACCTTCACATAGCAAGGAGCCTCTAGACAATGGGGTATGTACCTAGAGTTTATTTTTGTGATAGATTTTTACTGGCCAACATTAATTTCATGCAAGATAAGTCACATACGACAATGTTTTCTTTAAGCCCAATTGGTATCTCATACACTCCTCCATTCTTATCTTCCATTTTAACTTTAAAACATATACTTTTAAAATCACTTATAAACTATATTTAGTAAATATTCAAGAATTTTTAAAATTATAATATATTTGAGTTTTATTTTAATATCACGGTAAGTGCAAATTTTTAGATTAATGTTGTTATTTGTATATTAAATTATACTAAATTTTTGATAACGTAAGAGAAAAAGAGAAAAGAAAGAGAAAGAAGGGACATATGATAGATGGGAAAAAAAATTAAAATATTGTAGTTTTAAAAAAAATTATTAATTTGTTGCCGTTTGAAAACTAATTACACATATATAGCAATCAGTCGCGTCCCTGTAACACGTAATCAAACACGCCCACACCAGGCGTGACTGGAGCTCGGTCACGCCTCAGGGAGGCGCGATTAAGGAGGTGGTGACAATTGTCATTTTGAGACATGTGTCATTTTGCGGCACGATGCATGCAAACTTTGGAAGGTCATAACTTTTGACTGGAATGTTCGATTGAGGCAAAACTGGTGTCCACGCGCTCGAAATTGAGAGGAGAAGCTCTAAACAAGTTCTCGAAGGGTACTTGGTCAAAATTTTTTCCCAAAAGAGGCCTCTAAGTGCCTCAAAATTGTGATTTAATCTTCAAACACCCAAGAAATTTCTTGTTTTCTAATTTTTTTATTTAATTATTGAATTGCATGCTATTGATAAATTTGTCTAATTACTTCTCTTAATTTCGAGTATTTTGACATAAAATCCGCCTCCATCGGATATTCCTATTTTAAAATAAAAAATTTATTTGAAAAAATATAAGTTTATTTAATTTAATTATACTTTTTCAAGGAAAAGGAGACAAATTAATTTAAAATAATATTAGTTTACTAAAAACTTGATTTTATATAAAAAAAAATCACCAAATCTTTACTATTCTTTTATAAATACAAACTTATTGTCTTATTTTTTAAGATGATAAGTTATTAAAAATAAATCTAAATATTAGAAATATTAAATGTCATTTTATATCAATTGACAAATATCCTTTAGTTTATCGGTTAATTTTACTAAACACTTTAGTATATAAGCTTCTAGCTTATAACATATAAGCTTAAACTAGCTTATCAGTAAGCGTGGAGATAGGCCTAGTCAAGTTAGATTTTGATAGATTTGATTCTGATTTGAGGTAAAAGTATATGATATGAGTCTATCATGTTTATTCATCAAATGCTTTTTTAAGGATATGAGTATGGCCTACAAGCTTGGTTTAAGAGTCTTATTTGTGATAATTTAACATTTAACATTAAGATAGAAGTAAAAATATGTATGAAAGATTTTATAAGAATCAAATATAACTTATTTATATGATATAAGCATAAATTTAAGGTTTAATAAAACATTTATGATGCGATAAAAAATATGACATTCGTGATCTTATTTAAAAACATATTTTGCAATAAGATATTTAGATATAACATAAATTTATTTTCAATAAACTTAAATTATAAACTTTAACTTGACTTTTTATGTAGATTAACATGATTAACATTTTAAAAATGTAAGATTTTAATAAATTATAAAAAATAATATAATAATAATAACAACGAATAGTTATTTAATTTTTTCTTTTTAAAATAAATCACCTTGTTAAGCCTAAAAGATATTTTGAATGACATAAAACCTCACCTGTTTAACCAAATAGAGTTAACTAAAATTTATGACCTAACCTATTTTCTGAAAAGTTCTGGTCAAGAGTTTTAATAAAACATATAATTGTAATTGTAAGAGTTGTTTTTCTTTAAATACAACTTATCAATTTCACTATCAGTTAAGTTTCCTTCTTGATATAGATTTCTTTATATTTTTATTATATCTTAAATTAAGAAGCATAAAACTATTATTAAATAATGTTTTATAATATATACTTTAAGATAAATAATATCAATGTAAATATAATCTCGTATACAAATTTTTTTTCTTTATCCCAGTTTGGAGACTAATTTCACTCATGTGTATGATTGCCATTGGTCAAAGAAATTTTTGCAACAAGAAAATCAAATATGAATTCTTGTGTTAAATAAATTGTTTTTTATATATAAGCACAAGATTTTACATCACTAGGCATTCCTATGAGTTATATACAAAATATATCATACATCAAATCAAGAAGCTTTAAAATTATATATTTTTTATTCATCAATTTTTTTTTTGAAAATCAAAGATATATATTTATACATACATATAACTTTATGTGTAAAAATAAGGTTAAAATATCTTTTTAGTTCTTTATATTTTTTAAATTTAGTTTTTTATGTTTTTAAAGTGAGTCAAAATGATTATTCTAAAACAAACATTTTTTTTTTCAATTTTTGGGACATGATATTGAATTTTTTTTATTGATTTGA
>PYAF01001879.1:155121-167825 GCA_007407185.1 Glycine tomentella
AATTTAATTTTAAAAGTAAATTGATTAGGTAATAGTTTTTTTTTAAAAAAAAAGGTGATTGAACTAACAAATGATAATCCGCATTTAAAAAAAAGTTAAAATATAATTTTTGTTTATTTTTTTTTAAATCTACGATTTTAGTTCTTCTATTTTTTAATTTAATACATTATGTCTTTCACTTTTAAAAAAATCAGTGATTTTAGTCCCTCTATTTTTTAATTGAGATATTTTGTCCTTACTTTTAAAAAACATGTGATTTTAGTTTTTCTATTTTTTAATTGAGACATATTGTGCTACACTTTTAAAAATATGCAATTTAAGTCCTCTTTGTCAATTTTACAGTTGACTATATACTTTTTTAATTCTTTTTTAATAAATTAAACTTTTTAGTAATTAAATAATTTTAATAAACATTTCTCATGTGAATAATAAATAGACATGTGTCAATCAATGTTTACAAAGTACATAATCAACATTTGAAATTAACAGATTCAGACATTGTATTGGTCGTGACCTCTGTATATAGGTCATGAGATATTGTGTTGTTCCTTTGCTAACTAGTATTTGCTGTCATTTGTTGTTTTAGATTGATTGCATTTTTGTTTTCTTTTTTTATTCTATTTTTTATGTTTCCTTCATGAGATAGAACCCGATCCTTTGAGGGATCCCTAAATCCTTAAGTTAAAGCCCAAAATGGACACAGACCCCTCTCCCCTTGAGAATTGGATTTATTTGGTTGTTTTGGAACCAGCGCTTTGTTGATGTGTTCTTTTTGGGGTCATACTTCATGACACCTTTTATTAATATATTAGTCTCATTTTTTCTTTAAAAAAAACATTTAAAATTGGTCATTATGATTCAAATTGTGGATTTTTTAAAAGTAGGTAATAAAATGTCTCAATTTTAAATAGAAGATTAAAATTAAAAATTTTAAAAAATAAGAAAATGAAAAATACATTTTAACCTATAAAAAATAATCCTCCATAATATAATAAGCCAGTCTAATTTGTAGGGCAAATTTAAATAAATAATACAAATTAATAAAATAATTAGAAAAATGGTGCAGTTTGTAAAATATTTTGAAATTTGGGGTCATTGAACACGTCCAAAATAGGCGTGTTTAAACATACCCAATTTAGGCGTGTTTAAACACGCCTATTTGAGGCGTGTTTGGGTGCTTTTGTTCTATTTAAGGTGGCCCTAGATAAGCTGCCTCCAGATGCATTGGTTCAATGCATTGTTGTTTGGGTCCATTGGTTGTGATTTGGTTCTAGTTTAAGCGTCCTTTAAGTGCCTGTATTTGACCATTACGTCCTTTAAAACTTTTGTTTTTGTTGGTGGCAAGATATGAGTTCAGGTAGTTAGAGCGTTGATGTTATGTTATTTTTTAATATAAGAAAAGTTAGAGGACGACAGAGTGTTGTTTTTGAAGGGGACAATAGGACGACACGTATCAATCGAAGATCAACAGTTAGTGAATTACATGAGAAGATACGCAAAAAATTAGGTCAAAAAGACAACCAATGTATCAGTTTGGTGACAGCAAGATTATGACAACACGATCATTACACGGGGAGTCAACTGCTGGTGATGAAGACATAGAAATTGTAATGGACCAATTTTTGAAGCAGTCAACGAATGAATTGTTAGAATTGTACGTGGATTATGCCGCAGTGGAGGATGTTGTTTTACCTTTACCCATAAGGTCAGTCACTTTTAATTCTGCAAATAATGAAGCATCATATGCTGCTCCAGGTGTAAACGTGTCTGAGGAATTTGAACATGACCCAACTTGGGTTATGGATGACGATGACGAGGATGACGATGATGAAATATTGTGATGAAAGATTGTCTTCTTGAGGAGGATGCTAGTGCATCGGATAATGATGAGGATACTAGTGAAACTGTAGTGATATATGTTTACTTGTTAGGTGACATGTTAGATTGCGTATAGAATTAAATTCTTCTAATTTTGAATGATCATAATATGTAGATGTTGTTTAGGATTTAGGTTTTATGGTTTAGGGTTGATGTTGTTTATGATAATTGTTTAGGGTTAAGGGTTTGGGTTTCTGGTTTAGGGGTTAGGGGTTAGGGTGTATGGTTGATGGTTTAGGGTTTAGGTTTTATGGTGTAGTGTCTATGATGGTTAGGTTTAGGGTTTAGGGTGTGGGGATTAGGGGTTTAGGGTGTAAGGATAATGGTTGAGGGTTTAGGGGTTATGGTGTAAGGAAAATGGTTTAGGGTTGAGGGTTGAGGGTGTAGGGTGTAGGGTTTAGGGTCTGGGGTTGATTGTGTTTGGTTTAGGGGTTAGGGAGTATGGTGTATGGTATAGGTTTTATGATTTAGTGTTGATGTTGGTTAGGTTAATGGTTTAGGGTGTTCGGTTTAGGGGTTTAGGGTTAAGGGTTAGTGAGTTTAGATAATGTGTTAGGGTTTATGGCTTAGGATTTAGGGTTTAGAGTGTTTGCTTTGTGGTGGCATTCAACAATGTTTTATGTTTTAGTGTTGATGTTGGTTAGGTTAATTATTTAGTATTTATGGTTTTCGGTTTAGGGGTTAGGGGTTTAGGGATTAGGGTTAGTGTTGCCTACTATTCTTTTGACTGTCTGATCCTACATAATCATTTTCAATATCTTTTTATTGGTTTGGGATAGATAATTCCAAATTTCTTTCATCGGGGTTTTATGCTTGCCTTCATCATATTATAGTATTTTATTTGGCTTATATGTTTAGGTGTTGAGGTCATTCCTTTTTGGGATGGAATTCCATATTACACATATATTGATTGGAGTCATCCACGCGACGAAGAAGAATCATTTAACGGTTCTGCTTCAGGTTCGGGTTCAGGTTCAGCGTAAGGTCCATGGCAATTAGGGGATGACTTGTTTGTTAAATAGGAATTTGCATCCAAAATGGAGGCACAAATTGCAATTAAACGGAACCTTATGAAGGAGCATCAAGAAGCAACTGTGGTGGAGAGCAAGCCTACCAAGTTTAGCATGAAGTGTATTCGACACACCGATGGTTGCCCTTGGAGGGTTAGGGTAATCAAACCAACGTACGGTGAGAAGTGGGTTGTTTCAAGATGGGGTGGGAAACGCAATTGCCTGAATGATCATATTTCACAGGGTCACAAACAGCTTGACATTGATGTTATTGCTTCACTTGCAGTAGGTATGTTTCTATTAAATTTGGTTAATATGAAGAATATTGTTTTTAGAGGTATGTTGTTAAATGTCAATGTTACCATTTGATTGTTAGGAATGGTTAGGGAGGAACCGTCTATGTCAATTGCATTGGTTCAAGATAGGATCACCAATACGTATGGATTTAAAGTTTCATATAGAAAGACCTGGTATGCGAAGCAGAAAGCAATGACAATGATTTATGGGGATTGGGAAGAGTCTTATGCATTTTTGCCAAGGTGGTGCGATTACATGCTTTGTTTTTCACCAGGTTCTTTTTATGATATTCAAACAAATGCTTATTTTGTGGCAAATCGATTGGTACGGGCGAAGCGCATGTTTCATTGCCTGTTTTGAACTTTTAGGCAGTGTTGCGAGGCTTTTAAATTGTGCAAACCCATCATTCAAATTGATGGGACTCATTTATATAGAAGTATAAAGGAAAATTGTTGATTGCCACGACTCAGGATGGAAATAATGAGTGCCTGCCACTGACATTTGCCATTGATAAGGGGGAGACGCTGGAAGCCTGGGAATACTTCCTTGTTAACATTCGCCTCCACGTTACCCAAATGCAAAATATATGTCTCATTTTAGATCGGCATCGGAGCATCATATTTGCTGTGGAGAATCATGCCGGTTGGCAACCACCTTATGCGCATCACATGTTTTGCCTTCGTCACATTGCCAGTAATTTTAATCAAAGGTTCAAGAGTGCAAGATTGATGAAGACTCTTATGACTTTAGGTATGTTAACAAGTATTTCAAATACATTAATCTGAAACAAATCTATAAACAGAATAGTGTTAATGTTATTATTATTTTGCAGGTTATACTCCTAGTGTGGTTGATTTTGATGCCGCGTTTACACGGTTTCGTGATACCAGTCCTGAGGTTGCAGAATGGATTGATGACATCCCTAAGGAAAAGTGGACACGTGTATATGATGTAGAGGGGAGAAGATATGGCCATATGACAACAAACTTGTCAAAATCAGTGAATAGGGTGTTCAAGGGAGCAAGGAACATGCCTATCACCGCTCTTGTGAAGCACATGTACACCCGATTGGTTCATTATTTTGTATGCAGAGGTCAGGCGGTTGTTTCACAGCTTCAACATTCGCAGCGACATTGCAAAAATGTGGTTGATGCTATGAGGCATAACCAGACCCTTGCTACAGGCCACCATGTAGGCACATATAATGTTGAGCAAACATTATTTCATGTGGAGGAGGGCGAGGACAGGGTATATTCAGTCAACCTTGCAGAGTGTTCTTGTCAGTGTGGCAAGTTTAAGACTTTCAAATACCCATGTAGTCACGTCACAGCTGCTGCTTTACATGTTCGTCAAAATCCTTATCAGTTTGTGGATGATGTCTTCCTCGTAAGCAACTTGGTTTAGGCTTATTCATTGCCATGGCAGCCAATCGGTAATGAATGTGCTATTCCACCGAGTGAAGGTCCAGTTGTCATACCTGACAGAGAGATGTTGCGTGCAAAGGGTCGTCCAATGTCCACTAAAATACGTAACGAGATGGACGAAGTGGAAATGATTCCAAGGCGCGTCAGATGCGGAATTGGCAAGCAGGTTGGACATAATCGGAGGAATTGTCCGACTAGTGGTGGTGCTTCATGAATTTGAAATTATGTTTTTTTAATTAATGTGATGTTAATGTATTTGATTTTTAAAAAGGTTAACCTTAATGTATTAAAAATGGTACATAATTAATTATTATTAGTTGTTGTAGCACTCTAGAGAACCAATTAAGATGGTTGTAGTTGATGTGTTTGGTGTTTCTTTATTGGCATGCCTTGTACAAGTGGTATCGAGTGTTTCTATGCTCTTTCATTATCTCAAACAATGGCTACGTAAAGTATTCCAGCTACAGGGATCACCACACCATATCCCTAGCATCAAGAAAATCATGATAATAATATAAAAAAAAAGGAATCTTCAAACAACTTAGCAAAAGAGAAATTTTGTAATGGCAGAGTAGTGCTAGGCGCACTGAGACATAGAAAAAGTCCTTAGTCCAAATGGAAAGTCTCTTCTCACGTTGAGGTTTAGGTGACTTGGGCCTTACTGTCATCTGTGGCCCATTAGGTGACTTGAGTTGTCCAAGTTTGACTTGGCCAACACGGAAAACAAATTAGCATCTAGTTACCAAATTATCCACCAGGCCTGTTAGTGTATGTTCCAAAGCAATTAAATGTTAACAATGAAACTTAACCTAAACCCTAATTAATTAAAAATTCTAATTATGTGCTACAACAATTAAATATTTCAAGCGATTTAATACATGAATACAGTAAACAATGAAACTTAACCTAAACCCTAATTATGTACCATTTTTAATATGTCTGGTCCCTTACCCTTACCCTAATTTTAGACCTTAGACTGAAAGTCCAAATCATAACAGAAGACGGTGTGACTGAACACCCCAAAATAGGGCGTGACTTAACACACCCAACAAATAGGGCGTGACTGGACACTCCTAACAAAATGGGCGTGACTTAAGACGTCAAAATGGGGCCTGACTTAACACGCCAAAATAGGGTGTCACTCACCCCTATTTAAGGCATACACTCCCACTCCCAGACAACATGCCTTCGGATTCGAAATTGAATCTCAATAGTATGACATTCTTAGGAGACCTTGGTAACTTCTAGTTTGATCAGGGAAACCACAGAAAATGAATCTGCTAATGAAGGTTACAGATTTGGTCAAACAAGCAGCCAAAACATTTGTAACTCCAAATTAGCATTCATTTTTCCAAATGGATAAGTGAAACACAACGAAATAGGCGTTTCTTTTGAATGCCCTTCTCCAAAACCAATGCGAGTTGCTAATGATTGTTCTTTTTAGACACTCAAGAGCAGGATGCACGACACCCTTCAGCTAGCTTGTGACCACTTTCTTGATGAAATCTACTACCGACAACCATTCATACATGCAGGTCAGCACTATTTCTTTCATTCTTTAAAACTCACAAGTGATGATGATGTTTGCACAATGTTAATGTGCAATGACCAAATGTCAAGTGATGGCCCTATAGAAATATTATGCACCATCAATAGAACACTCGATGGTATACTGAACCTACTTCGATCCAATAGATTGTTTTTCTAATAGCCAGGCCATGCAAAATATTCAAACAACACAATCGAATATCACATAATAGAGTTAACAAGCAATGAAGACGTGTTTAAGTTGTTAGCAGGATTCAACTACTGAAAATGTTATGGTCCAATAGAGATTTTAGCTATTTTTAGCAAACCAGTTACCTAAATGCAATGAGACATGATCATAATATTGACTATAATGATTTAATGTGTTAAGTAGTGTTTATCAGGTTTGGTTATGTTCAATTGTCGTTGTAATTTAAAATGTCGGTTACGTTATTTTCTGTTAGGAAGTAATGTTATTCGTCGTTTGGATTGTTGCCTATGCTATCAATTAGTGTTTTTCACGATGTTATTCATTAAACAAATTTCGAAACAAATGTAAATTAAAAAATTAAATGTATTACAAACTGAAATAAAAAACCACAAATGGCGAAAAAACTAAGACAACGATGGCCACTGATAATAACGCGCCTGACAATCAGGTAGCTTCCGTCTACGAGGTAGCGGGGAAGGGTCTGGCTGAGGCGGTTCAGGCTGAGCAGGCTCTAGCTGAGGCGGGTCTGCATGGGAAGGGCCTTCCACATACGGGTCTACGTATGAAGGTGGACATGGAGTGCCCTGCTGTGAATATGAGAGCTGCGGATGCTCATCAGCTAGGGTGAAATACGGTACATCTAATGGCCAACCACCATAACCTTCAGCAGAATAATCAAGCTGGGAGAGCATGTTGTCAATGTCTGCACTAGTCCACTCACGACTTGCAGAACTACTTGGCCCAAAATCTGCTGATCCCATCGCCATTGCCATAGCTACATATACAGGCTGGTAGTCGGGGGGTAGAGGCATATGACTCTGTGAACTGGTTCCTCCGTACCCCATGTCACCCTACTAATGAGACTCGTAATATATGGGTTGGCTGCCATATGTTGATGCTACATATGGAGGCCTAAAATAACCAGAAGTACGAGGCCTGGCAGCTACAATAGGCTCAGAAACAGGATGCGTCGGTTACCGTCTACGCTCTAGTCCATGCCCCTCCCGTCTTCGACGACCAACGACAACAGACACTTGTGACTCCTCCTGAAGCTGGGTGTTTGGTGCATGTGGCCCTGCCTCCTCCAGGCGACAATTCTATCTGAATATAGAGATTATGGGTCCGACTTCCTGGTACGCCCACTCGCGACTGTAACTTGGCCATTGATCATGACTAAGGGTGAAGTACAACATCTCCAGCCCATCAATCTATAAATTAAGATATATAAACATTAGTGTCAATCATGTGTTCTATCATAATAAACATAAATAGACAAATTATCATTTCAGCAAAACTTACACCACGTCCAGTCTTGGCAGCCATCTTCGATATGTGCCGCTTCCCATTTTCCCTATACCAAACCATGTACTCATGGTTTGGTGACATCAAGCCCTAAACCAGAGGGGGAAGGTCTATATGCTGGTCTCGAACGTCCCACTGTCTAATAAATGGTCTCAGCTTATAGACCCAATTATCTTCGCGTTTACCACGCAAAGAAAGGTCATGCACACCCCTCAGCTTCCTGGGCCTACGTGGGATTGCTGATCCCTCCCAAATTGGCGCATGCATCTGTCCGGCTGCGAATACTCCACGGTGTGGAAGCATATAACAAGAGTAGTTGCTATCCACAACAATCGCTGCTGCTCAGAAGCACCAAGAAAGTGGTAATGTAGATATGGTTGCAAAACTACCTGCACAAACACAATAACCACACAATTAAGTAAAGACATGGACCATGAAAGCACAGTAATGAACACTTACAAATAACTAAATGTACCTCATCCCAGTTGAGAGATTCCAATCTCATCCTATACCAGAGCAGCTCGTGTGCTCAAAACCGGCCTAAAGCGTTAAACCTTAATTCAAAATAACTGCCATTAGAATACTATAAGACTGCATTACACAAATTGTTTAAAAAACCAAATATACTAAAACATACCAGTGTCCGAAATGCCACTCTGGGTGAGTAGGAAGCGGAATGGCTAGAGCAATAGGGGGAACATGAGCCACGCCCACGCCTGAAGCAGCATGTGACACCCACCAATGTCACTTCTGCGTGGATCTGTGCACTCGTACATTTGTCTAAACAAATGTGCAAGGACCGCAAATCCCCAGCTATATGATCCAATGTCGTTGAAGTCCCCAGCAAGCAATGGGACATAACGTGCTGCGACCATGCTCCCCCCGGATCTGTCGCTCAGCAGCCATGATCCAATAAGTCGTGCAATGTGCGCCTTAGTAAATCGCATCACAATGATCAAATCAGGCTGAACCTCACCCCAATGCGCAAAGTGTCTATCAAAGAAAGACAACCACAAATATCCGCCTTTAAGCTCCGTGTTTGCCTCAGGTTCATGACCAAAAACGTCCTCAATGATGGTCTCCCAATCCGCCATGGTGACCCCTCTAACGACTTTGCCCTTGGTGGGCAAACCTAAAATACCAGCCACGTCTTCCAACGTGATGGTCATTTCTCCCTGCGTCATGTGGAAGGCATTGGTCTCTGGTCTCCACCGCTCAACCAGAGCACTAATCAGCGCAGCATCGATCTTAAAAAAAAATAACAAATCAATTTATATGCATTAATCTTAAAAAAATGGTTTACTCAACTAATTTCCAGCTTGCATACTTGAATATGTCGCATGCGTGCGACATGTAGAAAGCCGGCACGTCCTAACATATCATCGACGATGTTAGGTATATCGTCGTGTTGTGGCCCACCCGTTGCTTTACTGCGTCGCGTCTTCAACAGCCGAGCTGAGTCCTCGTTCCACCCGTTGCTTTACTTCGGTTGACAACACATTACAAATAATTACCATATCAAATTAATTAAACCTAATGTACATAACTATCAAACCTAAACCATAATCACTCAAACATAAACCCTAAAACTATTTGGGTAGAGCCCACAAAGGCTTAAAGAATACTTAGGTGAAATGAAGGAGTTCAATCAGTTCATACTAGGGATGAAGGAGTTCAATCAGTTCATACTAGGGATGCAATTAGAAGTCAAATTGTTTTTTAAGCAAAGATTCAAGGAAGATGCTTGGGTGAGACCAAAACTAGATGAGATTCCCTTCAAGGAGCTAGGTACGGAAGATAGTGCTTTGTCGATAGTGGCTAGGATTTTTATTTATATGATGAAGAGGCTAGGATTTTGTCGATAGTGGATTAAAGGTTGCTTGGAATCAAAATGTGTGTCAGTACTAGTGAATGAAAGCCCAATTAAGAATTTGGTATGACTAAGGGATTGAGACAAGTTCATCCCATAACACCCTTCTTACTTCTCATGGTTGTTGAGGGCCTATCTGGACTCATCAGATAGGCTATAGAGAAGAAGTTGTTCTCGAGGTTCAAGGTGGAGTGTGACAGGGTAGAGGTGGAAATGCTACAGTTTATTGATGATACCATCTTTTTTTGCAAAAGCTAAGTCTGCAAAATATCTTATCTATCAAAAGCATGTTGAGGTGCTTTGAGTTGGCGTCTAGTCCGAAAGTCAATTTCAACAGTAAATCACTAACCCTAAACCCTAAACCCCTAAACCGAACCCCATAAACCCTAAACCATTAACCTTACCAACATCAACAACAAATCATTAACCCTATACCCATAAACCCTAATCCATTATCCAAACACACTAACCCTAAACCATTAACCTAACCAACATTAACAGCAGATCATTAACCTTAAACCCATAAACCCTAATCCATTATCCAAACACACTAACCCTAAACCCTAAACCCCTAAACCGAACCCCCTAAACCCTAAACCATTAACCTAACCAACATCAACAGTAAATCATTAACCCTAAACCCTAAACCCATAAACCCTAATCCATTATCCAAACACACTAACCCTAACCCCTAAACCCCTAAACCGAACCCATAAACCCTAAACCATTAACCTAACCAACATCAACAGTAAATCATTAACTCAAAACCCTAAACCACTATCCAAACAGGCTAACCATTAACCCTAAACCCCTAAACCAAACACCCTCAACGCTAAACCATTAACCTAACCAACATCAACAGTAAATCATTAACCCTCCACCCTAACCCCATATACCCTAAACCATTATCTAACACGCTAACCCTTAACCCTAATCCCCTAAAACCGAACACCTTAAACCCTAAACCATTAACCTAACCAACATCAACACTAAATCATAAAACCTAAACCATACACCATACTCCCTAACCCATAACCAAACACAATAAACCTTAAACCCTAACCCCTAAACCATTATCCATACACCCTAAACACTACACCCTAAATCATAAGTCATAAACCCTAAACCCTAAACCCTAGCCCATAAATCATAAGTCCTAAACCCTAAACCCTAAACCCTAAACCCTAAACCTAACAATCATCAACACTACACCATAAAACCTAAACCTAACCATCATCTACAAACCTACCATCTACATAACTAACACTAACATGAACGAACCTAATAATTTTCTTACTAACATGTACGAACCTAACATTTTAATAACCTAAAAAATTTTCTACGAACCTAACAATTTTCTACAGATCTAGCATGTACGTCATTAACATGTGCACCCTAGTAATTTACTAAGAACATATAATGTACGGCGCTAACAATTCAATAATAAAAAATGCTAAATTATAAAATCCACTTACTTGTTAGCAGAGCTTCGTTGCAAGAAAAATCTATCCAAACTCTCAAGCGAACCAAGCCAAACTTTTTCAGCCAAGGAAGAAAAGTTACAAATGATCAAAAGTAAAATTTTTTGACCTTTTATAGCAATGCACCCAAAACACGCCTAAATTGAGCGTGTTATTTTGGGCGTGTTTAATGACCCCAAATTTCAAAATCTTTTACAAACTACACCAATTTTCTAATTATTTTATTAATTTGTATTATTTATTTAAAAATGCCAATTTGTAGTAAACATCCCTATCCTTTATGCTATAAGGTGAAAATCAAATTTTAAACCCATTCAAGGACTATATCTAAAAGTTTTAAAGAAGTAACTGTTAGGTTAGAAAGTATTAGTCCTCTAAAAACAGGTTAGATAGCTAGTATGTATATATATTAGTAGCTCAAGAATTGGCTACCTCGTAGTTTTTTTTTTTTCATGGACAACGTCCATCAATTTGAAGTCAAGATTAATGTGATGATTAAAGTCTAACAATATTTCGGTTTGACTTCTGTTTATCCATTTAAAAAGAACAACACACGAAAACTAAAAGATAATAGCTTATTTTGGTTATGTTTTCCGATATTGGCATGATTTTAATTTTTAAATTTTTTAAATAAGTACAAAATTTTTGTTTATTACTTTTAGGCTATGTTTGACAAACTAATTAAAAATTGAAACTAGCTATTAGTTAGAAGCTACAAAACTATCTTATTGAATCATAAGTATTTTATAAAATTATCTGTTAAATAGTTAAAAAAAATGTAAAATTATATGAATGAATGTATTTATTTAATATTTTTATACAAATTTTAATTTGATTTTTTTGATAAAAATATATTTTTAGTATTTATAATTTTAGTATTAATTTTAAAAATTTGTAGCTTGCGTATAAATTTTTTTGTACCTTTTTATTTATAGAATATAAAAAAAAAACTATATAAACTTATTATATATCACTATCACTATCATATCATATAAAATAAAAAAAATAAAAAATGAGAAAATCCTATCATATGTAAAAAAAGAGAAAAATAATAAAAGTTTACCATAAATAGAAAAGATTAAAAGGAAATCTAATAATTGTTCAAGGAAAAAAAGTAAATAAATATAAAAAAATTAGAAGTTAAAAGTTAGAATTTTTAAAAATGTGACTTCAAGTAAAACGATTGAAGCTATAAAAAACTTATTTAGTCAAATAAGTTTCCTTAATTAGTAAAAAAACTAAAATTAACGTAAATGTATTGTCAAATACGCTCTTAAGCTTTACTCGATAAGTATATTTAGTTAACTTCTAACTTTTTTTTTATTAGATGAGAATCTTATTTTATTGTTCTATAAACAATTTTTTTTAACTTAATCACATATACTTATGTATATTTCCCATATTTGAAGGCAATCACACACACGCATAAAAGTCAAATAAATTAAATATGGAATTTAATCTTAATTTCATTTTTTATTTTTATTAACTATTTTTATTCATTATTAGATTTAATTTTTTAATAAATATATTATATTTAATGAATATAATATTTAACCAATATGATTTAATCTGATAATGTGTTATATTTAATAAATATTAATGAATTGATAAATATATAAATATGTACAATAATTTGTATCTTAATTTTTATATTTAACAATTTAACTATATTTTAAAGATTTTCAGCAATCAATTATACTCATC
>PYAF01001879.1:167925-178951 GCA_007407185.1 Glycine tomentella
GTAAAAAAATTAAAATAGTGTGTACTTGTACTTTACATTTATTATCTCTAACTTATTTTTATATAAACTATATATATATATATTTATTTACCAATTGTGAAGAGTTACATCACTAATAGGGTTATGATTTTATATATAAAAGGAGAAATATATAAGTTACATTAAAAATGTAGTCAAGAATGAAATTTTTAATAAATGATTTTAACTAAGTACAATATTTGATATATTTCATTTTTTCAATCATAACTGTGATAAAAAAAGTTGACAAATCATATTATTAATCTTTAAATAAATACACATTATCTTAAAAATATTATTTACAATGAATCATTTATAATAAACTATAAGTTAATAGAAGTTTCATATTTTCTTGTATTTTTTATACATATTTTTATAGTCAATTAAATCAGGTATCACATGTAGTATCAAATGAACAGGCCATACATCACCAAAAAATAACAATAAAAAATGAAGATGCCATGTAAAGCAATTTGATTGAAATAAGTTATTACTTGAACGGACTAACATTTTATGTTTTCTATGCGCACAATGCACATTGTTTGTTGTCGTCTTAGTTTCTTGAATTTAATTCTTTAAAGTGAATAAGAGTAAAGCAAATAATCTCAATGGCTGAGAAAATTAACGTATAATATTCTTATATATATATATATATATATATATATATATATATATATGCGTGAGTGCGCGCGCTTTATTATACATACACACATAATTGATAATAAAAAAAATGCATATACACATAGTGTTGTACATGTAAAGATCACAAAAAAAAGAGTTTATAATGTTGTAAAATGTCATTATAATTATACAAACTCTAGTATACTGTACCTCTTTATTTCTTTTAAAATATTATAAGATTTTCCAATATTCCTAACTTGCGAAAAAATAAATACAAAATAGCATTGTAGGGTGTGCATGACCATCATAATTGTCACCTATCTTGTAGCTTATTTGCTGCACACGTTCTTGTCACTGGCCCAACATTGCACATTATCATTTATTTTATTTTATTTGTTTTTTTGCAAGCATCCCTCGTTATTCTAGGAATCCTATGCTAGCAGCTAGCTCCTTCTCCTTCCCTTCTAAGTTCCAGTACATTTTTATTGTATGGTTTTGATTTAGTTGCACGTGATATGGTAAGCATGCCATCTATCTACACATTGTTAATTTTTTTCTCTCCCATTAAAACAAGGTAAAGAAAGAAGATTTCTTTCTATTTGTGTCATTTTGCAACTCATGCATAGATGACAACAAATAAAGGAATAAAACCCATTATGGAATCTAACACAATTACACGACCGTTCAGAGTCTCAGCTCGATTCTAAAATAATAATAAAAAACCATGGTTTCTTTAATAAATAAATTAATGAACATTTGACAAATTCTTACAACTTTGGCATACATTAAATTATATATATCTTTTTCTAATGGTAAGAGTACATTTG
Source organism: Glycine tomentella (assembly GCA_007407185.1). NCBI lineage: Eukaryota > Viridiplantae > Streptophyta > Magnoliopsida > Fabales > Fabaceae > Glycine > Glycine tomentella. The sequence continues at coordinate 169,392 of PYAF01001879.1, forward strand.
AATTATTTTCATGCCAATTAAATTAAATACCAAATAAACATATTAATGACTCATTTAATATATGCTATATGGAATAGTATTATAATATTTTAAACTTACATGCATGTGATAAGTTTATTCCAATTTTATTGTTGTTATTATTATTATTTTGGTTGAGTCCATAGTAATGAGAGCAATGAAATTTCCAATCAAAAGAGAATTGTGTTGGTAGGTGGGTTCGAGTAAGACAAGAATAGGGTGACAGGTATTTAGAAAACAAATGGCATAACATTAATACAAACCAGATTTGAAACAAAATGTAAGCAAGTTGATTATAGTAATCAATAATAGCGGCTATTAAGCTGTCAAATTAATAGCAGTATAAATAATAAATAATAGCCCGATATTTTTTTCCCTTTCTTTATGAGATTTGATATGCTAAGCACCAAAGTAGGAAAATTTTTCTGATTGATTTGAAGGCAGTTGGAAGATATTTTCCCATGTTTCTGTTGTTGTAGTTGCTGCTGTTAATGACTAAGTAAAACTTTGAGTGACTTCAGAAGAAGAAATATTTTATTTCATTTTATTACTGTTTACAATATATTGATATATACTGACATGACATTGATATTATGTATAAAGATAAATAAATATATACTAATATATCAAATTAAATTAAATACATATATACCTATGCGTGAAGCATGATAGTGATTGGTTTCAATCTACATGCTCATGATCTGGTGACAGAGAACTGGTGACCCACATTGGTCATTGGGGTGGCCTCTTTCTTTGCTTCTTCTTTCCAATTGATTGAAGCAAATCCATCTATTGGAGTCTGCATGATTGCTTTAGCATTTTTTTTTTTTTAATTTTTTCTTCTGCAATCTGCTTAAGAATTCAAGTGAATATCTGAGGAGATTTCTTTTTCATTTATAGTTTTTACTATATAATCCTTTTAATCAATCTCTTCAATATCCCTAAATACAAATTTTTGTTAGAGTTTTTCTCTCTATTTTTTTGTTTTCTAGTAAAACACAAAAAAATCCACCTGTTTGTGTTTGTTAAGGAGTTAGGAAAACACACAAACATGATAAAGTGTTGCATATGCAACAGAAGCCAACAAAACAACAATTAAAACACACCCAGAGAGAGAGGTACAGAGTGACACAACACCCTTTAAGGCTTTGCTTTAACTACTGAGCTACTACAGAAGTGGCCATCCTTTTTTTCTTCATTTGTAGTTTTGTACCTTCCTTTCTTTCTTGATTCTTCTTCCTAACCATTTTTTTCCCTCTTGTCTCTCAAGCATAATAGGTTAGGTGATTGATTCTGTTTTCTTCATAGCAGGATTTTTCTCGAATCTTTTTTCTTCTTCTTCCTTTGTTGCCTTTGAAATTTTTCTCTAGTCCTTGTGGCCAAACCAAACCATATTACAAATTGATGTCTAATTTGTACAATCAGATTTCCTTACCTTCACCCCAAAGAGCCAATTCACCAAACATAAACATGAGAGGCAATTTTGATGTTGATAGGTATGTAAGGGATAGTTCTTCTGACATTTATTGTGGAAGTTTTTAATTTTTAATTTACCAATATATATATATATATATTGACTTTAATTAATTTCTGGGAATATGTTCTTATTTATGTTTGTTCTAGTCAGTACTTAACGGAGCTGCTAGCAGAAAGACAGAAGCTTGGACCTTTCATGCAAGTTCTACCCTTATCTACCAGGCTCCTTAATCAAGGTCCGTTTATTCCATATGTATTCAAGAATTCTGCTATGAATTTCCCCCTCTTATTTTTCCATTCATTTTAACTGATCTTCATTTGAATTAGGCCAAGTCATAACATAAACTTAGTTTTCTGGTTACATGGTCTAGTATTTCACTGCTCTTTCTCTTCAAAGGTTTTAAATTGCGTCCGCAGTTTCATCATATTTCTCGATATTTGAGGACAAATGCAGGCCGATGCGGCCATAATAATGGTTGCAGAAACTCTAAATACCTTTATGTCACCATTGAAATTTTGGTGGCGGACCCTTTTTTAAAACCTTCATTTGATCTTCTTTCAAATGCACTGAGTTGTGTCAATTTCTGACCTTCTCACCGGTCTGAACCAGCTAATGCTTAAATCAATCATTGTTACTAAATGCCTAAGGAATTAGAAGTTTAAACATATATGATTTGAAATACAAGCAACTGGTTTCTTAGCTATGGTTCTCTAGAATTGTAATCTGTTGATCAATCATGAAAAGGAAACATCTTAGACTGATACTTTTTGGATGACCCACAAAAAGAATGTGGTACTAAAAGATGGTGGCAATTTAGTCATTGCTTCCTTTTACACAATGCAAAATTCTTTCTAACATTGGTTCTAGGCATCCTCTAGTCTAAAAAAAAATACTAAGGCATTGTCTTTTGCATGACTGGAGCAAACCTTTAGATGATCAGCTTTATTATTAATACTACCTTTCTATAACATTCTGTTTTGAAAATTAATATGTTCATAAATATAGCATCCATTTTATGCATATATACGTCTGATACTACACTTCCTAGACATAATTTACAGTTGATTTGCTATCTGGAAGGTTGCATTAACAATATTTATTTCTTTGATTCAGTAGCTTTTGTACAAGTTCTTATATTCACTATTACCTTATTATCAGAGATTTTAAGGGTTACCGGAAAGAATGAATTATTGCAGAACCAAGGATTTAGTGACTTTGATAGAATGCGATTCATAAATCCGAGTCATATGGCTTCTCCAAACTCAACACCAAACTTCACTGGCTGGAACAGCCTGTCACATGAAGTAAGTACCTCAGTTTTTAAGTTCTATTCAGTGTAAAATTCTCTACCACTCCACAGTTTCCATTTCCTACTTTTTCTTATCCCCCCAACATAAAATTTATATTTCATTTATCCATTGTTGTAAAAAAAAAAAAAAAAAAAAAAATCTGATTCTTAACCTATCCAGTTCTGGTACTTAAGTGCTTAGATCCCCTCTTCTCCATTTTGTTTAAGGTGGCAATATTGCCTCTATTTGTTAAATGTGTATGCCTTAAACTTTGTTATATAACACACAGTAACCACAACTTGATTTTTTCCTATCATGTACCGCTGTACCAGCATTCCTCTTATGGTACTGTTACATTACAATCTCGAGTTTCTTTTACTGATTGGTTAAGCTTGTCATACATCAGAGGTTAGCTGGTGTGCAGGGACTAAACATGGATTGGCAAACTTCACCAGTTGTTCCAAGTTCTCCCATTGTCAAGAAGATATTGCGCTTGGATATTCCTAAGGGTAGCCATCCAAATGTAAGATTTGTAACATCCATCATAGCATTTTACTTCATGTTTTGATAGTTTTATGAGTTTAATTTCTATGTACAATATCAATGTAAAAAATTTACATTGTCAATCAATCAGAAATTATGATAGATATGACTTTTAAGAAAATTATTGTAAAAGTCAACAAATTTACCATATATAATGATTTGTGATTGGATGACAGTATAGTTGGTGTATAAACTATTTACTCTACTTTTATATCCTGTTTGACCTTTGAGTTACTAAGGCTGCTTTAATTTTCAGTTTAATTTTGTTGGCCGGCTTCTTGGCCCTAGGGGCAATTCACTGAAGCGAGTGGAAGCTACTACAGGTTGCCGTGTATTTATCAGAGGGAAAGGTTCAATTAAAGACTTAGACAAGGTATCATCTCTAGCTTAATGCATTGTCTTTTAAATTCCATGAGTTATTTGTAACCTTTAAATTTGCTTTACTTTTTTCACTCTAAAGGAAGAATTGCTACGAGGAAGGCCTGGCTATGAGCACCTGAATGATCCACTTCACATTTTAATTGAAGCTGAACTACCTGCTAGTGTTGCTGATGTAAGATTGATGCAAGCACAAGAAATCATACAAGAGCTACTTAAACCAGTGGTATCTCTACCTTTCTAACTCTGTTGTAGAGCTAAGAACATATTCATTGATGAGATTTTTACCCTTGCTTCTCTCCCTTATTATATGATCCACTCTCTATCTACTATTACTACTTAGAAAAAACCATTCCCCACTAGTCCATATTTTATGGTTTTGAAGTAACATATCTATAACAGAAAAGTTAGGAGAAGACAATAATTTTGGTTTTAGTTTGGTCTCCTAAATCTAAAAAGATTCATTTTGGTTTCTTAAAGTATCTATGTCAGACCAAGTTGGTCTTTCTGCCAATTTTTTATACTAATGATGCTAATTTTAGTTGACGTGACAATGCTCATATGATGTGGTATCTCTTACAATTTGTCATGTGTCACTAAATTGATCAAGTGTAGTAACTTTTTTTTTCCTTGTTGGCTACCTCTTCCACTTACCAGATGTGTGGCTAATGCTGAAAGGCAATATTGTAAACATGTTAACTCATGCTCTTTTTTCTGCACTCAATTATGATGTTTTTCTTTTCCTCTAAGGGAAGCCTGTAACTGGAAAACTGCTACTACTCTTTTGTTGTGACTTCTCTTGAGCCAAATTTTCTATGAGCAAAGCCTTAGTGCAAAATAACATTATGGGGAAGCTCTTGTCTAGTTAAGGAAGTGTTTCTGATTCTTCTCCCTTTTTCATGTGCAGGATGAGTCACAGGACCTTTACAAAAGGCAACAACTAAGAGAACTTGCTATGCTTAATTCCAACTTCAGAGAAGAAAGCCCTCAACTGAGTGGTAGTGTTTCTCCATTCACTTCTAATGAAATAAAACGAGCCAAAACTGATCAATAGTGATTATATGTTGAGAATTGTTGCATTGCTTGAATGCTTCCTGTAACTAAATTTTGTAAAGCTGCAATGAAAAGACCTTCCTGATTTGATGTTGCTGATTTGGAGAACAAAAATAAAGGGGAGAAAAACATATTCATTGCCACAATGTCACTAGACAAGAAAAAACATTAAACTATATTTTGACCTATTTATCACTCTATTTGTAATGCCTATCAATATGATATTGTTGGAATTTTTATTATTTATAAACTGTTTATTTATAGTATTGGAAAAATGTGTTTCCATATCAAGATGTGTACTTTACTTCTTTTGTATAATCTTGATATTCTTTGATCGAAAACAATTTTTTTTTTAAGTTATTGAGATTCATTTAATGACTTAATCTTTTCTAATATATATTTTTTCATATGCATAAACCAGAAAATCAAACTTCTAACTTCATGTTGACAAGACATGATTATCTTGTAACCATATGTTTCTTAGATGTGTACTTAGCATCTATTACAACACTCTGTTCTCAATATCAAGAGACAAAGTTTGGTCACATGAACACCTTCCTGAGCATAATATTGCACCACATTGTTCTCAACATCATAGGCCACTTCTTTGAGACAAAGTTTGGCCATATGAGCACCAAACAGAAACAATTATGTGAGGTGTACTTTTTTAACAAACCCCTTTTGGAGCACAAAGCCATGTCTTGGGGGGATAACGTCATATGGTGGGGCCTTAGAATTTAATGTAGATGTTTGATGTTATTCACCGTAACCCTGCTGAGAGTCTGAGACAACCTAACCTTCATTTGCGTTGACTTGTAAATCGTTGTCTCTGTAAAGTGGGGATATTCTAAATTTCATTTGTCCACCATGGAGCAATCATGCTACTGCTCATCACTAGCTTTCTTCATCTCTTTATTGGACCTTGTTTACACCATAAAGATACACTTTTTCTTTGATGGGAATAAAGAGGAGCTTAAAGTTGCTTTATAGTAACAAACCAGGACTCAAGAATTCAGGCAGGCAGATCAACCATTATCATTGGATAATATTCTTTTTGTTGTAATTGTGTCTAAACAAGTTCATCAACATGTAGAGATTCATTTATTTCAGAGTAGGTTTTAAGTAGCTTTTTTCCTTCTTTCAAAAGAGTGAATTGACTTCTGATATCAGAGTTTAAAATAATTCACGGGTATGTTATACTCAATTAGATCTTAATTTTAAATACTTATTTTGCATAGGATTTTTTTTGACATTGATTTTTATTAATTCAACTATAAGATTAAGAATTCTCAACAAGGAAAATAAATTTAAAACTATAATTTAAAAATTATTTCATACTTCATCAATTAATTTTTTATTTAACATCTAATAAACTTTTTAAAATACAAGAAATAAGCTACAAAATTATATATTTATAAATATTTAACTTATCTAAAATTTAGTACACATGACTAAGATAATTTTACCGTTGTCATGTAAAAATTTAAAGTTAACTGAAATATATTTCGGCTAGCCTTGGTTCAACATGATCCCAAAAATAATGATAAGGTGATTTGTACTAAGAATGGGAATATGTTTCTTGACTGTAGGTTCCTAAGTTGCTCCAAAAAATGTTTGGTATAAGTGAACAAAAAAGAAGTAGAAAACAAGTTGCCTGAAGATAAATGTGTCGTGAAAGAAAACTTGTAAAGAAAAATAGTAAATGAAAGTTGTAATTTAAAGCAATAAAAGACATAAAACATTAAAGATAAAACATGGAGTAAAATAGGCTTGATTTGAATCGATTGTCCCTACTGAAAATTAAGTACGAGAACTATTTGTTGGCTAGAAATTCATATTCTCTACTGAACCACATTTTTTTACTTGCTAACCGCCCAAAACATGGTTTGGGTCATTTAACTAATTTTACATTAATTTGACTAATTCTAATTCTGATAGTTGAATTTGAGTTGAAACTCTGATAGTTGAATTTGAGTTGAAGCTCGGTTGATAGGTGTGAGTTATTCTAATTGTGACTTATCCACATTTTGCATGTAACTAGTCTAAAACCTAGGCATGATTTCCTCCTTCCACAAGCCAATTATCTACATTTTAAATTTTGAACAAACTAGCAACCGCTTCTTATTTTTAAGTAAAAGAAGCATTATCATCAACCAGTTTTAATTTTTACAAGCCATTTAAAAAATGATAAAATCATAAAAATATTTTCTTATCTTTATTAAATTAAATCTAATTTAATTCAACTAATTTTCTGATGTGGACTAGATACCCATTCAGCTAATCCACATTCAGTCAATTAGCCAAATCCTCAACAACTGAATTTCATCTCTTTCAACATAATTTGGGTGCTAACAATTACATAAGTCAACAATTAGATTTTTGAAACCTTTATTAAAAATATATATTAAGTAGAATAAGTGTTTAGGAATTTTATTCAAAGAATAAGTGAATTTCACTTTGTGGTGACATAATAAATTTCACTCTATGGGTTCCAAAATGAATTTAGCTCAATGGGACGACCCATTTAACTCTCCCGTCTTAGATAGGTTCGGATGGGATATGTAACCCATTAAATCATTTTATCTAACAAACAAAATAAGCTCACGACAATATCAAAGACAAACAAACAAAACACACAAAGAAAGGAGTCACAAGAAGCAATCAATTTCTTGAAATTATACATACTGATGTTTATAGTCTTTTTGATGTTAACTCTTTCAATAAAGAAAAATATTTTATCACCTTCATTGACGATTATTCACTTTATGGTTATGTCTATTTGCTACATGATAAATCTCAAGCTATAAATGCTTTAGAGATTTACATTAATGAAGTTGAAAGGCAATTAGACAAAAAGGTGAAAATTGTCAGGTTTGATAGAGGTGGTGAGTAGTATGGAAAGTATGATGGAAATAGACAACACTCGGGCCCATTTGCTAAATTCTTAGAAAAGCATGGTATTTGTGCTCAATACACAATGTCAGGTACACCACAACATAATGGTGTATTAAAAAGGCGTAATAGAACCTTGTTGGACATGGTTAGAAGTATATTAAGTAATTCTTCTTTACTCATTTCATTGTGGACTTATGCTCTAAAGACTATCATGTATGTATTAAATAGGGTTCCTAGTAAAACAGTTCCAAAGACTCCTTTTGAACTGTGGACATGAAGGAAACCTAGCTTAAGGCACCTGCATGTTTGAGGTTGCTAGGTAGAAATTAGATACTATACAAGAAAATAAATTGGATACAAGAACAATCAATGGTTATTTCATTGGTTATCCAGAAAAGTCAAAAGGGTATAGATTTTACTGTCCTAATCATACTAAAAGGATTATAGAAACTGGAAATGCTAGGTTCATTAAAGATGATGAAGTTAGTGAGAGTGAAACACCACGTAAAGTGGCAATTCAAGAAGTGAGAGTACAAGTTCCTTTGACTTGTAGCTCTAGTAAAGTTGTTGTTCCTCATGTTATTGAACCGATTAATAGTAATGAAGAACAACAAATGAATGATCCCATTGCTCATGATGAAACTATTGCCAATGAACCAAATGAACCCAATGTAGAAGAACCACAACAAATAGCATTAAGAAGATCTCAAAGGGAAAGGGGATCTGCTATTTCTAATGATCCAGTGACATTTTCACAAGCCGTGAATAGTGAAAACGGTGACAAGTGGTTAGATGCCATGAAAGATGAGTTGAAATTTATGGAACAGAATGAGGTTTGGGACTTGTTAGGACTCTCGGCAAGCATACCGATTTGTCGTTGTAAGTTACAAAATTTATAAAGATCGTCTCCACAGGGACTTGAGCTTACTCAGTTAATCCAAATATGACTTATTAGTTCAATAGTTATGTACAAGCAGGTTGAGCGTGTAAGGACCCTCATTTCTGTGCCTTCATGAGGTGTTTTAGTCTAGAATTGATGGTTAGCAGGTGAAAATAGCAGAATTAAGCCGAACAGAAGGTACCGCGCCAACAAGCCTATGTACTACCGGGGGTACATAGGCTAATTCTACATGTGGCGCCAAGAGCGCCAGAGTGGCGCCAAGAGCGCCACAGGTGCTGGAAACTGGCGCCAAGAGCGCCAGATGCACTGGACTTTGGCGTCATCAGCGCCAAGGTGGCGCCAAGGGCGCCGCATGTCGGTCAGGGGCAGTATTTAAGGCCAAAAACGCGAAAAATGAAGGGAAAAGCTGTGTTTCTTCTTCCCTCAGCCTCCAAACTCCATTAGAGCTTGCTCCAAGCTTTCTAGGACCTTTTAGCTTGGCTAAAACACCTTCTTATGACCTTTGAACTTGAGGAAACCATTTGGAAAGCTATAATCCTTCAATTGTTTTCTTGAAAATCCCTTGTGAGAGAGAATTGAATTCTCAAGGAAACACCCTCAGAGAACTTGAGTTTGGCGAGGACCCACGACGTATAAAGGACGCTAGAGCTTGAGGAAGCTGTCCTGAGGTCTTTTGTGTCGTCACTGAGGTAAGATACTCAAGTTTCTCCGTTTAATTTTGATCCTATGGGTTTTTATGAATAATGACCCATATGAGCTGGGGCTAGAATTAGCCCAGGGTCCTGTTGAGAGATGTGTTCAGAGCGTTGAATTGATGAAGGAATAGCTTTCAGTTTTTGATTTAGATAACTTTGGATTTTGGCTCTGTGGTGGCATGTGTAAATTATGTAGAGTCACTTATTTATGATTCTTGAACATGCCAGAGCCTTGATTATGTGATGTTTTGAGCCTGAGAGGCTAGGAAATGAGACTTTGAATGGAACTCAGTCCATTCTGTTTATAATTG
>PYAF01001879.1:180446-198114 GCA_007407185.1 Glycine tomentella
TGTACAGAACTATGATATGATATGAGATGTGACGTTCCCCTGAGTACAAATGTTGTATATTTGAGTATCTGCCTGTATGTTTAAATTATCTGTCTTTATGATGATGATATGAGAACTGGATCAGCAGGGGCGTGAAAAATGATCTTGTGTGTGTAGTTGTCTGATGTTTTAGTTATTCCATACATAATGTATCAAGAAATGCGATTATGTGCTTCCGTTGAAAGTTATTTTACGTTTATACGCTATATCTGATATTATTAATGGTAACACGTCGGAGGCCTACGGGGTGTTACAGAGCGGAATTTCATTTGTTTAAGAAAGTAACGGAAGATAACTAAACTTAGCAAAAATGAAATATATCTATGAGAAAGTGGGATTAGATTTCATCATTCTTATCCTTTTATATCCAATTAATATTACCATGCATAAATCATCATCTATCCTTATTGATGCACACAATATTTGACCCCGAATTGATCCCTCGCATTCGCGAATCCTAAGGATATCTACCTAATATTGATCCCTCGCATATGAGGTAAATACCCTAGCATTATAATCATAATCACGTGCTTTATGCAATCAGAATGTTATGCCTTATTCCTAGCAACGTAACGTAATGAGTAACATCGTTCAGTTAAAACCCTAAGATCACTTTCCAGTCTCACTTAGGATTAAGTTTATGAAACTAGTGATCAAGTAGAATCAAGCATTAAGCACAAAATGAAATTACCAACAAGGAATAGAAACAATTCATGAATAAATAAATATTAAAAGAGATGCATAGGGTTAAGAAGATTACATCCAATCCTCAGAGAAACTAGCTACTCATAGTGGAGAAAACCTCCTCAAGAAAAGAATTGATGAAGGACCCAATCACCGCTTCTCTCCGGTAGAGTCTCCACACTAATCCTCACTTCTCTCACTTTCCTAACCTACCTACGTACTAATATTTAAGCTCCTAAGCCCTCCTATGCCTAAGGAACAACAAAGGACGCAAGAATGAAGAAGAATGGATGATTTCTCCTCCAATTTCGTGGCCTATTTATAGGTTTCCATCTCCTGCCTACTTCACTCGCCCAGGCGACCATTTTCTTCATGTTTTGCTCGCCTGGGCTAGTTAGAGTTATCTCCTTGGAACTTGTGCTCACTTGGGCAACCATTTTAGCCTGTGGGAGCTCGCTTGGGCGAGTTAAAGCCTTCAACATGAATTAATCTTTGGGCTTTGATGGATTTTGGGCCTGGATTGCTTGTAACACCTCCCATGTTTGCTATGTAAGCCCTCCTTGCTTGCTTTGCTTATTAGGAAGCCTCGAAAATCCACGAAATCTATCAAAATACAAAACATGATTGGATTAATCTTTCATAATATGAACAAAAACTTTTATACAAGCACTAGGTGCTATTTAACTAGGTTTAGGGCAAATTTATAATCAAATCTTCTGAAATCAAAAGATAAGTGTCTACATTTGAAACATGAATTTAACTGAATTAGGGCACTTATTAGGACCTTGTTGAGTTACCAGAAGGATGTAAGAGAGTTGGATTAACGTGACTCTCATGGTAACTTAGAACGGTACAAGACTAGACTAGTTGCAAAGGGATTCACTCAAAAAGATGACATTGACTATAAAGAAACCTTTTCACCAGTTTCAAGAAAGGATTCTCTAAGAATCATTATGGTATTGGTGGCTCATTATGATCTAGAGTTACACTAGATGGATGTGAAAACCGCCTTTCTACCAGTTTCAAGAAAGGATTCTCTAAGAATCATTATGGTATTGGTGGCTCATTATGATCTAGAGTTACACTAGATGGATGTGAAAACCGCCTTTCTAAATGGAAATTTAGTGGAAGATATGTACATGGACCAACCAACGGGGTTCATGGAAAAGGGAAAAGAGCACATGGTGTGCAAACTTAAGAAATCAATATACGTACTTAAACACGCTTCAAGACAATGGTACCTTAAGTTCAATTATATCATTGTTTCCTTTGGATTTAAAGAAAACATTGTTGATCGGTGCATATATCTGAAGGTCAATGGGAGTAAGTTTATACTACTGATTTTGTATGTTGATGATATCTTGCTTTGAACCCATGGTTTAGGCTAAATGGCTACGAAACTTTATTTCAGGGCTTGAATTGGTTGATAGTATTGATAGGCCGTTGAAAATTTATTGTGATAATTCTGCAACAGTCTTCTTTTCTAAAAACGACAAGTATTCAAAAGGTGCTAAATATATGGAATTGAAATAATTTGTTGTTAAAGAAAAGGATTAGAAACGTAGAGTGTCTACAGAGCATGTTAGCACTAATTTTATGTTAGTTGATCCCTTGACTAAGGGATTATCGCCTAAGACATTTATTGGTCATGTATGTAGTAAGGACATTATGTCAACTAATGAATGTTGATCATTATTGTAATTATTGACTATTGAAACTTTGAATTCAATAATGTTTAAGTTTATGAAAATTATCCTATTTTCAAATTTATGCATACATGCATGTATGAATGATTGTTTTGAAAAACAGGATTTGTCTCTAATGAAGACATAATAGTATTATTGTAGGATATTATGATGTAAACTTCCATTAAAGTATCATATTAGGAAGAAGAGCTAATAAAGTGGTACTTGGAAGAAACTATGTCAATTTGATAAAATAGAACCACTATGACTCTTATTGATTTTATTTCTGATCATGACTTGTGATGAGGCAAATGTATGAAAACTTTAGCCCTATGTATGCGCATTATAATTGTTTTCATTAAATCATGATATGGAATTTCTGACATGAGCCAAGTGGGAGAATGTAAGATTTATCATTGTGGCTCATTTAAATAAATGATATTTGATTTAATGAATAAATGACATAAGGGTAATTGGCTACAAAGGGAAGTTATTAAAAAGATAATGGTTGATAGGTGCAATTATCTTAAGCGTAGTGTATCAGTTTCTAATAAAATAAAACTGAATATCGTCATTATTTGTCCATAAGAGTTGTATCCTATCACTATCAAAAGAAAATACAAGAATTGAAAGAGTCAAGACTCTGAGAAAATATTCTACCATAAAAGATCTTCCACAATCATGGACAAATGTATGTTTATGTGAAACTCATGAATTCTAATGATCATGTTCATAACATTGATGTGATTGTTTTAAACAGAAATTATATATTATGTTTACATTAAGTTGTCTAAAAACTATAATATAGAGTTAACACTACTAGAAAGAATGCTTTCACTATAGCTACTTTAACATCGATTATTGAAAAAATCAATGTTAATGTGACGATATTAACATCAACTTTTTAAAAATCAATGTTAACGTGGCGATGTTAACATCTGTTTTTGAAAAATTGATGTTAATATGCCGATGTTAACATCGATTTTTGAAAAACCGATGTTAATATGATGACGTTAACATCGATTTTTGAAAATCCGATATTAAGGTGACGATGTTAACATCGGTTTCTGAAAAATTGATGTTAACATGGAGATATTAATATCGATTTTTTTAAAAAATCAATGTTGTTATATGAATGTTAACATCGATTTTTAAAAAATATAAGACGAAAAATCGATGTTAAAAAATATAAGACAACATCCGTTTTTATGAAAATTGATGTTGCATTTTTTTCGAAAATTATACCTTCTTTCCACGTGATCAATTTCACGACTGTGAGTCTTCCTCCCTCTCTTTTGCCCTCTCGCACTGGCAAAACCCCCTTTCATCCCTGTGACCAGTCTTCATAAACCCTTATTGCAATAAGTTTTCATGTTAAATAGTACATTGCCCTCTCCCGACTCACGTCAACAACACTTCGTAATACCAAAGAAAAATTCCCTTCAATTTCTCTTTCTCTCTCAAAAAATGTCTCGTCATAGTGGCTCAAAGCAGCAACCAGATTCACGACGTCCAGCACCACCATCTGCGACGGCGACGGTGCCTTCTCCCATCGGAAGAGGGCTCGGTCGTGGTCGCGGAGAATCCTCCGTTCCCGTGCCTTCTTTGGTGAATGCACCATTCACTCCTCCTTTGGCTTCCACCATCGACGTTCCGTCTGGTGTCGTGCCTGTTCGTGCCACATCACCACCTTCAGCGGTGGAATCTCTCACTTTCACAGTCGTAAACTAAGCCTAACTCATGCATTTCACTCTTAACGATTTCATCGTTTTATTTATATTTATATTTATGGAGGTTTATCTCTGCCCCACTCTTTCTATTTATATTTATGATAAACATCAACTAGTTATTTGTGCCAAGTCTTGATTACAACTCTTGTTATTTTTTATTGTAGCTTTGTCAAATTGTGGCTGGACAAAGATATACACAGAGATTGAATGAGGAGCAAGTAACTAATCTTTTAAGGGCAACCGGTCAGCGTCCTCGTGAAAGAGAAAACTCTACGAGACAGTTACCTTTTGTAAAGTAGTATTAATGTACTAATGTATGTTGTGTATTTATCTCGAGACTAACATTTTGCTATTTGACAGGTGGTGAGGCAAAGTAATTTCAGCACAAACAAATTTGTGAGTCACTTTGGAATTCAAGTGAGGGAGGATCCAACATTGCTTGATGCTCGAGTTCTGCCTCCACCAATGGTATACATAGGATTTTGCTTGACATAATTTGACAAGTTTTATTTTATAATATCTTATTTTATTTTGTTACTGCAGCTAAAATATCATGGCACAGGTAGAGAATCTAGTGTTGAACCCAAAATGGGCCAATGAATTATGATTGATAAGGTGAATATTTGAATGCACTTTTTTGTGTTGATAGAAACTAAACAAATGTTTTAAAAATATTGTTGTGGCCTCTTTGAATGACTGAGGCTATTGAAGAGTATGATTTTTCTTAGATAATATGGTACTTGTGTGTTCTTTTTATGAAACTAGGCAATCTAATACTGATTTTTATGTGACATTCATGTTCATTCTCAAAATTTATGTTAAAATTTATAAGTTGTCAATTTTCGGTGAAGGAATCTGTCATATATATGTTAGATATGGGTAATGTGCTATATAATGTAGTTAATACAGGAAATTATAATTTATTTTTAATTACCGTATTGGAAATCACTTAGTTCTATTATATAATAATTTGTTTGCAGCAAAACAAACATTTAGTCCCTTGTTATATTTTGTAGAATATGATTAATGTTGGTGTTGTGGAACATTGGACTTTCCAGCCCTATTTGCAGTTTCTTTTATTAGGTGTCATTTTTAATTTGTCCTTTCTAAGGATTTTCTCTCTAAGGCTTTCGGTGTGTATTCAATGCTTTTGTGATTGTATGTCTTATTAGCTATTTTGCCACTTGTTAACGGAAAATGTTATGTGAATGTGATGCTCGTTTTCTTCTACGGTTTATTTTTTTTATATGATTTTGAATGAGTTTACATTTTCATACATTTCACTTTTTATAATTCTTTTTCATTCTCTATGGCTTTATATATTTCTCTGGTTGCTATATTAAAGATTATAAAGAGTTTCTTGAAGTGACATGTGATATTTTAAATATTTAAGAAGGTTAACTGTCTTTGCAATTATTTTTCTTGATTTTTTTAAGCTTTTAATATGTCTTTAAAAATTACAAGGAGAAAAATAAAGAGAATAGATCATATTTTTTTTTTAAAAAAAATGATATTCTACATCAGTTTTATAAAAAATCGATATTGTGAGTACTATTCAACATCGATTTTTGCATAACCGATGTAAAAAGCATCTTTTCCACATCGATTTTTGGCAGAATCGATGTAGAAAGTTTCTTTTCTACATCAGTTTATAGAAAAATTGATGTTTTCAGGTATACGAAAAATATTGATTTTTCTAAAAATCGATGTTAATATTGATACTTTTAATGTTGATAGTTTCAACGTCGGTTAAAAATTGATGTTGAAAGTAAAAAATAACTGATGTTAAAAATCTATTTTCTAGTAGTGTAATTATGAAGTTTATTCAAGAGAGCTAACAACTACTTCTAACAATTTATAGTAATACACAATACAAACTGAGAAATTGAAAGAAGAGTGACATTGTTGAAGCTTACTTCTTCGCATGGTGTTGTTGTTGATGAAATAGAAAGCTTGAAGATGGAGAGAGGAAGAGGTGGTGGTGCTTTTATACCCTTTGGACGCACGCGTTTGTGTGCGTGCATGCATATGAGCGTGCGTCATGTTTTCTTGAGTGGGGGATGTTTGACTTTTTGACATGGCCCCAAAGGTTCAAAAAGGGGGTTAGTTTGTTGAACCCACTACTTCGAGCAAACTATTGTATCATGCACCTCATTATTGTCTTCCGCACCTTTCATTGCATTTCAGAAAACCCATTTCAAAATATAAATTTGCATTTTGGAAAGCAGACTATTATATCTTGCACCTCATTATTGCATCTTACACCTTCCATTTCATTCCGGAAAACCCATTTCAAAATATAAATTTGCATTTTGGAATGGACTTTCCAAAAGGCAATGGGAGGTATCTGGTACAATAATGAAAGTGCCCTAATACCAACATTGACCAACCCGCTCCAATTTTTATTCCTATAGTATATAGAAGTTAAGTTGATTTGAATAATTTTTTATTCATTAATTTAGTCCTTAAAATTGTTGATCCATGAAAAAAATTAAGAGAACAAAACTACAGATAAAGAATTAGTGTAATACCAAAATTGTAATTTAGCCTTCAAAATAACCATAAACGTTTGAATTCCTTTTTAGTTTAGATTTTAGTTCCCTATTCTAAGAAATTCACAATTTTAATCAAATTCATCATTTTCATATTTTATTTTGTTTGTTTTTTACATTTTAATTAATTAAATTATATTAAATTGTATTTTAAGTTAATATGTTAGATCTAGAATTTAATTATACCACTAAAAATAAAATACAACATGCAACCAAAATGACATTTTTTAAATTAGGAAGATCAAAATCATGAAAAAATTAAGGATTTCAAAATTGTGGATTTGAGATTAAAGAGGGACCAAAATTACGATTTTGCCTTTAATTTGTAGTATAAAGTTATAATCTATAGTATCAATATAAGTAAATAACTGTTAATTTAAACTTTTGATTTATGACCATGGTTCAAGAAGAAAATCATAACTTAATGCTTTTAACCATTACGACTAGGTTAGTTGTGACTGATGAAGAGATTTAGTAATTTGCATAAATAATAAGTTCAAACTTGCCTAAAAAATAACAGGTGCTCTAATTCAAATGCTTGAATAAGCTACTTGAAACATAATTTAATTCCCTAGTACTTTCTTTTTATAGATAAATATCAGTTATTAGTTTTTGTTAAGGGAGGATTGGAACCCATAACTTTTCCTCTCTTTCCTTCTTTCTTCACCACTAGATCAACCTTATATCTCCTCAATTCCCTAGTACTTAACTGGCACTGCATCTAGATCTTATGCTAATCTGCATTATTTTGATTTCATTCCTAGTTGTATTCAATCTATTCTATTGAATGAAATATCCTTTCATAAAAAAAAATTAACTACATATAAACAACCCGTCAGCTTAAATGGTGTATAAAATCGATGTTATTTACTTGCCAGAGCTCTATCAGTCAATCATATTGTACAAAGAAGAGAATGAAAAGTAGTACCATATATGGTCATATTATTTAATGCACAGGGCAATTACAAACTCACATTGGATCTACCATAACTGCTGAAGGTAATCATTTTCAATTTCTATAGTTCTATCTTGGCTTGATGCTTGGTATCACTCCACTCACAAGGTCACTACCTGACACATCTCCTGATACAAAAGGAGTCTTCATAACAGAGGCAGAGGCAGAAGATGAAGATGGTGCACTGTGACTGTCTGCTTTGCCAGAATCACTGGATATAAATTCAGCTCTCTTGGTATCTGATTCCGGCATTGTAGACCATATGTTTTCAAGCTCTCTTACCACTTCTGCCATACTAGGCCGTGCCTCTGGCTCGTCTTCGCAACACTTCATGGCTAAAGTAAAAAATTTCTCCACCTGCTCAGATGGATAAGACCCCATTCGTCCATCGATAATTGAAAATATCTCGCCAGATTGGTATGCAACGTTCACCTGAAAAAGATTCAGATAAGTGATATTGTCAAGCACTCTATTATTTTTTGGGTGAGGCTGAAAGTCAGAGGCTAATCCTTTGAAATATTGAGATTCATTTAAGGGGCTGAAAGATTTAGAGAAGTGATAGTGTCAAGCACTCTATTATTTGATATCTTAAGAGAAAGGAAATGATTGAAGGAATATTTACATGACAAAAATCAGTTGGAAATTGTTTAATTTGATTCAACCTAAGATGTTAGCAAATACTTACTCAGTTCTGTTTGCCCAAAACCTTAGACTATTGGAATAATAGTTGGACATCACTAAGCAAAAAATGATCCACGTAAAGATTTGATAACAAAAAACAGAACCAGTGTTGATGAAGAAACAGAAAGAATCAAAGAATTGACATTGACAACAAATGGATCTATATAATCCTATAGAGAGGAAGGGTCTCTCTCTCTCTCTCTCTCTCTCTCTCTTTCTATTGAGGTGACATGATTCAATTACAAAGGCAACATTCATGAACAACATGAAGGCAAAATATAACAATACATCAGAAAAAGGAAATTTTTTGAACAGATGTACAAAACAAACTGCATAAATTGAACATCCAACTGTTGATCACAGTTTGATCCAATCACACTAGGGAATAGGGAGAGAAAATAAGTTCTAAGATAAGCAAATACCTCTCTAACAATATTTTTGCCATGTGAGATAGGATGCATCCCTGTCAAAAGTTCCAGAAATACGACACCAAGACTATAAACATCACTCTTGTCAGTCAACTTGTGAGTTAAGAAGTACTCTGGATCAAGGTAACCCTGCATGTTCAAAACAGTGAAAAACAACAGGTAAAAAACTCATTAAATAAATAAAAAACCAATCTTCCAAAATCCGTACACACTTCCAAGTGGTCATAGCTGGGATACTATTTGTTACACTCAAGCTTAACTGGACCAGGACAACTGGGGTGAACATGACATGACATGACCTAAAAGGCTAGTCTAACCATTATTCTCAAATTCATCCAATGTAGGAATTGTGGCTATCACAGCAAGCTCTGATTCCATTTGAATTTGGGACCCTAGACCCAACCTTTCAAGCTTCAACACCTGTTCTTTTCCCCAAAGAAATACTCCTAACATTGGCCATAATTATGTCAGCATCCTCCTAAGTTTTTTCAAAATTGATATCCTGGACAGAGATTTAGAGACAAATGTTTAGGTAACAAGTGTTAAAATATTGAAGTTAAGAGCCCTTTCATGTTAGTAGCATTACAGAGCTGGCTTATATTAGTAGTACAAAACTAGTGCAGTTAGTAATGCAACAATATGATTGCTAATCTTTACTTAATTACAAGTGAACAATTTAGCAAAACCAAAACCAATCATGAAAGCCTTACCGGGGTCCCCTTTACCACTGTAGATACATGACCAGGCACAACTCCTTCCATGTCTGGAACTGGGGCAAGCCGTGAAAGTCCAAAATCAGCCACTTTCACGGAAAACTTAGAGTCCAATAATATGTTGCTGGCCTTTACATCTCGGTGAAATATTGGAGGATCAGCTTCTGTGTGTAGATACATAAGACCTTTAGCTGCCCCTAGCGCGATCTTCAATCTCATGGCAAAAGTCAGAGGATCTTTAGCTGTAACTGTATACATTAAAGCACACTCTTAAGATAGATAACATAAAAGGGGATTTAGGCACACAATTTCTGTAAAACAAATTATCTGCATCATCAAGCTTAGAGAAAAGGAAAATGTACACAGCATCTGTCACTACTAATTCATCAAAATAATGCAATGGAACCACAATTAATTAATAATTTAAGAAGATTAGAAAATAAGAACATAATGTATACCAGAAAGGTGATCCCTCAATGTGCCATTAGACATAAATTCATAAACCAGCATCTGCAAGCATGAAGCAACAAGGTAAAAGGAAGAAATTCAATAGAGTCAGAAAGAAGGAAGAATGAAAGGGAGTTTATAACACCAAAATTTTCTGAAAGGACAACAAGGACTAGGATGATACATCCTCCCAAGTTTAGAAGCTAAAGAAAGTTTATGTTATATGAAATATCAAATAAACCCTTGTTTTACGAATGACTCTTCAAAATCCAAACTTCAAGAACAGCTGGATGTGTGTTGTGACTGTGTAAAACTTCTTTTTTAAGTCATTCTATCCAAGCTGTTAACTCGTGTTTATATCCTAATTTTGGTAAAATAATATCCTCCTGGAGTTAAATGGTGGCAATGAGCTATGGGATTAGTGGATATTAAAACTTCCACAAACAACATCAAGAATCCAAGATAATCATTAAAAGTGCTAAAATAAAATATAGCTAGGGTTAAATTTTCTGAATTTGGAAACAAAAATTACCTGTTCACCTTCTTCATCACAGTATCCAATCAGAGACACAAGGTTGCGATGATGTAACCTTGATAGTAATGATATTTCTGTAAGGAACTCCTTCTCACCTTGCAGGGATCCCTCTTGTGCACGTTTTATGGCAACAACTGTGCCATCAGAAAGAATCCCTTTATAAACCTTCCCATAGCCCCCTTGTCCAACTTGAGCAGAGATGCTGAAATTGTTTGTGGCAGAGGACAATTCTCCATAAGTAAAGGCCCTTATACCATCAATTTTTATAGAGATCTTAGATGCTGCAAATAAACATAAGTCTATGTCAATAGATTTTATAAATAAAGCCATTCATGATAACCAATCAGATATGCTTTGTAACAGTAAATACATGGTACCACATAATTTTTTTTGAAATTCCAATCATACAAGTTCAAAACAGGAAGAAAAAGTGGATATAATTTCACTCTGAGAATGTTAAGGTTCTGATAGGAAAACCTTGAAAAAACTAGTAATTTTACAGCTAGTGTAAACTATATCTTTAGAGCTTGTAGATGAATATCTGAACTGCAGTTAAATTGTTTATACATTTTGACAAACATTAAATTGTTTATTTGCACCTTCTTTGTTATAAAATATCCAATTTATGAACTAGGCTCATGTTCATACTCAAGATAAGAAGGGGTAAAAGTGGATTTGTAGCAACCTGCAACTTCATATATTTATCACGTGTTCTGAATGAGCTGCTCAAATACATAAGCATCTCTAATGTTACAAGAGTTAACCAGCTACATCAATAAGACTTCTTACATGATTGTCTTGATCTAAATCTCTTTTTGATTCTCCAAATGATTTTTCAACCCTGATTAGACACAGTTTAAAAATTCAACGACAGAAGCCTTATCTTTTTAATGTCTTGTATCTTATCCATGCAACCTCCCCTCCTCACCCGCAAAAAAAAAAAAAAAAAAAAAAGGTGTCTCTTATCCCATATGCTGGTTATGGGATAGTGCTACTATTGGTGTTCTATTCATAGCTGTTCAAAAGAGCATTGCTATTTCTGAATTCTGATTTGCAAAGACTGGGAGCTTTGCTGCATTCAATTTTTTTCATGTTCCATATTGTATGTAGGATTAAGTTAATGGTATCTTAACCTCCTCCATTCCTCCTAGTTGTACTTTCTCTCTTTTGTCTCTAATCAAATTTCTCTTAATAACTAAAAAAGGAAAAAAATCAAAGGACATTTATCAATGAATGCAAGAATAGGCTTAAGTAGCCGGCTTAACACGGGTCTTTTATTTCAAGAAATCAATTTATTATTGTAACATGTGAACAGCAACAGTCCCAAAGGTCAATAGGAAAACAGCAAGACTATTTTAGATGACATTAAAAGATTACTAGATTTTCAGGAAAAAAAATAGCACACTGTAACATCAAGCTTCTCATTGTTATAGAGGCGGAGAACTTGAGACAAGTTAAAGAGAAAAATGGCAATGCACGTGTTAATTCATGATACAGAACTCACCATGACGTCGCTTGGAAACGGCATGATAATCTCTCAATTTTATTCTCAAAATAAGAATGGTAACAATTGCAGATAACGTCACTGCACAGGCAATTGCCCCTATGACTATGCCAACCAGCTGACCTGGACTTATCCCATGATTAGAACTCCCGGGAATCACTGCAAGAATAATTAGCATTATGTGGACAGTCATATACTCATATATGAATATGATAGATTGCAAATATAATTTTCAATATTTGGATAAGTATGGCACAGATTGTCCAGCAGCTTGTTTATTGATGTGCTCTAGTGACATTAGCTTTCCAATATTAACTAGCTTTGTTTAATTTTGCACTTGACTGCAACACATACAATATACTCTTGAACTCAACACTGCATCCGAATCATGCAATTTATAGTTGTTTCATTTTTGCTAAAGCATCTCAAAATCATTAGGATGAGCAAATCAGAATATCTATTGAGTAATAATCAGATAGATGTCAAGTGTCAACTCATCCAGAATATCACATATAGACTTGTTCACAAATTGACCCTTATGGAGCTTCAGAACAGTCATGAACCAATTAGCAATAAAGGTGTTAAGGAATTGGTAAATCAGAGTATGCAAAAGTAACTTCTGCCTAGAACAGTGAGTTCCTAGAGATGATGAAATGATATCAGGACCTCGAGATCCTGACCCCCCCCCCCCCCCCCCCAAAAAAAAAAAAACAGTATTCCCTTCCTAATTTCTCCTATTTATAACTGTAACAATTTTAACCCACCAATTTCCTAAAGAGGCTTCACCCAGTTAGAGGGCTCACTTACATTAAGCTTTTATCATTTATGCAAACTTTGTATATGGAGAGAAAGCATATTTTTTGGCGGGTGGCCGCGGGGGGGGGGATGCACAGCAGTAGAAGCATAACATCATAGTACAAGTAGTTCAGTAATAAACAACTTTTTGTTCTACTGATTGATAATGGTACACAAGTTCTAGACAAAACAATTAAAAAATTTACTACAATGCTCTTAGTGCAGTGTAACGTTTGGTTTGCAATAAGAAAAGGCACAAAATTTTGACATTTTTATCATTTAATTATTTTCATACTTTAATATTAATATTTATCACCACAAAAGCTATAGCAACTGAATGCAGCATAAGAAGCCTAATTAGGACACAGATGGCGGTTAAAAAAGAGGAATTTCCCAAACACGGAAAATTGTAGAAAGTGGACAAAATCTGCGTGATGCAAGATCCTCTCCTTTTGATAAAAATCTAATGGTTCAATACCTAAAACAGAAAGGCAATGTGGGAGCTGTCAGGGGTAGCACAAATGATGCATTAGTGTTTGGTTGTAAGTGGGCACTTCATCTTCTTAGTCTTTGTATATGGCTTGTAGGCTATCCATGGATATTATGGTTTTGATTATAAGAGTAACAGAGATATTCAATTGGAAAACAAAGGGAAGCAGAAAAGGCCACTATGTAGAATGCAAGAAAGTATGGAGCAGGAGGATTGAAGAAGAGAAGGGGAGACTCAAGGAGAAGAAAAGATTGGGAGTTGTCCTTTGGTTCCTTAAGTAACTTTTCTCTTGTGTTTTATCTTATGTTTTGTTCTCTCACATGACAATTTTTAATGTCAAACATGGAACAAGTATTTTTGTGCTCTCTAGTCCTTCATTTTTAAGAAAATCAAATGCACCCATATATGAACAACTAAATTAATAGAGATGAGACTTGAAGGGGGTCAGCGCATGTGCACTATCTATTTCCTGATTGTCTCATCTCTAATCTTATATTCTATTGATACAGATCAGTAGATAAAAAAATTGTGTCGGCATTGTTTTTCTTGCTATAATATTCTGACCCATGTTCATCCAGCTAAAGAAAATGTGAAGAAGTTTAAGAGACTTACCATCCTGGTAAGAACCCAAAAGATTGAAGCCAATCAGTTCATAAGGCCCAAACGTATCATTGTCTGGAATTAGCCATCCTGTGAACTTGCTTTTGATCCGTAGGAGCTCGCTTTCATTGAAAGTATGATTTCTAGTGTTATTAAGATATGGAGGAAAAAACTTCAAATCCATTTTCAGTCGAGGTCCTACTTGCCAATAAAAATCATATTCTAGCTGATCAAAAGATATTTCAAGACCATGAGTCATGTAGTCCTTAAATCCATTCAAATATGGAAGAAAGTTTGTAAATCCGGGACTTTTCAACCGATAGAAAACAATCAGTGGAAGCGCACAGAAACAATCCACAGTGTATTCATAAGGAGGAGGGCATCCTTGAGGGAGACAGGAACTGAAATTTGTTGTTAATGAGCCATTTGTTACAGTAGCACCTTCAGATCCACAGATCTGAATCAGGGTTATATTTGAGCAAAGGGGATTTCCATTAAGCCTGAAATACAGTAATTTTCCAATAATAACATGTGAAGCTCTTTAAAAATGATGGAATATATGCTTAACCTAATGTTAAATTCTAGACCTTCAGCAAAATGACACTAATCTTTTCAACATGCATAACAAGGAGAAAGAGTACATGAAAATCTTCAGTCTCAACTGCAATGATTTCAGAACACACTGCACCATAGCTAGTAAGTTTAGAACCGTACCCAACTGTGACATTTGGAGGAAGATCAATACTGCCTGATATGGTTGTAAGATTATTATTTTCCAACTCCCTGCAAGATTATTAACTCATACTCAGCAAACTAAAAT
The DNA here is from genome assembly GCA_007407185.1 of Glycine tomentella. Classification (NCBI taxonomy): domain Eukaryota; kingdom Viridiplantae; phylum Streptophyta; class Magnoliopsida; order Fabales; family Fabaceae; genus Glycine; species Glycine tomentella. The sequence goes on from PYAF01001879.1 coordinate 195,105, forward strand.
ACAAAAACCCAGTACTGAGTAGCATCTACTGCAGAGGGAAATACAGATGAATCAATGATATTAGCATAGTAAAATTCCCACAATTATGGAATTTATCACTTCAGATCTTACAAGAAAAAAGTTTCTGTTCCATTTGAAGTCTTATTCTGCCAAATGGAGGAAGAAACACTGCCATCCAACGAATTGTTTGCAAGTGACCTGCCCCATAAATGATAGTATTAAAAACAATTTATTTTATAACATGATCAATTAAATAAGAAATATAAAAGTTTGATAATTCAATATAACACGTCATTAGTAATTCAATACATGATCTGCATGTGAGATAAGGTGATAGATAGTGGTAACTCTTGTTTGGCTTATAGTATGGAATATAGCTTTACGTAGAAGAAAATAGGTTAAAACAATAAACAACTTACAATTTCTGAAGACGTGGAAGACCAGCAAAGTAGGATGGAATATTTCCAGTAAGGAGGTTGTTTGATAAATCACTGCACATATCCCATGAGGTAAAAAAACTAGTCATATTATCACATTCTATAAATTTACTTTGGCCAATAAACATACAAGGAAAATATTGACATATTTAAATGAGGAATTCAAAAAATTAAATGTAAAATCAATCAATGAAAGATTAAATGATTGAGATTCTTACATGGTTGTGATATTTTCAGAAAGCTTATTCGGAGGAATTGATCCATTCAACTGGTTGAAACTGAGGTCACTGGAATTTCACAAATAGTAGTCAGTAAACACAGTTACAAACTGCACTAGGCTTTTTCTTTTCCAGACATATACAATACAATATTCACTTTTCTCAGGAACAATCAGATACAGATAACTGAACTTACAGATAAAGAAGGTGAGGTATCCTTCTTAAATCAGGAATTGGTCCTCGCAAGTTGCAATTCCTAAGGCTCCTGATAATTCCAAGAAACCAATAACAACATTTAGTGATTTAGAAAGCCAACCTTGACACCAAACCCTTCTCCTTGACCAAATTAAATTTTCTTTGTTGAGAAATTTTATTAGGCAGAGGATAGGAGAAGAGTAAGCAGTGATAGTGTGCCATCCTCCAGCTAGGGGTGTTCAAGAACCAATCCAAACCGCCAAACCAATCCAAAAAAAAAAAACAAAAATCAGACAAACCCTTAACTGAATAACTGGAAAAATCATATTTTAGTATTAAATTAAGTTCGGTTTTCAGTTCTCATGTTCCAAACCGAACCACAACCATACTAAACTTATTAGTTTTCATATTCTACTCTCAAATAAACTTGAAATTATTTTGACTTGTGATTTGTAATTAGACTAAGTTATGATTTATGATGAGATATGGTACTGACAGATTTTTATAAGAATTTTATTATGTATTTGATTTTTATCTAATAAGTGTTGTCCCATAAGTGAAAAAATAGCCACTAGAGGAATTCATAAACTCTTGCTGTAGTTTATGAAATTTCATTTGGTTGCTGACCAAAAAATAGTCTCTTAATTTATTTATTTAAAAAAATAAAAAAATATCTGACCCAATCCAAATGATGAAGATTGGATGGGTAAGTATGGATTTGATATTATTCTAAACTTATCGAAACCAAGTTGCAAGTTTTCTTTTATGATTAAATCAGATGGTTTTTGCCACAAAACTGATCCAAACTAATTGAGTAAAAATACTAATACTCTATGTGCATGACAATATATGGTGTTCTACCAAGTAGTCAACTGTATACTCATGATTTCCAAAAACATTTTTTTAAAACATTTTTTCCCTGTGTTTATATATCTTGGCCTACATTTTCTCGTGTAATGATTGCTACTCCTACATATAGAAATCAATCACAAAGGTTATAGTATCTCAAATTGCTACATCACACCTAAAATTTAAAATAAAGGCTCAGGCACCTCAGCTTCACTCATTGCACTTGCAAAACCTACTTAAAGAGAAGGAACCACAGAATTCACTTACATCTTCAACAACTTTGACATGTTGGCATATGTATCAGGAATGCTATTTCCCTCAAAGTTATTGTTATCAAGTTGACTGCAAGAACAAGAAGATAAAGAAACACTTTAAAAACCCAATTACACGATAAGGAATATTTATTGAAACAGACAACAATTTAAAAGCAGTAAATGTAAAAAAAGGATTAAAGTTCTACAATGACAAAAGTATCAATTTTCCAATATTGATGTATCAAAAATCTATGATGGATGACATAGCTGGCAAAGCACTCAGTGTTCCAGTCCTAAATTCTCCACCACTTGCCTAGAAATTTCACTTCTCACAACCAAAGATTGATCTGAAACTAACTATCAAATGACATTTCTTAGAATTTGGGCATGGGGCCTACCTCAACCCCACAAAACCAACTTATAAAGATAGGTATTGCCCATGATTTATAAGGGCTACATTGGCCATATCTCTAGTGGATGTGAGACTAAACACACACCCTCATGCCCAAGGCTATGGGCCTGAAGATGGCAATGCGAGTGGCCCAAGAATGGATCTAGGATAATTTTTGATACATACCATATTAGAATTTAGGCTTAGGGTCTAACTCTACCACAAAACCAACATCTATAATGAATATAATGCAAACTTTATATGGATTATATTGGCAATATCTATAGTCAATGTGGGACTAAGCACACCTCCTCAGAGCTAGGGAATGAAGGTGTTCCAAAGAGACCACAATTACGGCAAGCTAGAGGTGAACACAATAGGGTGGATTTCCAGCAGCCTTAAAGGAAAAACCATAGCTTTGCAACTTCTCCGATCAGTATATATTCTAAACATGTAGTAGAAAATTGTTGAAATTATAGGGTTTTACGTGTCTAGAGAGCAAAAGGAGAGAGTAGAGACTAAACACTCCAAAATTGATATTTAACTTAATATGTACTATATGTGTCATAGCATGCAAAACATAAAGTACTAAACCTTATTTATACTAATACTAGATCATAATCTTAATTAAACAAGGAAATCAATCCCAAAAGATAATCTAAGATA
>PYAF01001879.1:198214-216743 GCA_007407185.1 Glycine tomentella
GAGTAGAGACTAAACACTCCAAAATTGATATTTAACTTAATATGTACTATATGTGTCATAGCATGCAAAACATAAAGTACTAAACCTTATTTATACTAATACTAGATCATAATCTTAATTAAACAAGGAAATCAATCCCAAAAGATAATCTAAGATACTCTAAATTATTCTGAGATATATTCATATATTCTAAGTTAGATAAATCCTTATTTCCTTCTATCTGTTTATGAAGTTAGATAAATCCTTATTCTAAGTTAGATATGTTCATATATTTTAAGTTAGATAAATCCTTATTTCCTTCTAGGTTAATTAATTAGGTGGTAAGCAATTTAATGGAAAGAGAAATGACGAGTTCCAATAATTTTAAGAGTGATTTTAAAAAAAATAATACAAATTGTTAACAAATTTAATGCTATTAACTAAGTCAACCTTGATAGGTGCGAATTAGTTAAATGGGTCTTACATTTATGGACAGAGGTAGTACTAAGCAGAACACTATATAAAAAATTATTCACTTTATTTTCACCACTCCTGCAAGTTCTTGTTGAGATGTTTCTCCAAACTAGCTTTATGTGTTTTTTCATCCAAAATAAAATAAAACTATATGCGCTTACACTCATATATATTACATAAAGAATAGGAAACCTACATGATAAGTAAGCTTGGCATATCAGCCAGCTCACGGGGAAGATATCCTGATAAGTTGTTGTTGTCGAGAAGACTGCAGGGGCAGAGATGAATCTTGTGAACAAGATATAGGCATGATAATTAAGGATTAAAAAATACTGAAAAATATGTTAGTAGCTGCAGTTATGTCAATGATAACTAATTACCAACTTACAGGTGAACAAGCTTTGGTAATTGGGAAAGCTCCGATGGGATTTGTCCGCTAAGTGAATTATTGTTCATGTGGCTGCTCCATTGGAGGGGAAGAGGTAAACATTATTTTCTTTCCACTTTTTTGGTCATAACAAAAATGTTGAGAAAAAAGAGTTCATGTAAAAATAACAAGAGTGGTCATTTTTTTAACTACTTTTTCATTGTTAAGAACCTTACAAGTGCTTTGTCTTGTTCAGGTTTGCAAATGACGTAGGTATAGGTCCTGATATTTGGTTCTGATCAATTTGTATTCTATCCAGGTTTGGAAGATAGCCAATCTCCTCTGGTAGTGAACCTGTTAAGTTATTTCCATTCAGAAGCCTGTGAAAAAATATATTTGATGAGAAAGAATGCAGAGATGATGTAACTCTTCTTGTTAAAGCACCACTCTTTTACTTGTAGAACCATTTAAATTTATCTTTCTACCCTATAGGAAACAATATTTAATTCGATTATTTATAAGATCAATTCTGGATTATAGCAATGACAAGGATGTTGTCATTGCCTAACAGGAAGGCTCAACTTACAAGAGTTCCAAAGATGTGATATTGCCAACTTCTTTTGGAATACTCCCACTTATGTTGTTCCACATAAAGTTCCTTTAGAATACAAAGAAAAGCATGTATCAGAGGAAGAAGGTAATTAAAAGTTGCAAAAGGGAGAAAACATGCAAATGAGTGAAATCTACTACACAAGCGAAAATGGCATCTAATAATGCTAAACTGAAAATTGTTCAGAATATTTGCCATTTCTAAAATCAAAGCAAATACTGTCTTACAATCTTTTCATATAAGTTAATTTGCCAAGATCTGGTGCCAAAGATCCAAACAAGTTCAATCTCAGTAATTGCCTACAGACAAGAAAAAAAAAAAAACTTAATAAAGGAGTAGCAGTGAAAAAAGAAAGCTTTCAATTCTCAAACAGAGATTGATAGCTCTGCATTAAGTAGTATAGCATGGAATTAAAAGGCAACTGATGAACAAGATTGATCAAGACATGTAAACTCATCAAATTATGCTTAAAAGATTATCATAAAGAAGTACACTTGGCCCACAATTCCCATTGTGTTTAGGTGATTATATTCATTTCTACTATACGGAGCATAAACTATTGAGTAAGGAAGTGCTTGACCCAGAACATAAGACTGTTAATCTATTTGCAACATAAAAGAAGAAAGATTAATAAAAGATAGACAAAGGAAATGGAAGCCTGAAAATGTTATTATGTCATTTATGAAATAGAAATGTCGAGTAGAAGATAGAATTCATACAATTCTTCAACATGCAGATAGCCATCCTCTTTTGTTTCATTGAAGCACAAAACTCCTTTCCACCTTGATGTACACGGGTCTCCATCTTTCCAATTGCTCAAATTTCCATTAGGATCAATCAAACGACTCTTAATGGCTCTCAATGCATCAACTGCATGTTAATTCAAATGAGAACATCATATCATCATTAGAATCAACAAATACAATGCACATTATAAGCAATACTTTACAGCTATTGCCCATTTTTTTTTCTTTTATTGTAGTAATGGGTTCTCTATTTTCAATTCTCAAATTTTGTAATAAATCTGGATAATGGATATTGGTGTTGTTGTAACTTGTAAGGGACGCATGAATATTGTATTTGGAGATTCTGTACTTTTAGTAATTTTACTAGTGATCTTTTAGATGATAATTATACACAGGGAGAAATTATTAATATGCTGGAAACTTTTATTAGTATATGCCATGGCATATTAAAGAAAGTGCTCCCCAAGAGAAGAGCTACCACTTCCACAAACATGTGTATACAATCAAAGAGAAGCTTTCATGAACCAAAGTATCTCAAAAGCTTAAGTTGATGGGAGAAATGAATGTCTTTAAATAGTACATCCCTAACTTGCCCATCACACAAGGGTTCTTTGAGCTTAAAGCATATGCTTAAATTCAACGTTTTAATTCTATTGTATTTAGAGGAATAGGGAAGAGAAGAATCAAAGTCTAAACTAAACAATTTAGTTATAGAGACTCTTATACCATGTCATGAACCAACTAACCAAAAACTTAAGTTGATACACAAATGGTTTTTAATATTGAGTACATGCCTAATAGAAGCCAAGCAAAAAGGGAATACCGAAAAAAAAAGGAGAAAAAAATACCTTCAACGGGATCGGTGATGTTATTCTGCCCAGCAGCATGCAGCAAATAGCAGCAGAACCACAAGAGGAAAACAACTCCATGCTTGAAACTCTTTGAAAGATACATCCCAGGAATGCAAAATATCACTAGAACTCTCAAATATCTCTCATGAACTAAGCGGTGTACTTTTCACTCCCTGCTAACAACAAAAACCAAGTTGTGAAAACTCGAGAGAAATCTCCACCCTTCATTGATATATACAAAAAGATTCTTGTCAATCAGCTCCTAAATCCTAACAGATTCCTACAAATTTGCTTCACAATGATGCAGGTAATCAAGGCATATTTGTGCTTAAATCATGCTGATAATATTATCTCATTCCAAGTAAGAAACATTCATGGAGATATAAGGTGGATTGGATGGTTAAGGGAGAAGGAGAGAAGGGAAAGGTCACATATTTGATCCCTTCTGCAAACAAAAACTAACATTCTAACAAACTACCATTTGCCTATCAAAAAAACAAAAAGAAACATTCATTGAAATGAATCCAAAAACAACCTCGTGGATGCATCCAACTCTTAAGTCCAAAAACAATCCCAGCAGCTATATTAAACTAAAGCAGAAACCAAATTCAGAAACGACCCTTTGAAACTAGAGAGTAATAGCTGAGACAAGAGAAGCAAAACTGAAGCTAAAATGCAATAAAGCTCAAACTTTGAAACAAACACTAAGAACAAATCAGAAAGTAGCACATGGGTGTGTGACACAGGTTAAGTGCCAACGTGAAAATGAAACAGCAGAGTGTGTTGTATTGTCTTGTCTATGTGACCAATTGACCAGGTCGCCACAATCAAATGCAGCACAAAATGTAGGTGTTGATGATGTTGGAATCCCATCTCTTTCAGAAACTCTGGGTTTGAACCAAAATATGCATTAAAAAATTGGTGAACGTAAAAACAAAATAAAGAAGCTCTCAAATAGGGTGGGCCAATTTGAATAACGTCCAACTACCAACGTACCTGTGAGTGTAAGAGAAGGAGAGAGAAATTATTATTGCTATTTAAATAATAATAACATGAGTCAAGCTGATCTAGTTAAGATGATTGAGCGGTGATTGAATTATTGTAAATATTCTGATTTCTACATATCAAAAAAAAAAAAATAATAGTATGATTTATTTGGTCTAAAATATTAATTTATTAATTAACTAATTAATACAGCAACTATGTGAACATGTAATAAAAATAAATTATAATGTAAAATAATAATATAATTTATGTAAAAATTAATTACTAAGTATAGAATAATTCAAATAATAACATCTAACAGTTTTACAAGAAATAATATAGTGATTTTTAGCATGAAATAGTTTAAAATCATTGTCATGCTAATAGGGGTAAAATTAGACTAATAGGGGTAGAAATAGAATAAAACAATGTAAATGTGAGTTTGAATTGGCTCACACTGATTTTAGAAGCAATTAATAATTGGTTTTATAATGAACTTAGTATGATTTTACATTCATCATAGTTTTATACCATCAAAACAAACACATACATGATAAATTTTGTTAGGCCTGAGTTTAATTTTACTCAAAATTATATGGCTCTTGGTCTTATAACTTGTTTACTTGACATAGGCATTTTTTAAAGACCTAGTTGACTTATATAAAAGTTTAATCTCACCTACAAATTTGTTTAATTTCTTACTTTATGATAATTTAATATTAAAATAGAGGTAAAGATACATATGTTAAGTTTTATAAGAATTGAGTCTATTTTTTTTTATACAATATAGGTATATTTTTAAAATTTTGTCATTCATTATAACTTATTTAAAAATATTTTACAACAAGGCATACATGTATATGAAATAAAATTTTCTTTCAATAAAATATAAGCTTAAGTTTGAATTCTATGTAATTCAACATGCTCTAACATTTAAAAAGGTGAGTAAGTATAAGATTTTAATACATTATAACAAATTTAATATTTTTTATCCTAATAAAAAAATTCGGTACAATAATACTAACAATAAATATTTATTTATATTTATTTAAATAGGTTAATTTGTTAGACTTAAAAGACTTTTTTAGTAATGAGTCTGACTTATTAAATTAAATAAACTTTAATAAAAATATTGAGCTGATTTATTTTTTGAAAAAAAGTGTGACTTGACTTGAGCATAACGTAGATTAGGTTATAAATGACTGTCAAATGATTTAACTTTTTTCATCCTTATTCCTTACATGTCATACTAATAATTTATGCGAGTATAATGTAAATATCACATTATTATTTAATAGTAAAAATCAATCAAACTTCTCTTTGGAGATTAAAATTAAGTGAAAAACATCAACAACAAAAACACATTATACCACTTTTTTAAAATGTATAATCACATGTCAATCTTTGTTCTCACACATCTTATATAAGTTTTTATGCCAAATTTCATTTTCAATTAAATATATTTATTTTTTAGTTAATTTATTTGATTAATGCTAAAATTTCTTAGATTGACAATGATGAGATATTTATAAATTACAAACAAAGCATTTAAATAGATTTTAAATTTTTTAAATTAAAGAATTAAGAGCGTACAGTTTATATTTTTATACAAAATATTTATTAATTAAATTAATATTCTCCGAAATATTTACAATTAAATATTTTAATATTTGACCTGCACTTTCATGTACCTGCAGTATAACATGAAAATATTGACTACTATTATTGGTATAACCCAACTTTTGTTATAACAAAAGAAAAAGTAAACGTACATATTGGTCAACAAAGTAAAGTTGAATTTACGGCTAATTTTTTGAAATGATGAATAAACAATTTTCTGCTTAGACTAGGGTTTCATTTCATTAGTGTTATTCAAAAAGTTAAATTTAATCATATAAATTCAATTTTAATGTCACACGTTAATTTTTTATAAATATTTTTAAATTACTAAAAAAAATACCTTAATTCATTTCGTGAAGAGTATTTATCAAAGCACAAGGCTGCGGTTACACACAGGAATCATCGAATTAACTTTCCAGATTCCTGGTTGAAAGTGTTCATATCGTTTCACTCTTTTGATTACGACCTAATCCTATGAAAGAGGTTATAGTCTAAAGGTTTGTAAAAAAAAAAAAGGTTATAGTCTAAAGAGAAAATAAAGTCAATTAGGCGAACCAATAGCATGAAATAACGCAAATCTAAAATGAATCTACTACTTGTGTTGAAAGCAACTATATGTCTATAACTAATCACAATACGAAGTTACATGATTTAATAGTAATTAAATTGGGGTTAATTAACCTCTATTTTTTAATGTCTTTTATGCGTTAAATTTTCAGTTTTGTTAAACGGGTGCGATTGCAGAAAGAGAAAGTACACTAAATACCACTCTAATAGGCATAGCCAATCTTGATAAGTCTTCGTCCACAAAAGTCAATAGTTCAACTCCAAGAAAAGAAAAATTAGAGATTAACCCATATAAAAACTTGTTTCTGGAAACCTTTATTTGCCTTGGTCTTGGATTGGGTAATTGTGTTGGTTGTCCTGCCTATTTTCAAATGGATTACTTATAAAGAAATTTATGTAAAATATTACAATATCGTACCGTGGATGAGTCTAATCGATTTGTCTCAAGTTATCGGGTAACCTTTGAAATGTTTGATTCATAGCTAAAACTAAACTGAGTATATCGTCATTTTAGTTATGGAGAGTGTGTGATGCGTTTTTATATTAGTCACTAAAATTAAGAAAAATTTAAATAAAATTAATCATTAAGACTTTTAGTTATTTTTATCTAAATCACTAAATTTAATATAATTTATTGTTATTTTAGTTCCAAACATATGCACATGTAGCTAAGATCGCATTCAAATAATTATTACTATATTTAAATAAGTACTAAACTCAAGTAATGATTAATATATTAATATGAATCCAATAAGATTTTGAAGAAAAAAAAAATATTACAGACAATGTCATGAAATTTTCCTATAACTAATTGCATAATGACAGATTATTTCTCGTATTATATTTTATTTTTAATTCTAATTTTTAACATATTACATTATTACATACTATTTCTAATACATATTACAAGTTTATTTTTCTAGCTACATTTGCTAGCTCACGTCTCTTGAACAAACTAACCCAGCTCGATCAACTCAATTATGATTGCATTGCCTGGCAGGACGAGTCAAAGTGTAGTTAAAATGAGGATATTTGGCAGTTGGCACAGAAGAAGAGCCCATCTCATGAAGCACAAAAGTCAAATTTCTATCCAAGAAAATATCAGCATGTGTAGAAGATAATTCGATCTCTTTGATAAATATCCAATGTTTGAATTCTCAAATATCCAACTGTTGCATCAAGTTAGGTTTCGACTTAATTAATTTATCCATATTTGGTAGGGATAAAGAGATTCATCATATCATCACTCATCTGCATTAATAATTATAATAATTATCTTAGAATTTCAACCAATCATGATTTATAATTGATTGATACAGTATAAAACTTAATATATAACTATTTTTAATCACCAGTATATAATTATTAATCTCTTTTAAAAAAAATTAATAACTTTTTAAACTTTATACTTGTTTATAAAGAGTAATAACTTCTAAAGTTTGCATGAAAAAAAAAAAAACTTCTGAAGTTTCTTTATTTGTATATATTTTGGTCTATCATAAAAATATCAATAAAATACTTATTATTTGCACATTTCAAAATTTATATTAAATGAGATGTCATCCATCTCAATAAATTAATCTTTATATATAAAACCACTTCCAAAAGGATAATTCTTTACAAATAATTTATATACATTATTAATAATATATATAGGCCCACATATTAAATACACACCTATAACCTATACGATGTACAATAAAAATTATAATCTGGACTTCTACACTGTACGGGTACTACTTCACCAAAAAGAATTAAATTATATGTTATTATTAGTGGCCATCACATAATACTTACAATGCACCTGCTCAAAGCCGGCTGATCGAGAAAATTCAACATTCCCCACATGAATATCAAATTAAAAGCTAGCTGATAAAAAAATATATATCCAATCATTTTGAAAGAATAGATTAATGTCTAATAGCATAAAATAGGAATAGTAAAAATGAAAATATTAAGGTAGATATGTAAATATATAAAGATAGATAAGATAAGAAAGAAATAAAGATATTCGAAGAAAAATAGCAATAATATTGATTGAAGGAACATAGATTGAGATAAGTTGGACACGTAATGAGACGGTCTTTACATACTATAGTAAGAACAAAAGTTTGTTACCAAAAGTTTGATACAGAAAAAGATATAATTAAACAATATTTAATGGAGTGAGATATAAATTGGTGGACTGTATGTCTCAGGAGAAATGGAGAAAAACTATAAATTTAATAAAAGGTTAGACTAGTTGTTATCTCTATATTACATATAGTATCTTTTTGTCATTTTTTCTCTTCATCTTTTCTCTCTTTCTTTTTTTTTTTCTTATTTTTTTCTTTTATCTTATTTCCGTATATATTATTAGATTCATCTACCAGCTATCTTAATTAATTTGGATTAAAAGTTATGTTGAAGTTGATTCTTATTAATACCAATATTGCGCCAGAATGAAAAATAATTTTAAATTATTCTATTGGCAAAATTTATGGTACCCAGATCGGTTACAAGTTACAATTAGACTGATGGCACGCAAGGTTTGAATTTCACACCAAAAAGAAGTGCTTTTAAATGTGTTCATTAATTTCAAACGCGAATGCAGCCAAATACATGCAACTGTCTCCAATTTCGTTCATATGATTGTGTTATGGAAAATACTCATTATACTCAAATTTTGCATACTCAATATATGGTGGTCCCTTGCAACAGTCACCATTAAAAAACAATGGTTACCTGTCACAAAGTAAATAGGTTTTGCTTTCCCTTTCTATTCCCATTCCCATCATAAGCCAAGAAAATTTAGTTGGATAACACGAATGCGAAATCGAAAGGATTTGTGGATGGTTTGTGTCATGGCTCAACAAAGCCTAGCCGCCATCCTAAATGGAATGTTATTTTAGGATTTATAGAACAGATTTCGATGGACAAAAAAAAATTGAATTAATTTAATTAGAAAATTTGTTATGATGTAAAGTCAGCTTGCACTGAAGTTATTTTTCTAGGTAATACATCATATATATATTTTTATCTTTTAGGAGAAATCTGCTTTCTCAAGTAGTATAAGATTACTATAAATAATAATAAAATTTCTTTACATATTTAGACTATATTTGGTAGAGATGAATAAAAATTATAAAAAATATGAAAAATGAGAATTAGAGCATCTCCAATCAATAAACACATCAAAAAATTTCTTCTATTTTTTAATAATATTTTACACTTATTATATAATGTTACATCATATTTTTTTACTTTAAATAATTCAATCAAATTTTTACTCCAACCAAAAAATTCATTAAAAAAATTCTCAAATGGACCCATAATATATATAATCTTTTATTTATTTTATTCATCTTAATTTTAAGTTAATATATTTAAATGAAATTGTTAAATAAAAAATAAACATATAATACATTTTAAATTAATAAAATTTAACTTTAAAAGTTAAAATAATTAAAATAGTGTAAATTGAAAATAATAATAATAATAATAATAATAATAACTTTTAAAATACATAAAGAATATAATTGAAAGTGTGATATTCAACAATTGTTGAAAGTGTGATTTCAACAATTGGAATTGTCTCCAGCGTTGCCAGTGAAAAAAAAACTGAATGTAATCAAAATAAAATAAAAGTTTAATAAATAAAATGAAATAATGTTTGGCATGTTAAAAAACGATAACGCACTGGACCTTGTAAAAAAAATGTAATGCACTGCACGTTAATAAAAATAATCTTCAATACCATTGGAAATTTACAATGCCGAACAATTATGAATAATAATAATATTATAACCATGTATGGCCCACTTTACATTGCTAGTTACTGGTTACTGACTTACTGTAGACGTGAGAATAGAAACTCACGTTGAAGTTGTTAGGAGTGAAAAGGGAAAATAGAATAAAAATATGGTTGTTTAGTTGAGATAAAAAAAATATAAAAATATAAAATATTTGAATTATAGTTTGATAATTAAAAATAATAATTTAACATTAAATTAAAATATATTGACATCATTATTATTTATTAATGTTTTTATTATTGTTATTATTATTTTAATCAATTATTTTATTATTAGTATTTTATTATTATTATTATTAGGCTCGATCAGTTCAATTTCTATGTGCCTTTGGAATTTCATTTCTTTGGCCAAAAGCATATGATCATAGTTGATTATGCATAACATATGATTGATTATGACATAACACATGTTATCTGCATAAAATTGGACACCCCAATAAATTTTATTTTTTGTTTTCTGTGCACTTTCATCTCAATTTAAGATGAAAGTAAAACTTAAATAGACCCATAATTTTTCAAAACTTTTAGCTTCATTTCATGGATAACAAGTACAGTCAAACGCACATTCACTGCCTTTCAACTCAAAATAACTTTCAATGCAATTTCACCCTTTTAAATCATATACATTGTTAATGTATTTGTGTGTTTAGATCTCAAAATTACAATTATTAGTTAAGTTAGAATAATTTTGATCTATACCAAATTATTTGCACTTGAGTAATTAAGTATTTTAAGAAATAATATATATTATTAAAAAGTAACTTAATTTAGTTATGCACGTTTGTAAAAAAAAAAAAAATCATTTATACTTAAGTCGCCACATAATGATGATATTTAACTTAGTAAATTTTATCATTTATATTAGTTTGAGTATCAATCTTTTGTACGATAAACTACGATCGCCAAACATAGTCCTGATAGTTAGAAAATCTTTAAGCATGCCCCTACGTTGTAAAGTATATAGCCATTTTACTAGATCATGTACCACATATAGAAACTTTAAGACCACGATCCATAGTTGACTTGAGTAGATGATTCAGTATTTCCTTCATTTTAACTAACACTCCAAGAAAAATAAGGCAGACATAAATCACAACAATTGAGTTTCTACTTATGTGTATTTAAGTTATCTTGTTTTGCTTGGAGTACTTTGTTTATCCTAAAATGTAAGTAAATTCAAACTCAAGTAATTTAGTGACAAGATCAACATTTTTACATTCGGGGAATGAAAAATAATCTTCCTATGAACTTTGCTTTTTAGTTTAATGCGGTGTCATTTCATTATTCTCAATCTCCAGTACATAACATTCTTCAGAAAAAGAAAAATAAATGCCTCAATTGAGTTTTTCCCCCTTTCTTTTTTGAAAATAAAATCAAGATGTGTCTCAACTAAATTCTTGGCCTACATTCTATCCTTAGCTTTCACCTTCATAATAATCCATTGGTAGCAATCTCATACTAGAAGCAAATAATACAAGAAGGAAACGAAGATTGAATTGTATTTTTATAAAATTAAAGCTTTTTTTAATACTGAAAGCATGTTTATCATCTTATGCAAATAAACCTAAAACACTTAGAGAAGTTTTGATTCATACTCTATTAGGCAATGAGAAAAATAGTTTTCTTTGTAAAAAAATTAAAATATAAGATCTAAAAACAAATTCAACTTTTGTCAAATCAAGCAATATAAAGAAGCACACAAAAATTATATTGGTTCGTCTTAAACTTGAAACTACTTTTAGTTCTTGCCAACCACCAAGTTTTCACTAACTTATTAAAGTTACAAGTATTTTCTACTATCACTTCTGGCTCTTACACTTGCTCTATCAAGCCACTACTAGCTCTAAACAAATCAATAAAATTTGTTGGAAGTTTGCACGCTAACTAAATTATGATTGTCTTACAGATGGATATATCACTTAACACTTTGTTTTTTTCTCTCAAGGTGTTTTGAGAGCTTAGTATTTGTATAACAATTTACAAAAAGTTTTACAAGAAAGAATGAAAGAATAATTCCAGGTAGATGATTTGTGCCTTTCTTCAAAGCTTATTCTATATATTGTCTTCATCTCCAAGTATCCATTGTCTCACAACGGTTGGATTCTTCATTATGTTCTTCGCCTGAATTCGCGAGTCTATTGGAGCATTTAATACTTGCATTAAATGTATGTCCCTTTTTCATGCAAAATTCATGTTAATAGGCTAGTGTGTCTTGTACTTCAGTAGGAAAGTCACTTCTTTCATTATAGCAGATCTCCAACAACAAAATGCATGTGCATTTTAATGAGGATCAACATCTTCCAGACTATGGACTTCATTTATTCTTCATATGACTTTGGCATACCCTAGGATATTGTTTTCTGCATGAAAGAATCTCAGACACAGAATATTAAATGAAGGTCTTAAATGCACTACTTAAAGGCTATATCATATCATTTTATGAATGCAACATATGGAATATCAAACGCACAAATACAAATCGTGATCTGATAGCACATCTGACACAACTTTTATCATTTGTATTTATTTGCATTTAATCAAAATAATTAGGAGTCATAATTCGTTTTTAAGACATAAATGTCTTTTGGATATTCTTATTACACCCACTATTAATTCCTCTTATACATGTTAGCACTTACTAGGTCTTAAACCTCTCAATTAATAAAAGTTATGTACATGTTTGAAATTGTTTATTTAATTATTGTATGTACTTTTTCACTTGTATATATACACCAACGCAGAGATTATTAGCATATACATTTTAACATTTTCTGTCAAGATTATGTTAGAGATTTAAATAAAGGACTCCTCAATAAGTGATTGTCCAAATATAGTGCTAAACCTAATTAGAATGCAACCTCAATGGTACAATCTATAACAATCTACATAACAATTTATTCTAATGACATAATTCTAGATTAAATGTAAAAATAAAAGTATTCACACAAAAAATGTAACAATAAGTGTGCTTAAATACGAAGCTATAGTATAATTGTTTACTTGAATCAATTGGTACGAGATTAATATTTTAGCTAAAGCAATGGTTGTTCAAGTTCTGAATTTCTTTTGTCTAAGAGAATTTTTGTGATCACAATTCTTCTAAATCTTAAAAGTTTTCTTATCAATAGTGAGTCTGAATACCTCAGCTAAGGAAACCAAGTTTACACAACTCTAAATTTTGATAACACATGATTTTTTTTATGCAAAAGAAAAGGCATGATGGGGCATCACAATAGGGGCAGAAATCCATCTAGGTTGACACCTCTACCTCTATTAATCATATGTCACACACACCTTCAAATTAATTGAAAGGCAAAGGATGAACAAGACGCTGGGGGGCAAGCTTACCCAAGAAAAATCTAAAAATATTTGAATTTATACGAAGATAATGATAGTTATATAGAAGTGTTTACAACATTTACAACGAAAAATTATAATCTATTTTGCATTCAAAATATACAACAATAATAAATAGAGAAAAATAGATTTATGTACTTAGATGCACCTTCTTGAAGAAACAAAAAAATTCTTCAATAGTGTGAACACACATTCACACTGAGACCAATTTCTGCTATCAACTCTTTGATGAGTGGAACTCTAAAGAGAAAATCATCTTTCTACTTTTCAGATCTACAACTAGGCTTGAACTTTTTCTAGTTTGTGTCTAATACACTTTGCTCTCAGGTAAATTCTTTTATTTATAACGTTAAAGAGATATGGATTTGTGCATATTTCAAAAAGGAGAGATTTTATTTAAAATATTTTCATATATCTTTATCTTTATATTTGAAAATAAAAACTATCTCATATCTCATTATCTTAAGAAGTTTCTTGATATAAGGCAAAAATAACTCTCAAATAATCGCATGACTAATTACGATAACTAATCACATGATCTGATGTTGATATATAGCAATAAAATCTTATTTTTATTTTATGGACAACTTCCACATTTATAAAATAATACTCTTTGTTTATATTAATTATATTCTTGGTCCTAACAAAGAATATAATAATATTTCACTAAAATATTTTTATTTGATTAAATTAAATTCTCTAATTTAGTTATCAAATAAATTATTTTATTTTGCAAAAATTGTAACACTCGTTTGTGTGTGATCCCGAAGGTTCAATGTTAAACCGATAGTAAATTAATCATAATTAATTTACTAATCAAGGTAAGCGTCTAGCAACACTCCTTAATGTCCAGATAACATGAAGTAACATTTTTTACTTTCAAGAACCAATAGAAGAATCATGTAATATTTCCTTCCATCATCTAAAGGTTAACTCTAGACACTACAAGAAAAATCGTTATTATCGACGGAATATTTTCCATGGAATGTATTTCATCGGAAATGTTTGAATTACTGACGAACAATTTTTTCGTAGGCAAGTATAAATTACCGACGGATTGTTACCCACAGATTTAGTTCTATTGAAAATTTAAATATTGCCAACGGAATATGTATCCGTCGAAAATTAAAATTTTACCCAAAATTAAAAGAACCCAACCCTAGCCAGACCCTCATTCACTCACGTTAGCGAATTCGATCTGAAAGCTTTCGCACCCACGCCACCATCGCACTCACTCCACTATCCACGTCATCATTGCACCAGACCCCCGTCACGCCCATGTCGTCTTCCGCCCAAGCCTCTGTCACGGCCATCCTCTCACGTCAAGTCACGTTGCATGCTCGCTACATCACACATCATTGCACTGTCCTCTCACCCACATCGTCGCGTCGCCTTTGTTGAGCCCACATCGCCATTGCACATGTCGTTGCACACTTGTTGTCATGCCCACACCAACTAGTTAGTGCTCTTATTTTTAATTATATGTCAAACTCTCTACTTTGTGTTTACATGATAATCGATGAAGGTTCTCAATCCTATATCTCATTTGGTTCTTGAGACCTATAACTATGCTTAGTGGTATAGGAATAACATATTGGTTTTGTTCTTTATTAAACCTAAATACTTTGAAACTGGGACCTGAGCTATACAAACGAATCTGATTGTGAGTCAACTTATCTCTTTTCTCTTCTTGCCACATTCCCCTCCATCCTCTTCTCATCTCCTTCACTCTCTGTAAGACTATAAGTCCCCTCTCACTCTTTTTTTTGCTATTGTTATTATTTTATACAAACTAGGCTACCCAACTTCATTTTCATTTTGGTTCCATCTCTATCTCTGTTTAATCATGCGTTGCATTATCTAACTAAATATTGGCTTTCACTAGGAGTATGATGTTTCATTTATTCTTTAGCATTTTTCATATTGAATTGTTTTCGCTTTCCTTTCAAAATCCAGTGCCTGTTGTCAATGTCAATGGCTTCACATTACTTCATAGTTTTATAGTCATAGCTGTTGATTTAGTCACATTTTTCAATTCATAAATGTCATAGAAAGAAGAAAAAATATTGTTTTTTGTACCATAACTAGAATTCCAAATTAAATTTTGTGGTTTTAGGTCTATCCATCATCATTGGAACCTTAAAAATGTCACTTGTAATCCTCTTATCCTGTGTAGCCCCCTTGCATTTTTTGTTAGGAATGCTCTTTATACAAAAGCTATTGGACTTAAGTGTATGGCAAGGGTCCAAGAGACCTAGGTTTAGGTTTCTTAGTCTCCTATATAATAACCTTATTTGCTCTTGACAAAAAAAAAAAAAACAATTGTCATCATCTCTCTAAAATAGAAAAGTGCCCACACATTTTTCCTTCTTTCTTATTCGAGAAGAGTACGGAAGATTTGTCATTCATAGTCGATTGAGGAAGCCAAGAGAGGACTCACCAAAGATAAAGAAGGAGATTGCATTCACGCTTCAAGAGGTAATTATCTCCTTTTGATTAAAAAGACAAGGATGGTCTTATAACATTTAAACGTATTAGGTCCAATAAGCTTCCGCAGATTCTAAGGAATCCTTCAATTGGTATCGGAGCCTAGGTTATACGTTTGATGTTGATCTAGTCTTTTATGTGATATGGCACATAGGGTTCTATATTTATGTTGGATTACACATATGCTATGTTTTTTATAATTTTTCATAAGATGTATGGTTTTATAAAATATGTGCTTTAATCCATGATAGAACATTTGAATGTATTTCTTTTGGATATGTAACAAGGAGGTTGATCCCTTATGATCAAGTTTCCTCCTTGATTTTTTCCTTTTGTTTAGCAATTTTATTGTTGTAAGAGAGAAAGGTTCAATTTTTGTATCCAAAAGATGTATATCCATCAGTGTTTGAGCCTGTTCGTGACAATCCGAAGCTTTTATGAAAAATCCAAGGTCATAACGTGAACGAGGATAGAAAAACGATGAGAACAAGAACCGGAGCCTCCTAAAAGACCGCGCCTTTTTCCGGTGGTACAAACGACCATGCTCCTTTCTCAATGGCGATTCTATCCATATGGTGGGCTAGGTGATCAGAGATCCATGACGGATTGACTCGAAAAACAGCAAAGGGAGAATAAGATATTTTTATTTTCTTAAGAAACCATATATTAAAGTTTTATAATTACCATTTTATGAATAGATAGATTATATGTGATAACATGATTTGTGTGCTAACATGTCATATATAAAATATTTGTGTCATATCACAGTATTAATGATTAATTGATCATGCATATATTATGTTATATTAATGATAATTTTGATTGATTTAGAATTAAAATTATTTGATTGATCATCATTATGACAATAATGAGATAATTTAGAAAATTAAGGTTTATGATTGTTGCTTAATTAATGGTTGCTATTGATTTTGAATTTAATTTATTTTATTAATGATTATTATGTCTCAACTACTAGATTAAATGATCATTATGACAATAATAAGATAATTTAGGAAATTATGTTTAGAATTTGAATTCAAATTAATAATCATTATGAATTTCAAATTCTAGATTAATGATTGGACTACTTTTTTGAAATTCCTTGTAACAAAATATTGAATGGGTGAAGGTTTTAAATTAAAATATTAATTTTTAAACCTGTGGACTCCATTGTGGATCCATTAATAAAATGATCATGTGAAGCCCCAATGGATAAGATGACCGAATTTTATTTGATTGGATCTCAACAAATTCAAAAATTTTAGTAAAGTATTGTACGGCCCAACGTCGTCAATGTTTGGATATTAAGGATGATTTTTGAAATCAAACTATAATACCCCAGCTCTGGCGCGGTCAGCGCGAGGTGCCGCGCGGTTAGCGCCAAAGCCTTACAGGAGAAAACCATGTCTGGATTCTGGCGCGGGTGGCGCCAGGATTGACGCAGATAGCGCCAGGGCCTCTAGAGTTTGGCGCCAATGGCGCCAGGGTGGCGCAGAATGTCTCTGGAATTTGGCGCCAAGAGCGCCAGTGTTTCTGGAATGCCGCACGGATGGCGCCAGCAATGCCACAGACACCGACATACTAGCGCGATTAGCGCCAGAGGTGGCGCGATCAGCGCCAGACCTCTGGCAGGCCACCTATAAAAGGCAAAATCGCATTTTGCAGGGTAAAAACCCCATTTCTTTTTCCTCTGGACCTTGGCTGCCATGGGAGCTTGAGAGAAGCTTTATAACCTTTCCATACTTCCTATAAACACCTCCTAACTAGCTTAAAACATGATTGGAACCTTGAGTGAGCCAAATTCCAGCCTAAGATTGAGAGAAAACCCATTTCCTGAGAAACCCCAGAAAGCTGAGAACAGAGAGGAAAGGAGGCAACCCGAGAACGCTTAGACTTGGAAAGGCAGCCTGGTGGCCTTCCTTGACAGTTCTGAGGTAAGAACTTAAGCTTTTACTGGGTTATTTGTGATTTGGGTAATGGGATGAATAGTAACCCATCTGTGTTAGGGCTGGAATTAGGCTTAGGTTCTTTAGAAAGGTGTGAGCAGGAGGTTGTTCTGAGGAATATGAGACTTTGAAACTGGAATTCTGATGAAGTTTGGATTTGACCCTGAGATGGGGTTACGTAGGAAAAGATTGAGTAAATGGAAGACACTGAGATAGGAATGAACCTATGTGCCTTTATAAGAATTGTTCATGAGACCAAATAAACGGTGAATAGGCATTGATATGTTGGATTTGGCCAAGATGAATAACTGGCGAGTTAGGCACAGATAGACCAATAGATTGTCTGATACAGAGTCTTACTAAGACTCTAGGGCCATGGTCAGGCTGAGAATGATCCTGTTAAGGATCTGTGAGGGGGCCTATGCAGTGATTAGGCCGATAACCCTAAGTTAGTTGATTGAGAGATGGTGGAAAGGAATCATGCTTCCTTTCATTTCAACGGTTGAGTACCGTTGTTAGATACCTGGTATAGTGTTTCTGATGTTGACTGTTGAAACAACCGCATCTACTTTGCTTTTTATTATGTATTTGCATTCATTTGCTAAAAATTTTCGAATAACAGAAGAATAAAAGTTTCAACAAACTTGGTTGATTTTAAAACAAATTTTAAAAATGAAGGTTCAAATGAAAATTCCAAACGAATTTAGAGATTATAAAAGTTTTCACGCGTTATTTAAAACATATAATC
>PYAF01001879.1:216843-236725 GCA_007407185.1 Glycine tomentella
ATCTCAAAAATTTCCTAAAATGATATTCATCATTTTTCTCTAATTTCCTAGTGATTAGAATAACTTAGATTGAATTTTATTTTAAAAGGTATGTTAAATTCTAAAAATTTTACTAGATAATGAATGATAATTTTCTAATCATTCTAAAGTGTTTCCTTTAATCCATATTCAATAAGTAAAATATATTGGGGTGTTACAACTGTGCTGTGTGATTTTGCCAGAGGACAAAACATGAAGATGGCAGCAGTATGGACACCATCTGAGAATTGGTGATAAAGCATGGTCATACCAGGTAAGTTCAGTGTTCCTTGGAGTGATTTCCTTACTTGGGGTCACTATTTGATTGTATTATGTGCTTAGGATAGGACGAACACTATGTTGTATTTTAATTAATGATAGTGTTCTATGATGAATGGAAATCCTAACGCTGTGATGGTGTTAGGTTTGATATTGTTGTGTCTGATAGGTGTATAAGCCATGTATATGATAACTAGTGTAGTTAAACACTAGGATAGAGGATCGAGTTGTATTGGGTATAAGAGATATACCCTGATGTTCTAGTGATGAGATGAACACTGTGTGAGTGTTTGGTGCCTGATGATAAGCTAACACTGCGAGAGTGTTATGCTATATATTGATGATAGTGACACACCATGATGGTGTTGTGATGTGTATTGAGGTAATGTTGTTATGGCATGTTGGTCTTGATGTTAGATTGACACTGTGAGAGTGTCATGCTTTGTATTGTTTGTGAGAATTAGGTGTGCATTCTCTGGCCAGAGAATAGTGGACTATGGACCCCTTGGGAATGTGCCCTTAAGTGGATGATCTCCCCTAGGATAATCCATAGGCGTCCATGTAAACCCTGGGTAGATGTGCCCTTAAGTGGATGATCCTATTTAGGTATTGGGCGGCAAGTCCTGAATAGATGTGCCCTTCAGTGGATGATCCTATTTAGGCACGGATAGAGTGAGTCCTGAATAGATGTGCCCTTCAGTGGATGATCCTATTTAGGCACTCAGTGGCAAGTCCTGAGGGAATGTGCCCTTAAGCGGATGATCTTCCTCAGGCATGAATAGAGCGAGTCCTGAGTAGATGTGCCTTTCAGTAGATGATCCTATTCAGGTACTCAGTGGAAAGCCCTGAGGGAATGTGCTCTTCAGTGGATGAGCTCTCTCAGGCAGCATGTGATGATTGTATATGTTTGTCTTAGGCTGCTATGTGCATGCAGCTTGTTCATGTGAGCCGTAAAGGCTGATTGTATGATGAAATCCTTAGGTATTGACTAGTGTCCAGTGAGATTCTGGGGATTTATACCTGTTAGATGATTATCCCCAGGTGAAGGACTAGGTTACAGAGAACCTATTCCTTAGACTAGTGTTACCTCAACAGTGATGAGGTGTTACAGATAGGATGAATATATATATATATATATATATATATATGAGATAGGTATGAGATAGGAAAGCCGAGAAGGCTGAGATATATATGTTATGAGATTGAGAATTAAAGCTCATGGAGCTTGCGAGAGCCTATTTGTCCAAGATAGAGGATCTCTCAATATAGATGGTGAGTGCACAGACCTGGTTAGGCGGGCATAATAAGAAGTATGAGGGAATGCAGATGGCTATGGATAAGCCATATTGTTACAGTAGGCAATTGATAGTGAACCAGGGGGAGGAAAGACCTCCAAGAACCATGAATTTACTGAGATTTCTATCTCACCCCTTGTGGGGTTTATGTTGCAGGTCTGTAGAGCATAGAGGATAGATCCTATGGTGAGAAGCACACCAGAGATGAACATTAGGAGCTTGTTGACCGAAGTCTGAAAGAATTGAGGCTCCTTGTGGTGTATGTATATTGAGGTAGGTCTCTGTCTCCTGTCATATCTATGAAGATATGGTTGATATCTGCCTGGATTTGGTTGTTTTGTTTGGCTTTGTTTATCTGGATCAATAAGGGCTAAATGTAGATATGTTTGAGTTTAATTCATGTTGATGTTATTGTACCATACATAATGTCTCAAGAAATGTGATCTTTACATGCTTCCGCAGCTTTATTTACTTTACCATCGAATTTTATGCTATTCTGATATTATAATAATGTTAATACACCGGTGCACACGGGGTGTTACACAAACAATGATTAATTACATTCAAATTTGATAAAATTATTAACCCTTCCATCGAGGCTCTGGTAATGGCACCAAAGGTGCAAATAACAATTTTAATTTTTTACAAGTGACTTACACAACGTAAGCCTTGTAAGGATAACTAAAGAATTGTAACAATGAACAAAAATAGTTAACGAATCTACTTGCAACTAGTATGTTTAGTGTATGACTGTAAATTGTGTGCTTTAATTTATAGAAAATGTCATCTTTCAATCCGTTAGCTACTATTTTAAGTTACAGGCCTATGGATGGTACAAACTACAAACAATGGAAAACTAATTTGGATATTGTTCTGCAATATGAGAAACTCAACTTTGTTCTGACTACCCCCTAAGCTAGCACAGCCTGAAGTAAATGCTTCTGAGGAAACAAAGAAGAAATTTTCTGATTTGGAGAAAGCGAATGTTGCAGTTCGCTGCTATGTTTTGGCCAATCTCGTTACTCACTTGTAGGAGCTGTGATAACCTGGAGTCTGGCGCGGCCAGCGCCAGTGTGGCACGGAAAGCGCCAGGCATTTGAGGGAATGGCGCGAGTAGCACCACAGTGGTGCGAGCAACGCCAATGAGGTCCAGAGGATCATTCTTCTGGGTGTCCGGCGCGATCAACGCCATGGGCGGCGCAGTCAGCGCCACAAGTGCCCTAGAAAACCTGTTTTTTCTGGATTCTAGCGCGGATAGCGCCATGGGTGGCACGGTTGGCGCCTGAAGTGCTCTGGAAAACCTATTCTCTCTGCTTTCCAACGCGGTTAGCGCCACAGGTGCAAGGAAGTTTGGCGCGGCTAGCGCCACAGGTGCAAGGAAGTTTGGCGCGGCTAGCGCCACAGGTGCAGGGAGCTTGGCACGATCAGCGCCACAGGTGGCGCGATCAGCGCGGGACCTCTAACGGGGCAGGTATAAAAGGCAAGGTCGCGTTTTCTGAAGGCCACAAGCCTTCTTCTTCTTCCTGCAGCCCCTTTCAGCCATTGTTAAGCAAGGAAGCTCCATATCTTCACCAAACCTCATCAAAACACTTCCCTTCGAACATCAAACTTGTAGGAAACCACCTAGAGAGCTAGAATCCTTCATCACTTTTCCCTAAAAAGCCTCAAACGGAGAAGTCCCTTTCTCTAGGAAACTTTGAAAAACTCGAGTTCGGTTAGGAACAGAGGCGATTCATGGACACCCAAGCTAGGGGAAGTGGTCCACGGGTTTTCCTTGTCATCTTTGAGGTAAGAGACTCAAGTTTCACCGTTTAATTTTGTGAGTTGGGGTTTGGGATGAATAGTGACCCACTGGAGCTAGAGCTGAGATTAGCCTTGGGTCCTTTAGATAAGTATGTTTAGAATGTTGTTGCGATGAAGGATTAACTTTCAAATGTTAGTTTCATGAACTTTGATTCTTGGCTCTAAGAAATGCAAAAGTTGGTGTTTTGTTGGTTTATTCATGAGTATAGAACATGCATGAGCCTTGATTTTTGCTCTATATGTGCCTGAGAGGCTATATGAACAGCCACATTGTGTGAAAGAAACCGTTCAATACACGCTGTGGATTTTGAGTACTGGCCTGTATAGAGCTTGAGCTCTTGTTGTGGATTGTACCGAGTCTTGTGGAGGCTCTAGTGTCTTGGCTAGGCCAAGATAGACCACTGAGGGTCTATGCGTTGTTAATGATTTGGTTGGTCTTGATAAACCTTAAGTTAGAGGACTTAGAGGTTTTGGAAAGGAATGAGGTTCCTTTCATGGTGACGGTTGAGAACCGTGTGATATGCTTATGCCTTGTGAGGTTGCTTTGGTTTTGATTGAGCTTATGCCTTGTATAGGGCGTGACACTGAGGGTGTCAGTGGCGTAGACCACCGTTCAGGGATCGAACCGCAGAGCACGGCTTTGCCAGGTAAGTTCTTGGTTCCTTGGGGATGTTTCCCAATGCTGTGTTCCACCATACTCCAAGGGAGTGATGGTTGCATTCATGATGCATGCATTGAAATGGTTGTTACTTGCTCATAATGATATGTATGCATGATTCTATGCCATGTATGTATGGATACCTGTTGATTAGATCTTCTGGCCAGTTAGATAGATATGGACCTCCCTAGGAGAAGAGCGCACCTCCTAGCTTGGTTTGCTCTTGGGTGATGATCTCAGGGTGATGATGATCCCTTAAGACCAAGAGATAGGTTGTCCCGCCGAGGTTGAAGCCTATTCTCGGAGGTGCCATATACGTGCGTCCATGCGTAAGGGGTAGCTCTCGATGGGATGGCACGGGTGTGAGTTCCGGTCTCACACTGAGGTTTGATGCCGATGATGATGCATCGTGGCCACGTAGTTCCACAGTATACATTGGAGCTAGATGACTTGGCTATGTATTGTTATGAGGGCCGGGAGGCCAAATTGTTTGTGATGCCTTGATGACGTGTGTCATGGAAAGTGATCCAGGGTGGAGGAGATGCCTCCAAGGACCCTGAGTTTACTAAGATGTATATCTCACCCCGTGTGGGGTTTATGTTGTTTCAGATGACTCTTCTGGCAGGGATGATCGGTCTCAGGGCGGGAGGCCCAGTAGAGACAGTGTCTGCACGGCTGTGTGTTAGCTGTTGTGAGCTGGGAGGCTCATTTTGTGTATTTTGATATACCTTGTACCCCTATAGAGGGAAGATATTTGTGTGTGCACATATTGTGATTATGTTGTGTTATGTTTAGCACATGGATTCTGTATATGATTGTATGCCCTCGTGTGAGGAAGTGATCTTTGAGATCAGAGCACTGAGATGCTTATTCTTTTGTATAGATGATATCACGTTGTCGAGATGCACCAAAACAATTTAACTAAGCTAATTTTGTAGCACAGAGATAACCTAGGTCGACTCAGAGACACGATCAATATGGTTCTAGCTTCAATTCAATGGTAACAGTAAGGGGGGAATTTTATCAAACAGTTTGTGTGCGTAAGTAAAACTTGCAAAAACATAAACTAAAATTAAAGAGCAACACAGAAACTAACTAAATTCAAAAGAAGTAATGTAAAACAGAATTTAAAACATCAATCCAATTCACCTCACCAAGCAATTCGAATCATCATTGTTCTCAGAAATTAATCCTATCATGAAAGTTCATTCAATCTCATTAGAAGCAACTTAATCGACTTAACCCCTAAATTGATTGAAACCACAACCCTAACTGAAATATCATCGAATTAATCTGTGATTAATATTTGAAATTAGGAAATGAATTCATAACCTAATCTGTTTTCAATCCTAAACGCATTCATAATCATGAAAACAGAATAGCAATTGAAGAAGAAGATGAACATTCAAATAGAATTCGAAATACTAAACCAGAACTCAAATTCTCCTTGTGCTTGGGTTGGATTCTTGGATTGATTGAGGATTTAGCCTTCCATGATCATCATTAGTGAAAGCACCATGAAATGGTTGCACGAAAATGGAAGCACAGCAAAACGAAAATGAAGAACAAGGAAGAACAGTAGAGAGAAAATGGGAGCAAGGGTTTTGATCCTAAAAACTTAAGAAAAGGAAATGCAAAACTGTTTTTATTGAAATGAAAAGTGTGCTCCAAGTTTCACTAAAGTCACTAATATATGTAGTGACTGAGTTCTGAAAATAAAATGGACCACAAACAAGCCCAACAATCTAATTATTTGCTATTTACAACCATGAAAGTCAAATTCGCAGCCCAAAATTATAAGTGCAGATATGCTAACTTCAAAGCTTAAAATGAACCTCTAAATGACAAAATTGGCCTCGGGCTACTTCTATCAAACTTGTAGATATTTTCGTTATCTTTCTAGGGACTCCTAGAACTCTCCATTCGGAGATCGGTAGCACCCTATAGGTCCTACACAAGTCAGATACGTCAAGTGAGCCAAAAATCCAAAAATACGCAACAATTAGCAATTAAGCCCACTTACTTGCCTAGGCCAAAAACTGAATTAGAATAGGAAAATAAAGGTCCAAGAGGGGTCAAATAAGCTAAGAAGGATAGAAAAATACTCAACTAAAAGCACTCTATCAAAATAAATTGTGAGTGTCAGTGATGTATATGTATATATACCTTGTTTACCTCCTGATATATCTGTAGAGATATTGTTTATGCATCTGCCATGGTTTTATTTATGTTGTTTTGGATCATCAGGCTGGATTATGTTTACGTTGAGTACTTAACGCGAACCATACATAATGAACCAAGAAATACGGTTTTCGAAATAGCTTCCGCCGCTTTTTAATTAAAGTAATTATGTGATTATCTGATTAAGTAATATGTTAATACACTGGATGCATACGGGGTGTTACAGGAGCAAGTAAACTACTTGAAAGTGGAGTAAAAATGCTCCGGACTCTTGATGGCATGTTTGCTACTCCTAACAATCCAGCTAGGCAGAATCTGCTAGTTGCGGTCACCAAAATCGTTATAACTGGTGGAAGTGTGTGAGATCATTGTTTAACAATGATAGCAAACTTTAAATGAGCGGATGACCATGGGATTAAGTTTGATCAAGAGGTAAAGGTTGTCCTCCTCCTGTAGTCACTACCTGATTACTTCAACCAGTTCAGAATGAATTATAATATGAACAAACTAAAACTGGATCTTACTCAGCTAATGCACGAGCTTAAGAGTGCTGAACAATCTTTAGTCAAGCAGGGAAGTGCATTTTTTGCTGAAGGTTCTGGTAAACCTAATGGGAAACCCAAGGGAGGTAACAAGAACAAGAAGAAGAAGAAGAAGAAGTCAGATATTTCAATTGCTAAACAAATTGTAAAGAAGCAGCCAACTGGAAATCGTGTTTCACTTGAAGCATACCTTGTCGTTTCATACCTTGTCGTTTCATACCAGGGATTTCACTTGAAGCACTTTCCAGTTGGCTTGGAAGTCAACTGGAAAGTGTTTCAAATTGTAAAGAAGCAGCCAATTGTAAACGAAGAGGTCAAAAGGGGCATTGGAAGAAGAATTGCCCACGTATGAACCGACAAGGTATGGATAATTTACTTGTGGTTAAGGCTTGCTTAGTGGATACTTACAGTGATAAATGGATCATTAATTTAGGAGCCACTAACCATGTTTGTTACTCTTTGGAATGGTTCAAACAGAGCTTGCCTATCGGTCAAGGACAAAGAGTTTTGAGACTTGGAAATGGGGAGCTTGTCTATGCACTAGCAGTAGGATAAGTTATTTTATCATTTAATAATTGTAGAACTTTGGTTTTGGATGACTATTTATTTGTTCCAGATTTTAAGAGGAATTTAATTTTTGTTAGTTGTTTGAATAAATATGGTTTGACAATTCAATTTAATTCCTCAGTTTCTATAAGGAGTTCATCTTCTTTTATATGTTCTGGTATTTTGTTTAATGATCTTTATTTCCTTAGTCCTATACCCCATGAAGTTAATCATATTGAATTAGGAGAAGAAGAGCATGTTCATCTATCTAAGATAAGAAAGGTTTCCGTTGAAACTTATCTTTGAAACATTTGTGATTAGGTCATATAAACTCTAACAGTATACAAGGTTTGGTCAAGAGTGGGATTTTAAAATCCCTGGTTTTTGAACCGATATCAGTATATGAATAATGCTTAGAGGGTAAAATGACAAAGCGGCCTTTCAAGGCCAAAGGAAATCGTGCCACACTTAAGCTGGTATTGGTACATACTGATGTATGTGGACCAATAAATGTCCAGGCCAGAGGCGGGTATGGGTACTTCATCACATTCACTGATGATTACTCAAGATTTGGATACATATATTTGATGCGTCATAAGTCTGAAGCTTTTGGAAAATTCCAAGAGTTTAAGGCTAAGACAGAAAAAGCATCTTGGTGTTCAAATCAAGACTCTTAGGTTTGACCGACGAAGTGAATACCTATCTGGAGAGTTCAGGTCTTACCTAACTAAGGAAGGGATAGTTTCACAACTAACTTCTCCAAGGACACCCTAGCAAAATGGAGTTGCTGAAAGGAGAAACAAAACCCTTTAGAAATGGTTAGGTTCATGCTTACTTATTCTTCTCTGTCTGAATCATTTTGGGGATATGCCTTAAAAACTGTCATGTACTTATTAAATTTAGTTCCATCTAAATCTGTTTCAAAGACACCCACATAATTATGGAATGGGCGCACACCCAGTTTGAACCATATTCGGATTTAGGGTGCTCCAACACATGTCTTACAACAGAAGCAAAATAAAGTGGACTCACGTACAGAAGTGTGCATGTTTGTAGGCTATCATAAAGGAACTAGAGGTTGGTTGTTTTACAGTCCAAAAGGTAAGAAGCTCTTAGTGAGCACTCACGTAACTTTCCTAGAGGATGACTAAATGGCAAATTACAAACCAAAGAGTTTGATTGTTCTTGATGAGCTTATCTCAAGTCAAGTTTTATCTCAACCTCAAGTGATTCCATCTTATGTTCCTATGGTGTTCAAAGAGGGGAAATTATACCTGAAGGTGAACATACATAGGAACTAGATACAGAACCAAAAATTCAACATAATGATCTACAAGTGGAACCTGCAGAAATGCAAGTACCACTTGTTGAAGAACAAAATCAAGAATTGGTTAACCCACCTAATGAGGATCTAGAAGAAATTATTGATCCACTTAACTTGGATCCTCTTGTAGATGCACAACAACAAGTTAGGCAAAGTCGTAGTGGGAGAATGATTCATAAACCCGCAAGATATCTCTTGTTGGGAGAATCATAACAGACTGTCACCATTGAAGAGATGAAGATCCCACTAGTTATGACGATGCACTTGAAGATGTTGATGCTCAGGAATGGCTTTGGGCTATGAACTGTGAGATGGAATCTATGCATTCTAACTCAGTTTGGTTTCTTGTAGAAGCACCTAAAGGGATAAAACTCATTAGGTGTAAATGGATCTACAAGAGAAAGAGAGGATCAGGCAGAAAGGTTGAAACCTTCAAAGCTAGATTAGTAGCAAAAAGGTACACCCAAATAGAAGGTGTAAATTATGAATAAACCTTTTCGCTAGTAGCCATGCTTAAGTCTATCCGAATTCTCTTAGCTATTGCAGCAAGTCTCAATTATGAGATTTGGCAAATGGATGTCAAGATTGCTTTTCTAAATGGAAATTTAGAAGAAGACATCTATATGCAGCAACCAAAAGTGTTCATAGTCGAATGGAAAGAACACATGGTATGCAAGTTGCAAAGGTCTATCTATGGACTTAAGCAAGCATCCAGGTCATGAAACATTAGGTTTGATTAAGCTGATAAATCTTATGGTTTTGAGAAAGGTCCTGATGAGCCATGTGTATATAAAAGAATCCAAGGGGAAGCAATATCTTTTTTGGTGCTTTATGTAGATGATATACTCTTCATTGGATATGACACAAAGGTATTGTTAGACATAAAGACCTAGTTGAACAAGCATTTTGATATGAAGGACCTGGGAGGGGCAAATTATATTCTTGGTATTAAACTCTTACGAGACCAGAAGAATAGGTTATTGGCATTGTCCTAGGCCTCCTACATTGACAAGGTCCTTGCCAGGTTTAGCATGAGAATTCTAAGAAGGGAATTTTATCTTTCAAGCATGAGATTCATCTCTCTAAGGAGCATTCTCCTTAGACTCCTGAGCAGAGAGAACACATGAGTAAGATACCTTATGTTTCAGCTGTAGGTAGTCTAATGTATGCTATGTTGTGCACTAGGCCAGACATCTGCCATGCAGTGGAAGTTGTTAGTCGGTACAAATCTAATCCAGGAAAAGAACACTAGATAGCAGTTAAGCATATACTCAAGTATCTTCGGAGAACGAGAGATTATATGTTGGTTAATACTAGTGGGAGTCTTGAAACCATTGGTTACACAGACTCCGATTTCCAAGGAGACACAGTGGTAACCAAGATAGCATCGGAAGAAAATCTTGTTGACCTTTTTACCAAGAGTTTGCCTGAACGTGTATTCGAAAGGCATGTTACATCTATGGGTCTTAAGAAGATTCCAGACTTGCTTTAGCTTTAGGAGATTAAATTTTCACTTTGTTTATTTTGTGCTCTTTGAGCAAGACATCATGACATTTTTTTAAATTTATAAATGAGGTATTATTCATTTATGGTATGCACACAAAATTTATAAACACCAAGGTCTGGATCAATTGTAGAATATATGATCATATGGATACGTTCATGGAGGACATGATAGGTTCTTACAATTGATGAATTGGTTCACAGCTATTAAATAAAGTTGGGTGCTTTATTAGGCTGCAATATTTTATGAAATGGTCTTGTCCGAGCCATTGTAAAATATTGGTGTGAATTAATGTTCGCATTGAAAGGGTCAAGGAGAGATTTGATTAAGGTTGTTTTTCTGTCATAAGTATCAAATCTCTAGCTAACCATAGTTATGTGATTGTTCTTAATCCTGCGTTTATTATAAATAAGTAATTGAATAATTTTCATTCTGTGATTTACCAACGGGTGAGGCCCGACCAATTGACGGCCAATAACTCGGTATTTTGGGAGAAAAATTATTTTATTATCGGTATTTATGAGATAAACAACATGGAATTTGTAGGATATGTCCCCTTGATATGTTTCAGTACTTGGACATTAAAGACACTGGTCAGTACATGTAATCCATTAGAGAAACTATCAAAGTCAAGGGAATAAATAATTGATTGAGTAATAGAAAACTCATCAATCAATTATCGACATATTATAAATGGGCGATTCATATTCGAGTTATATATATTATATTATTATTGATCTTGGAGTTCAACTTCGGGCTTTTAGTGGAATAGCACCGAATTATATAATCATTTATTGATTATAAGGAGCCTTGATTAATAATAAATGGTGGATCGCCGTGCTAGCTTGAAATAAAGGGTGTGACATTTTCAGTTGATGATGAAAAGTGAGTTACATGGTTTTGGACTTTAAGCTTAAGTTTGTACTCAAGAGCAAGTGGGAGATTGTTAAGAATGCTCTTTATACAAAAGCTATTGGGTTTAAGTGTATGGCAAGGGCCCAAGAGACCTAGGTTTAGGTTTCTTAGTCTCTTATAAAATAATCTTATTTGCTCTAGACAAGAACAACAGTTGTCATCATCTCTCTGAAATAGAAAAGTGTCCACACATTTTCTCTCTCCCTTATTCGAGAATAGTACGGAAGATTTTTCATTCATAGTCGATTGAAGAGGCCAAGAGAGGAGTCACCAAAGATAAAGGAGGAGATTACATTCACACTTCAGGAGGTAATTATCTCCTTTTGATTAGAAAGATAAAGATGATCTTATAATATTTAAATGTATTAGATTCAATACGCTTCCATAAATTCTAAAGAATCCTTATTTTTCTCAACGGGAGATTAGCAATTTGAGTTCCCACCAAAAATTTGCTTCTTATTATTCCATCACCCCTTTTCAACATAAAGAGGCTTTGAGTTGTAAAACGAGACATATAAGGACTCACTTGAGAAATGAACCAAATGTTCTTCATAAGTATGCAATTAGGTCTAAGGGGCATGATTTTAAGTCAATTAATGATGAGTCATTGGGTTGGGATGATGAGTCAATAAATTGAACCTAAAACACTTAAGGATAGTATATATGTATCGGTACCCAATAAAGGTATTTGTGGATCGATTCGGATCGGTTTTGGTCAAATTTAGGATCCAATCCAATCAAATTTGATAGGTTCTGTTCGGTTCGGTTTTCAGAAGAAAAAAAATGTTTCTATTGGAACAAGTATAAATATATTCTATCATATTATCCAATGTAATCTTAAAGATATTCTATTATATTATGCAATGCAATCTTAAAAATATTCTATCATATTTTTAATGCAATATTAAAAAATATCTTATCTTATTTTTTAATGCAATCTTAAACATTTACAATATCATACCTTTTTTTATTGTCAAATTATTTTTTTAATTTTTAATATATATATATATATAAATAATAAAATTTATATTATTATTATGGGTTCAGGGATCGGGTCATCGGATTAACGGATCTGTAAATCTAAACCTGTGACCCAACCCGTACATGAACGATTTTGATCGGTTTGATTTTTACCCAAATATATAAATAACCAAACTCAAGCGGTTCAGATCGGTTTGAGTTCATAGGTGACTCATACCCGTGAACACCCCTAGTACCCAATAATGTTTCTACAAATTCAGAAAAAAGAAGACATTTTCAATTCCATTAAACCGTATAAGCACTGCATAGTTAGAATGAAAATATACAATTCAGGTCTTTGGTAGTACTCCCTCCGGTCTCTATTTTAATGGTCATTATTGTATTTTTTATTTTCTTATATATATTTTAATTATTTTAGAGGAGTCAAATCCTTGATGATAATAATCATGAAAATGGAATTTTAGAAATTACCAAGAAATCATTGTTATGGTTGTTATAGTTCATAACAAATTACATGTTTTTTTTATGGATTACATGTATCTTTTATAAAAGACAATCATATTTGAGTTGATAATATAGAATTTATTGTTTTTTTTCATAGATTTTTTTTTTTAGAAATTTGTATAGGATGTTTTTAGTTATAACAAATTCAGCTCATCAAATTAAATATTTAAATTACATTCAAGTTTTGTTATTATATTTAATTTTATCAAGATATTTCGATCATACTTCCCAAATACCCTATTTGTTATTATTGAAATTATTTTTTATTCAACAATGACAGATAGACCCTCATGGCGGGTCACTTCTTCTGTCTGTCTCTCTCCCCTATCAATTATGGAGGGATTAGATTGGATGCATTGCCTGGTGCATTCACTCTCAGAAAGAAGAAAAACAAATTTGTCAAAATTTCATTGGAATCAAAATCATCAGCCTTACTTTGAATTTGAATCTAGTAACCTTTTCATGAAAAAAAGATCTAGTACTTTCTGAGCTGCCTATATCATTTACTTACAAGTGAGATTATAAATAATTTACTATTTATCCAAATAGGGCTTATTAATAATAGTGGTTGGAGATGAACATTTCAGTTGTCTTTGATTTTATCCCTTTGCATCATAAGACCATTCACCACTAATTAATTTATTAAGACCATAGCCCCCCATCGGGAAAAAAAAAAAACCCCACAAGCTACCATGCAAACCAATACACAACACAATTATCAAAGATGACGATGATGATTCGATATTATTATTTTATAGATTATAGTTTATCTAATTAAAAAAAATCAACTATTATTTTGGTAAATTTTATAAATTCAAGGTAAATTATTTATTCTAAATAATTTGGAGTGATAAACAGAAGAAATAAAATAAATTATATCAATTAATTTGGTAAAAAATTTAAGTATATGTTCTGTTGGCTGAAACATGTCTAATTTAAATTTAGTACTAAACATTTTTACACTTTCTATAAACATAAATTTGAAGACTCAATCTCAATTTCTTAAGTATTAATTAATTAAACTTAGTGCAAGTGACAAAATCACTCATAAACAATGTTATTTAATCTTTTATTAAATTCATATATTAATATAATTGTGTGATATATACAAGCTACGTATGAGGTATGTGTTCATACAATCATGTTGGGGAAAGATAACTCACTAGTAATGCTATTTTTTCTTTTCTCTTTTACTATTTTTTTTGTTTTAAACTTAACTTCCGTGAATGTGTAATTTGAGATATTAATATTCAAGTACTTCTTTTTTTTACTTCTGGTTTTCAATTCCTTTACTGGTTTTTTTTCTCCATTTTTTGAACCACTTTTTATAATTCTTTCTTAAATATATACACGTGAATTAGGTGGCATGTAGCATAGACACAAATTTAGTTTCTCAATTAAGCTTTTATTTAATTTTGTTTTCTTAAATGCGAGGCTCTTATATTTCCTTTACCACACATGCTTAATTTTTTCTTTCTCTCCTACTCTGAAGTTCACTGTTATGTGATCGCAATCTTACTCACACGTACCTTCCATTGTTCAGGTTAGTTTAGTTGTGGTTTTTTTTTTTATTATTTTAGTTGCTTCAAATTTTGTATTCTAAATGTGTTAATTATATTTTTGGTTGTGGTTATGTTATTTATATTCCAAATTTGTTCATTTAGAAACTCAAATACTATGTACGTGATTTTGTGTTCATCTAAAACATCACCATAATTCTTGCAACTAATAATAGATGATCACTCTAAGATTATGTATGTGATTCATGAATCTTCGTATTTTTTTAAAATATACAAAACATGAACTATATTCCTTCAAATTGTCATTCGATGTACGATAGATGTTATAGTGGTAGAAGTGGTTTGAAAGAGTCTTTTGTCAAGGGGGTTGAAGAGTTCATAAACAAAGCTAGTCAACAAGATTATTATCACAATGATGGGAGTGATCAGATGTCCTTGTGTTAAATGCGATTGTACTAGGATTTTGGAGGATAAAGTTGTGAAGGTTCACCTTTACAAAAATGAGTTCAAGCCTAATTATTGGATTTGGACTGATCATTATGAAAAGATGTTGTATGTTGATTTAAATGATGGCAATAGTTACATAGATGATTCAAGGAGTGCATAAGATATGGCTCAAGATGAACAATTTATCTCAATGCAAGAGATGATGTATGATGCTCTCAAGCAACCTGAGACATTTGAAGCTCCAAACTCAAATAATATGGAAGAACCTCCAAATAAATATACTCAAAGATCTTACAATTTATTGGTGGAGGCGAATAAGTCATTGTACGAAGGGGCTTCAGGCTCAAAATTATTTATATTTGTGAGACTTTTAGCTTGCAAGTCCAATTGAAATGTTTCAACCAGTGCTTAGAGTTTATTTCAAAAATGCTTTTGGATGTAACACCTATAAAAGAGAATTTTCCAAAAAAAGATTATGATGCCAAGAGGTTAGTATCGAAGTTGGGATTGGAGGCTAAGAGGATTGATTGTTGTGTCGATGGCTACATGTTGTATTATAACAATGATGGAGCGTTAACTTAATGCAAATTTTGTAAGAAGCCTAGGTATCGTGCCAACATTATTGGAACAAGTAATAAAAAACCAGATCTAGTTAAGGTGATGTTCTATTTGCCTATAATACCAAGGTTGCAGAAAATGTTTGCACCAATGAAAACTGTAGGCCAAATGACATGGCACTATGAGAATATAAGATATTTGGGCATGTTATGTCATCCCTCTGGTGGTGAAGCCTGGAAGTACTTTGGTTGGGTACATGCAGATTTTGCTACTGATTCACAAAATGTGTGACTTGGTTTATGCACAGATTGATTTAGCCATCAATATTCAAGCATCACCTACACCTTATTCTTGTTAATCAATCATTGTTACCCTATACAATCTTCCTCCAAAAAATGTGTATGACTAAACCTTGTTTGTTGTGTCGTACCAAACTCATTTAATCCAAAGGTTGGTGTTGATTTTATTTACAACCTTTGATTGATGATCTAAAGAAGTTGTGGAGTGGTATTTTGACTTATGATGTTTCAAGAAAGAAAAATTTCATGGTAAGGAAAATTTTGACTATTAATGATTTTCCTGCTTATAGCATGTTGTCTGGTTGGAGGACACGTGGTAGATTGACATGTCTGTATTGCATGGAGGACACAAAAATCTTCCAGTTGCAAATAGGGGGAAAAATTCGTGGTTTGACTGTCATCGTAAGTTCTAACCAAGTGATCATGCATTTAGGAGGAACCAAAATGTCTTCAAAAAAGGGGAAGTAGAAAGGGATGAGCCACCACCTATGTTGACACCTACACAAGTTTGGCGTAGGGTTAGGATTTGCGAAAAGTCACAAAAAGTATCTTTTGGGATCTTCCGTATTGGAAAGATAATTTGTTGCTACACAATGTAGATGTTATGCACATAGAGAAAATTTTATTTGACAACATATTTAACACTGTGATGAATGTCAGTGGTAAGACAAACGACAGTGACAAGTCTAGGATGGAAATACTTGGAGCTAAATTCGAGGGCTAATGAGAAGTTGTTAAAGCCAAAAGCAAATTACACTTTAACTGCAAACCAAACAAAGTTAGTATGTCAATAGATAAAAGAACTGAGAATGCCAAATGGTTATTCTTTCAACTTGGCGAGATGTGCCAATGTTGATAAGGGAACCATGCATGGAATGAAAAACTATGATTGTCATGTATTCATGGGGTGTTTACTTCCTATTGTGTTTAGCTCATTGTCGGAACATGTCTTAAATCCACTTATTGAAGTCATTTCTTCAAAGATTTGTGTTCTACAACTTTGATGAAGGATGACTTAAGTAGAATGGAACAAAATATTCCAGACTTTCTTTGCAAGTTGGAGAGAATATTCCCACTCCCACCGATTTTTTTGATTCAATGGAACATATGCCTATTCACCTAGCATTTGAAGCTAGACTTGGTGGACTAGTCCAATATAGATGGATGTATCCATTTGAAAGGTAATAAAATCATCATTATATTTTATTTAAAATTCATTTGTTTAATGTCTTGGTTATGCAAACTTGTAGATTCATGGGCAATTCTAAACAATCAATGAAAAATAATGATAGGTTGAAGGATCCATTTGCGCATCTTACTTACATCGTGAGACAACTCATTTTTGTTCCCATTATTTCAAAAACTTTATGTTGTCGCCGAACAATATTAGGAATCAAATTGCAATTGAAACTGAAAGGCGTCCACTAATGTTATCAGTCTTTGACCAACAAGGTCGTCCTTTTGGGAAGGAGTTGATTCACTGGATAACTGATTAAGAGAAATACTCATTCCATGTTCATGTGTTGATTAATTGTGTCGAAATTAATTCATACCTTGAGTAAGTTGGAGAGATTATTCCCTTTGGGTTTCTTTAATTATTCTTATGAATTGCATTATACTTCAAATATTTACCCCTCGACTGATATATTTGGACAATTCATTCTTGCAATCCCAACAAATTAGTGAATCAAATGCATCTACTCGTAATATACATGTACATTTTCCTACTTGATTCCAAGAACAAGTATGTATGTTATAGTTTATTTTATTTTTCTATTTTATGCTAAATAAAATATAACTTTTCATGTTTTTTATATTCGTTGGTTATAAATGAGACTATAAATGTTAGAAACCAACACTTAACAGATTTATCGTATAGTCCTATGAGTTACGTTAAAGAATAGCACACATACTTTGTCAATGGGTACAAATTTCATACTCAAGAATGGACTGAGGGGAAGAAAACAATAAATAGTGGGGTTCATGTAAAGGGCCTTACAGAAAGAGGCGAAGATGATTTCTATGGGGTCATTCAACATATATATGAGCTAAAGTATATTACTACAAGCTATCCTAAGCGAGTAGTATTATTTTACTGTGACTTATTTGATCCAACAAGTAGAGGAACAAGAGTTGATCCTAAATATGGCACTATGAAAATTTGAATGGGTAAAATATATAATTAGTTTGGCCCATTCATCATTGTACATAATGTAAGGAACAAACGTGGTTGGTGTGTTGCACAAAGACGGTTTTGGCAGAACCGTCTTCTTATCTTCATTTGCAAAAAAAAAAAAAGAAACAAAGATGGTTGTTCCCAAAACCGTCTTCGTAAGTAGACATACAAAGACGGTTTTCAAAAAACTGTCTTCTTAGATTAGGTTTTAAAAAAAAATTAATATAACGAAAATGAAGACGGTTATCCAAAAAACCGTCTTTGTATGGTGTTGAAGATTGAAATTATTTTTGAAATATTGTTGCTATTAGATAGGAATAAATTGTTTACTTTGTTAGTTAGTTGCCTATTATCCTGTATAGTTGTTATTATTTTAAGTGTATAAGTACACCTCATATG
Source organism: Glycine tomentella (assembly GCA_007407185.1). Taxonomy (NCBI): domain Eukaryota; kingdom Viridiplantae; phylum Streptophyta; class Magnoliopsida; order Fabales; family Fabaceae; genus Glycine; species Glycine tomentella. The sequence continues at coordinate 234,793 of PYAF01001879.1, forward strand.
AATGAATAAAAGTGCAGTTCTGTGGATTAAATTTCAACATGGTATAAGGAGCAATTTAATCCAAGGAACTCGACACCCCACATTGCTTCCGTTTCTTTTTTCTTCCAACCCATATTTCTTTTCCGAATTTAAGTTGGACTTACTCAACCCGATATTCTTGGCCCCTTTCTTTTGCACCGTACCAAATCCCTAATTTCTCCAAAATGCAACACACTGAAACTTCTACCTATGCCGTCACTTCTTCCCCGGTTCCACAATCCAACATCATTATTCAACAAGACAACTCCTCCTTTCCGGTCACCATCATCCTGGATGAATCAAACTACCCACTTTGGTCTCAGCTCATGGACATGCGCATAGGTGCCCGCAATAAGTCTGGGTATCTCACTGGTGACACAGCAAAACCTCTAGCAAATGATCCAAGCTATAATGCCTGGGTCATCGAAAACAAGAGGGTGAAGAGTTGGCTCATCGAATCCATGAACCCCTCTCTCATGCAGCGCTTCATCCACCTGGAATCAGCTCACGAAATCTGGAATGCAGTTCAACGAACGTTCTACAATGGATCTGATGAAACTTGTCTGTTTGAACTCTATCAACGTTCCTTCTCCACAAAACAGAACGGACATTCTCTCTCCCTCTATTACAATGAGCTCCTCTCTATCTTTCAAGAAATCAATCACCGTATGACATCCTCTGCAACCACCGTCGATGGTGTGGTCCAGACGCACTCCTCCATGGCTCGACTGCGTGTCTATATTTTTCTGAGTGGTTTGGACTCAGACTTCAACCAGGTCCGTGGCAAAATTCTTCGTAAAGATCCCAAATTGGATCTTGAGAGCACATATGCATTGGTCCGTCGTGAACATCAGCAACGTGTGACGATGGGTCGCCCCGCTTCTACAACAGAGTCTTCAGTCTTCTTATCTTGTGTTCCTCGTGCTCCCTCTGCGCACCCAACTCCAAAACCTCGGAAGGATACATCCTCTGGAAAAATGCTTTTGTGCTCTCACTGTGGAGATTCTGGCCATTCTAAGAGTCGTTGCTATGAGATCATCGAATACCCAGAGTGGTGGGACTTTACCAAACGTCCACGACGGAAGGTTATCTCCAACGCTCTTCAATCCTCTTCTGATAATGATTCATCTTCCACTCCTCAAGCCAATGCGATGTATGAAGGTATTTTAGGTAACACTCTTGCACTCTCCTCTAACTATAGGAATTTATCTTGGATAATTGATTCTGGCGCGTCAGACCATATGATTCGTGATGCCTCTTTTTTAACACATTATTCCTCTTGTAATAAATCTACCATAACTACTGCTAATGGTGGATCTGCTAATATTACTGGTCAGGGTACTTTAACTTTATCTAAGAACATTACTCTAAATTCTGTTCTTGTGGTTCCTTCTCTTGATTTCAATCTGCTGTCTGTTAGTAAACTGGTTTCTGAACTTAATTGCAAAGTTATTTTTTGGCCGACATTTTGTGTCTTTCAGGACGTCCAAACACAGGAGATTCTTGGCTATGGTGTTAAGCGTAACAACCTTTATTTTTTCGAAGTTTCTGATAATGGCCCTGACTTGCAATATAGGGCATCTGCGACTCACAATTCTGATCCTCTCCACTCCACAATTTGGCTTTGGCATAAAAGACTAGGACATCCATCCTTTACATATCTTCAAAAGTTGTTTCCTCATTTATTTTCTAAATATAATCCTTCTGTATTTCACCGTTCTACTTGTGAAATGGCTAAGAGCCATCGCATTCCCTTTTATCCCAGTTTGAATAAAAGTGTTATTCCATTTCAAGTTATTCACTCTGATGTCTGGGGCCCTTCTAAAGTCCCTTCTTTTTCTCATGCTTATTATTATGTCTCCTTTATTGATGAGTGTACTCGCATGATGTGGATCTCCTTACTCAAACATAAAAA
>PYAF01001879.1:236825-247406 GCA_007407185.1 Glycine tomentella
TTATTGATGAGTGTACTCGCATGATGTGGATCTCCTTACTCAAACATAAAAATGAAGTATTCTCTGTTTTTCAGAAATTTCTGAATATGGTTCAAACCCAATTTAAAAGTTCAATCCAAATCCTCCAATCAGATAATGGGCTTGAATATAAGAACAATTTATTTTCTGAATTCTTGGACTCTAAAGGTATTAAACATCAGACTTCATGCACTTACACACCTAAGCAAAATGGATTAGCTGAGAGGAAAAACAGGCAATTGTTAGAGGTAACAAGAGCATCTTTATTTGAAATGAATGTGCCTTCTCATTACTGGGGAGAGGCAGTCCTTTCTGCAGCTTACCTTATTAATCGTACTCCTTGTAGTTCTCTCAATTTTCTCACACCACAAAAAAAAAACTTGAATCTTTTTTTTCTATACCTCATGTAATGAATCTTGAACCTAGAGTCTTTGGTTGTACTGCTTATGTTCATGTGCCCAAACCTCTACGAAACAAACTTGATCCTTGTGCTAAGAAATGCATCTTTGTAGGATATTCTGATCTTCAAAAGGGATATCGTTGTTTTGATCCTACCACCCACAAAATGCATGTTACTCTTGAAGTATCATTTCAGGAATCTGAAGCCTTTTATACAGGGGGAGTTTCCTCTTCTTCTTCTCAGGGGGAGATCCATAATAGTAGAGAAGAAGATTTCTGGTCATCTACTTCTACAGTTCCCATACTTTCCAACACAAATGATGAGTTGATAGACACTAATTCTCATCCAAATTCTTCACCTGAATTAACCTGTGATCCTCCACAAGCAGATCTTAATGATGCAAGTCCCTCTTTGCCCCATGAGACACTGTGCCTGAATGAATTACCCATTGTGCATAATTCTGAATCCAAAACCGAACTGATTCCTGCCCCTAATACAGATCATCCTATTTGTATTGCTCCTAACAGTGTGCAGACCAGGAAATCAAAGAGACCAAATAAAGGCAAACCCAAAATTGCTTATGAACCAGATCCAAAAGTGAAAGTAAAGTACCCTATTAGTAATTATGTGTCATCTCATAGGCTATCTAAATCATATGCTCTAACAGTTGATCAATTATCTACTGTATATATTCCTAATAGTGTGCAGGAGGCTTTGGAAGATCCTAGGTGGAAACAAGCAATGAACATTGAGATGGAAGCGCTCCAGCATAATAAAAACTTGGAGATTAGCTTCTTTACCAAGTGGGAAGAAGACAATTGGGTGTAAATGGGTATACACCGTGAAGCTAAAAGCAGATGGGAGTATTGACAGGTACAAAGCAAGACTTGTAGCAAAGGGATATACACAAAAGTATGGAGTTGACTATCAAGACACATTTGCTCCGGTGGCTAAACTTAATACAATCAGAATCTTGATATCCATTGATGTAAACAGAGACTGGCCCTTGAAACAGTTTGATGTAAAGAATGCCTTTTTGAATGGCGACTTAGAAGAGGAAGTCTACATGGAGGTTCCACTTGGAGTGAAGTTAACATCTTCAAAGGAAAATATGGTGTGCAAACTGGAAAAGGCTCTCTATGGCCTTAAACAATCACCAAGAGCATGGTTTGGAAGGCTCTCAATGGCAATGAAGAAGTTTGGTTATAAGCAGAGCAATTCGGATCACACCTTATTCATAAAGCATAACAGAGGGAAGGTAACAATACTCATTGTTTATGTAGATGATATGGTGTTAACAGGGGATGATGTAGAAGAAATGAAACTACTTGAGAAGAAATTGGCTGCTGAATTTGAAATGAAAGATCTAGGTCCTCTAAAATATTTTCTTGGAATAGAAATTGCAAGACCTGAGCAAGGTATATTTCTGTCTCAAAGAAAATATATTTTAGATCTTTTATCTGAGACCAGTTTAATGGCTTGCAAGCCTGCTTATACTCCGATGGAAATGAATCATTCCTTGGGTGTTTATCCAGATCAGATTGAAGTAGACAAGATCAGATATCAAAGGTTAGTAGGAAAATTAATTTATTTATCACATACTAGACCTGACATCGCATATTCTGTGAGCATTGTAAGTAGATTTATGCACTCTCCTAGTAAAGAACATATGAAGGCAGTGTATCATATTTTGAGATATCTCAAAGGATCCCCAGGGAAAGAATTTTGAGCATGCATTGAAGGATACACAGACTCAGATTGGGCTGGTGATAAAACCACAAGGCAGTCAACTTCAGGGTATTTCACCTTTGTAGAGGGAAATCTAGTCACATGGAGAAGCAAGAAACAAAAGGTAGTAGCAAGATCCAGTGCTGAAGCGGAATTCAGAGGCATAGCTTATGGTGTTTGTGAACTGTTATGGGTGAGAAACATTCTAACTGATTTGGGAATTAAATATGATAGACCAATGAGTCTCTTTTGTGACAACAAAACAGCTGTGGAAATAGCACACAATCCAGTTCAACATGATAGAACCAAACATGTTGAAGTGGATAGGCACTTTATAAAGGAAAAGCTTGATAATCAGATAATTCAGATTCCTCATGTTCGATCACAGGAGCAACTTGCTGATGTATTAACAAAAGCTGTATCAGGAAAAATGTTTGAAGAAATCATTGGCAAGTTGGGCATGATTGATATTCATGCACCAACTTGAGGGGGAGTGTTGAAGATTGAAATTATTTTTGAAATACTGTTGCTATTAGATAGGAATAAATTGTTTACTTTGTTAGTTAGTTGCCTATTCTCCTGTATAGGTTGTTATTATTTTAAGTGTATAAATACACCTCATATGAATGAATAAAAGTGCAGTTCTGTGGATTAAATTTCAACATATGGTTACCTACAAAGACGGTTTTCGTAGAACCGTCTTCTTATATTCATTTGCAAAAAAAAAAAAAAAAAATCTATATACAAAGACGGTTTTGACAACCATCGTTGAAAATGCCAACTTACAACCACGATTCTAGAACCGTCCTCGTATGTGCCGCCAGTATTGTTTAAAGAAGGTGGTGAATCCCACCAAGTATACCCAAAATTATGTGCACCAAAAGCGGCCAATATGTCTGCAATGTTACATTCACAGTAATTCGGTAAATATAAGCAATTCTAAAATTTATGGCTGATAGAGATAAAACAGTTTAACCATCGATTCTGAATAGGCCAAGAAATCAACTGAGGATCATTCACAGCTTTAACCAGTAAGCTAGAATCAGTTTCCAACCACAAGTGAGATCAATCATTAGAATAAGCAATCTCCATGGCATTGATGACAGCCATAACCTCTGCAAAGAACGGAGAATTGCATTTTACATAAAATGATAAGCGGTGGTTACTAAACTTCAATTAGTTGCATTGAAATACAAGGACTGCCTAAAGATAATGTAGTTTTAATAATTAATTAAATCAATAAAAACTGGATCTAAAGCTAACTGATGAATAACTGAATAAGTATATATTTGACTATTATTTTACGATCAATTTTTCTTACCATAACACGTGTTTAAATGTAAAATTTATTATTAAAATTATTTTAGACACGTTTAAATTATGTACAACAATTAAGAAAAAACTTTTAAAATCAAAATTAATTTTATCCAACTTTAAAATAAACTCACTCTAAGTAACTAAACACGGTGAGAACTGAGAAATCCTCTAAAAAAACATGGTGAGACATAAAAGTGGGTTGATAAAATGATCAAATCAAACATTCGTCAATATCATACTCACGTTTAAAATATTTAAATGATTATGTGGAAACTCATTAGAAAATTAAAAAAAAAAATCATGTCTAGGATATAGAAATTATAACTTCTAACTATGCAGTAAATGCAGAAAATAAGATATTAGTCAATATCATGCTCGCGTTTAAAATATTTAAACGAGTATCTGGAAACTCATTTTTTTTAAAGGACCTGGAAACTCGTTAGAAAATAAGAAATCATGTCTAGGATATAGAAATTATAACTACTAACATTGCAGTAAATGTAGAAAATCACATATGAGATCTCCAACCTCACATACTATGAGTTTATGCAATTGATGAATCATCAATTTATTTAAATTTTAAATCATTTTATTCAATAAAATGCTCAATTATATTCAATAAAAGAGATAGCCCAGCCAAAACTAACATCAGTATCAAAGAGGATTCAATAAAAGAGATAGCCCAGCCAAAACTAACATCATTATCAAAGAGGATGTAACTCAGAAAAAAAAAATCAAAATGATTTAGGGCATTTCCTTCTGGTCTTATTTTTTTTTTCTTTTTTATCAACATGGCCCAACGTTGCCTAGCTGTTAGATTTAGATAGCGAGGACCACATAGTTTTCCATCCTCTCTCTATCCATCGATTTAAATGCTGGGCTTGGAAATTAAGAATGGGCCCAATTACGATGCCAATGAACAAAGATGTATTTGAACTTGCGGAACACCACAAAAAATGCTCTTGATGAAGATTATATTGGGAATTATTTTTTTATAATGTCCACAAATTTTAATATAAATATTAGAGAACAGGGTTATACACTAATGTTAAAAAAAATAAAAAATTCTATATCCAATCATATTTCACTTGCATGATAAATTTATTAATTTTTATGATAATTATTTTAAAAGTTATATTAATGATCATTTATGATTGAATGACAACTTTAAAATGTTTTCATACTAATGCATGAATACTAAAATCTAAAAAATATAATTAAAATTAAAGGAAATACCATGCATTGACAATGTAAAAATAATTTGACATCATCATTCAATCATAATTCATTATGTATGATAAATTTGTTGACTTTTAAAAACTATCTTAAAAGTTACATCAACTTAATTTGTAATTAAATAACAATGTAAAATAGCATTACACTGTCAATATATGATTATTAAATTCAATTAAAATGAATTTAAATACATATTTCAGTCACATTGAATGATTTAAAATTAGATTTATTTAATTAAATTTAACAATATTTAAAGCAAAAGAAGCTAAGAGGGTAGGAACAAAATCAGTCTAACTCTAATGGCATTTGGGACTCCGAAATGACTATTAATTGGATGATAATTAATATCAATCCATTTTGATTTTATGCCTTTTACTTTAATATTTTTTAATAGTACTAGAAATTTAAGGGCTTGTTTGTTTTTTTCTTCTGTAAAATACTTCTAGTTTTTTTGTTGTAAAATATTAAAAAACTTCATTAATAAAGATAATTAGTGATGAGTATTTTTCAAAATAAACACCTATTTTTTGTGAATATTCCTAGTTGAGGTTCAACGATTAAAAATACTAAATTCATTTAAGGAGTTAATGTTTCACCAACAAATATTTTTTATATACTAATTTTAGTTTTAAAACAAGAAAAACATAACAACTCGTCTTTCTTTTGAATCTCATTAAAAAAATAATTCTTCTACAGCATTCTAATAACCATTGCTCACGTCTTTTTCTTCGAACATTCTCGCGCCTAATATCATTTCCTCTTCTTCATGAGGCTTTCTCTTTCTCACCATCACTCCTCCACCCATGTCTTGAAGAATTTCAACATTCTTCGTAACTTAGCTTCCATGTTTCCTGGTGGTGAGCATGAAAAAAGAAAAAGTTGTTGCTCAAATGGAGAGCAAATTTCAAATCAATTAACAAAGTGAAAGAGCTAGAAAAGTGCATTGTCCCTTAGTTATCAACAAAAAATAGGTGAAATCAAAAACAAGATTTTAAACATGAAATCTTTTTATCAGATCATCTTATCCTTTAAATATGTAGTTAAGAAATTTAATTATTAATTTGTGCGTATGAACATATATTTACTATGAGAGATCAACTCCATTTAAAAAATCATATTAACTTTTTGGATAGAAAAAATTATAAGATATCTTTACCCTAAATAGCAGGTTTTGATGAAATAAATATAATTCATGCAAAAGTAACACCTATTCAAATCAACCAACTGTACTTAGAATACATATTTTTTTATAAAAATATTTTTTATTAGATATAATTTTGTTTAAGTCAAATAAAATGGGTGTCAAAGTTTTCACTTGAAATATTGAAAACAGTTAGATACTTAAAACTCAAACTTAAATTTCTAATTAAATTAGAACAATCTTATGTCCAATCAATTTACAAGTTTGATGATAACTATGGTATATAATTGAATAAAATATTTAAAACATCACATAACACACATATGAATATTATCTAAATCATGTAATTGACATGTGTACTTAAATCTTGAAAGACATCTAGAATTAACACATGTCATCCAGTATATTATTGTATTCGTAAATTTATTTATAATGATTTAAATTCAAATGTATATAGCAAAAGGTAATTATTATCAACCAAGGTAAGATTTTTAGCATATAAAGTCTACAAATGAACCATAGTCCCCAACGAAGAGGAACAGTAAAGTTTGCTGAAAATTTTCTCAATGAAAATTAAGGATAAAGATTACAATTGGAAAGGTTTTTAGACCTGGTAAATTATATTGCAAAAGATATTCCCAATACTAGTACTGGAATTATCGGTTCAGCATTATATATACAGAAGACATAGAAACAATTAATCCACTCATCAATCGGTTGCTTGGTGTCGAGAGATGACCAATGTTATTATTCACGTTAGGAATATGTCAAGAAACTCTAGATCCCTTGCTTAGGAATCTGATCTACAAGCCTCGTTATTTTTAAATAAAAATAAATAAAATCTCTTCGAATAGGTACTATCATATTCATCGAAAACTAATGATTTATAGTTTTGAATATCTATCTTTCCTAATTCCTAACCCCATCTCTCCTCGTGAGGTAAATATTACACTGACTTAATATAAGATAGGTAATAGCTAGGATAGACTAGTCATTTTCTATCAGCAGTGGATCAAATAACTAATTAAAATAAGATAAAACTAATTTAACTACCAAACAGACGCTTACTCATTATTTACCTGAGTAGTATACAGTTTTAGTCTTTTAGATATAACCAGTTACATGATTTTAAAGTTAAGAGGCCTCAGAGATTTTAGGATTTAATACCTTGCTTTACTTAGTTAATCAATATAGATAGTAGACTTACTATACATCAGTTTTAACCGATGAAATAAGTTTGATAAATTTATATTTTTGACACACTTTCTATATCGATTGAATATTATTTTGACACCAGTTTTAAAATTAATGTTGAAAGTTTCTCACTTTCAACCTCAGTTGAAAATTGACGTTAAAAGTCTTTTTTTAATCGACGTTCAAAATATTTTTTGAAATAATTAGTGGTTTGTGTGTCAAAACCTACGGACCTACCCTGAACCTAATATATATCCAAACATATGTCATACATCTCTTCATTGCATCTGGTACAGTGTGACTATAGAAAGTAATTTTAAACCAACTTGATTTTTTTTTCATATTCTCATTTTTTTGTTCTAAAAATATGTAAGTATAAAGTGAGGCAAAAAAATTAGGAGCCACACATTTCTTTGTTAAAATCAGCCTATAACTTGCTAGTTGGGTTGGGAGGCTTGATTTTTTTCAGTCAAATAAAGGACAAAAGAAAATTATCCAACTTTGAACTCATATTCGAACACAGTGTCCTACATTATCAGACACATCAACCCCACCCAATTCGTACTTTTCTGTCTTAATGTTTTAATACATTCTTTGGATATAAGCCTAATTCAAGGCATTGAACTGTTATCATTCTTTGTATGTGTTTTCGCAATTATAGAATGCTCTCAACCAATGAGATCAATCCAGAAGCCGCTTCTCAGGGGGTTAACTCCCTATCTTAATGCTACAACCTGTACACACTAATAATTTTCTGAGACAATTCAATACGCGTATGTTATAAATTATCTACAAATGTCACTTATATATAGTTACTATACTCAGAGCAAGGGTGTCCACACAATTAACGCGAGTTTGACCAGCAAAATAGCGTGGTGCCTTTGGAGTTAAATTTGAGTGAGTGTCAGTGGTTTAGTCCACAAGACGACCCCTCTACTTGGAACTTAGAAGGGCATGGAGGGACCATTGAGGTGGAGGACCAAGCTAATTTCTTCCTAATCTGAGGCAGTAGGCACCCCACAATTTTACATTACCATCATATCTCCCTTCACGTCTTTGTAATCTGCATCCCAAGGTTAGGGATGGCAAACTGGTCGGCCCGTTTTTTCAAAGTGGATTATAAATGTTAGTCCGTCCCGTTTTAATGCAGCATCAAAAAATAAAAAAAAATAAACAAGTCAATTTAAAAAATAAAATACAAAAAAATTATAAAAAAATATAAATATGATAATTAAAAAAACACAAAATTAAATAAAAATAAATAATTTTAAATTAATGCTAAATAAATTATGTCATGTGATAATTCACAAAATTACACCATTTGCAAATGAAATTTACGGTTATAAACTGTCCAAAAGTGTAATATGCTAGTAATGAAAGACTATTTGAAAGTATCATTATCATAACTATTTTAATATTAAAACTTAGAAGTTAATTATGAGAGTGCAAAAGAGTATAAATTTAAAGAATATACCTATTTCAAAATATGTTAAATATATTTATTTAATTTTAATATTTAATATTTAAATAATATAGGCCCAGCGGGCTGGCCCGCCCTGCCCCGCGTTTGGCCCGCAATTTTATGGGGTGGGTCAGCCCGACCCGGCCCACTTTTGATTTGTGTGTTGATATTATCAACCTAGCTCGCATTTTTTTGCGGGTTAAATGGGTCGGCCCGACGGACCAAGCCCGTTTTGTCATCCCTACCCAAAGTGGGGTGTTTACAACATGTTGTAATCAAATAAAACAGTAAGAAAAAAGCTGATTTATGTAATTTTTATAATCATAAATAAATCATTGAAAATAAAACTGAAATAATCATTTTTGTATAGTTGTGTTTTTCTTTTTACCGTAATATTAGTGTAACAGTAAAGTATTTATTAATTTTACTAATAAATTAATTTTTGTTATGAAATTTAATTAATCATCTTTAATAAAGTTTTTTATTTTAATTTTTTTCTTTGCAAGACTTAAACATAAAATGTTATTTATAAGAGATGAAATTCAATATCACTTCGAATTGTGTTTATTATTTTATGTTTTTCTCCAACTTTGTTTACAATTTAGTATGTTGTAGTAGTATAATATATCCACTTAGTTACATGATGCGCCTCTTTATCAATTATTTATAGCTCTCACTCAGTAAGTCTTATAAGTCTCTATCATATCCCTACCTTATTAATTACATCATGTTTTTAAACTTTGCTGGCCCTTGCGTGTTTTAAACTCAGAATTCCAGCGTTTACTTTATTTAATAGTATTGTGTTTGGTAATTGATTCAATTTATTTTAGGAAAATAATCACTTGTTTTTGTTCATCAGTCTTTTACTTTTTTTAGAGAAATAAAATATATTTCTTAAAAACAACTTATTACCAAAATCGGGCAACTCCACGTTGCCATGCGCACTCGATCTTCAACATTTTTTGGATGCATCTCGAATCTTTAACATACATATGCTTGTTTGATTTTCTTTCAAGGCAAGCAGCGGAAATTTGGGTCCCCTTCATTTCACATGATTGGGATCCGTGAAAAAAAAACTGCAGCGAAAAAATGTAAATAAACACAATTTTATAATAACTAGCATACAATGGTACACAAGTGCACTGTAGTAGATCACTAGATCTTAAACACTTATAGTTTGGGTCTTTATTTTTGTCAACTCAATTTAAGGCAACAGATATTTTTATGCACATCTGAGTTGTTTCACGTGTATACTGAAACGTGTAACTTTCGATCAAAATATCTTTTTAGATATCAACAAATTATTGATTCCAATAATCCTAGAATTGATTCTCTTAAATAAGATTTTAAATTTAAGTATTGTGAAAGAAAAAAAAATATAGCTAAAATAAAAAAATTTATTAAAAATGATTAAATTTTTTAATAAAAATTAATTATCAATAAAATTGATAAATATTTCGTACAAGATATAAAAAAAAATAAAAATTGTGGCCTATTGGTTGCTACGTTAATAGTTACAGACTATACAATTAATGTTGAAGTCCATCTTGTATAAGCCTACCTTTCTTACTCTTATGAGAAAAACTCAAGACATTAACAATTTCTATCTCACCTCCATGTAGTCTCTACTACCATTTTTGTATTAAGAAATTATTTTTTACAGTAAAACTTGAGATAAAACGAGTGATGTAATAGGAAAAAAAATATAAATATCTTATATAAATAATATAACTCATATTTTATTATATTAGTACTAAAAAAATTTATTCCGGGCACCAGAATTTCCCCATGACTATATTGTCTTTTATACTTTTCTCAGTCATTTGAACAATGATAGGTACCTTCCCTGTGCGAATGAGATTATCATCATGTGCACGGGTTCCTGATCTTATATACCCACCGAGCATAGCTCAATGTAGGGTAGGGATCAACCATGGATAACAATGCACTTGCACAATTAGTATTAGTAATGTTTGGTGGAAGCTCGTGTCCTATCAACACCTTTGAGAATTGAAGAAATAGAAGAGAGAAGTTATATATATATATATATATATATATATATATATATATATATATATATATATA
>PYAF01001879.1:249207-260708 GCA_007407185.1 Glycine tomentella
CAACAAACAAATTCAAAACAGCTGAAAAAGACAATTCTTCAAGTAATGGATACGGTTGTTACTCACAGTAAACGAAAAAACATACCTCCCCAAAACATGCGTATGCATGCATATGTACTATATCAGAAAACCAATGAAGATGAGGGAGAAAAGATAAGATACAAAATAGGATATAAGAGTAGCTTTTTAATTTTAATGTATCTACTTAGAGAAAAAGGTAGAGCTTGTGTATATGCATGTAAATTAAGGCCACATCAAATCTTGTTGTCTCTGCACTATTGCAAGCAGATTAAAAAGGACAACACGCAGGTGAAAATGACTTGTAAAAAGGAACCGCCTCATCACAGAAAAGATAACAAAAGTAAGATACCGGATCGATTAACATCACAAACTTGGACCACAAATCACAAACTCTCAAGTCCATCCCATGAAGATTAAATCATAATGCTACAGTATTCAAAATCCCTTTATAATAGTCCCCTCCATGGAACCTATTGTTTATCCCAATCTCAACAATTCCATTCTCTTTGCCTACCTAGTTTCTGTCCAATTCCCAAAACCAAAACAAGCCACACAAGTTCATGGCAACTCCCAATAACAGACTCTCTCTTGCCATGGAGAGAACTGGACAATGGTACACAACAACACACTCAACTAACTCCATTTTCAAACCCATGCACCATGCATGCACTTGCTTACTATATTATACTCGCTAATCAATCTATATAATAACCAATTTCTTTGTTTTTTTGCAGGGTTTTCTCTCAAGACATACCAACTGATGTTGTAGTTGAAGTTGGAGAAACAACTTTCTCTCTGCACAAGGTTAGTATTGTGAATTTTGTGAATGATTGTTAATTAATATGTGCTTATTTGTTCATGCATGTGACTGAAAAAGGGTACGTTTTGTGCAGTTCATGCTAGTGGCCAAGAGCAACTACATAAGAAAACTGATATTGGAATCAGATGAGAGCGAACTCACCAGAATCAACCTCTCTGACATACCAGGAGGCCCTTCAATATTCGAGAAAACCGCTAAATTCTGTTACGGCGTCAACTTCGAGATAACGGTCCACAACGTCGCCGTTTTGCGATGCGCCGCGGAGTTCCTCCAGATGACGGATCAGTACTGCGAGAGCAACCTCGCAGGCCGGACAGAGGAGTTTCTCACGCAGGTGGCGTTCTTCACGCTCACCGGCGCCGTCACGGTGCTCAAGTCCTGCCGCCATCTCCTCCCCTATGCCGACGACATCAACGTCGTGAAACGCTGCGTCGAGGCCGTCAGCGCCAAGGCCTGCAGCGAGGCCAATTTCCCCAGCCGCTCGCCTCCGAACTGGTGGACGGAGGAGCTCGCCGTCCTCGACATCGATTTCTTCGCCAGAGTCATCGATGCCATGAAGCAGCGCGGCGCGAAGGCTCTTACCGTCGCCGCTGCGCTCATCACCTACACGGAGCGCGCCCTACGAGATCTCGTCCGTGACCACACTGGCAACGGAATCCGGTCCTCAGATCCTGGCGATTCCGATTCCAGATCCAAACAGCGGAAGCTTCTGGAAGCAATCGTGGATCAGTTCCCCTCGGAGAAAGCCGCGTTTCCGATCCACTTCCTCTGCTGCCTCCTCCGCAGCGCGATCTACCTCCGCGCCTCCGCCGCCTGCAAAACCGAGCTCGAGAAGCGAATTTCAGCTATCCTCGAGCACGTCACAGTGGACAACCTCCTGGTCCTCTCCTTCACCTACGACGGCGAGAGACTCTTCGATCTAGAAAGCGTGAGAAGAATAATATCAGGATTCGTGGAGAAAGAAAAAGGCAACGCGGTTTTCACCACCGCAGAGTTCAAAGAGCCTTGCTCCGCCGCCATGCAGCGAGTCGTGAAAATCGTTGACGCCTACCTCTCTGAGATCGCCGCATACGGCGATCTCAGCATCTCGAAGTTCAACGGCATCGCTACTCTTATTCCTAAAAGCGAGCGTAAGGTTGACGACGATCTTTACCGCGCCGTTGATATCTATCTCAAGGTACGTTACGTAATACGATAATAATAATAATAATAATAATATTATTATTATTATTATCATTATTATTATCATTCAGCTAGCTTCTACTAAATGAAAACTGCTTATGGAGAAAACGACGGCGTTTAACGGTTTACCGTGTTTTGTTTTTTGCAGGCGCATCCGAAGTTGGATGAGATAGAGAGAGAGAAGGTGTGCAGCGTGATGGATCCGTTGAAGCTTTCACACGAGGCGCGTGTGCACGCGTCACAGAACAAGCGGTTGCCGGTGCAGATTGTGCTTCACGCGCTTTACTACGACCAGCTACGGCTGAGGAGCGGGGCGGAGGAGCGTGACGTGGCGCCGGAGAAGAATCAGCTTCAGATGGACGTGTCGTTGGTGAGGGAGAACGAGGAGTTGAGAACTGAACTAATGAAGATGAAGATGTACATTTCGGATTTGCAGCAGAATAAGAACACTAATAATGGCGCGAATCCTCAGGTGCATGGAACGACGTCGTATGCTGCGACCCCTAACCCTAAGAAGGCCACGTTCTTCTCTTCCGTGTCGAAAACGCTGGGGAAGTTGAACCCGTTTAGAAACGGGTCGAAGGATACGACCCATTTGGAAGATGGGAACGTGGATTTCACCAAGCCCAGAAGGAGAAGGTTCTCTGTGTCTTAAACGAAATTAGAATTGAATTAAATTATGAGCATATTAATTATGCGAGGTTCATCATGGTTTCTTTTTTCTTTTTTTTTTAGTATTTGCAATTTGTGTTGTGTATGTGCAATGTTCATGACACTGGTTTCTGTTCTGATTCTTGCGAACTTCTCATCATAGTGTGTAAATTAATTGTTTAATACACTTTGTATATGTTATTAAGGAGAAAAAAAAACTTTTGCAGCCACTTTTTACACTTTTTATTATACTTGTAGTCTGAGGAATGAAAGAAAGAGATTAATGAATAAAACATGCTAAATCACTAATATTCAATTCAAAGTATATATTCTATCATGTACATAAAAAAATTACATATTAAAAAAAGTAAGATATCCTTATAATAAAATGTCATTGAGTTTCAAATATTTTCCCTTAAAAATGTCGAATGATACTTATAATGATAATGTTCATATATGGATAATAACTTAAATTGTAAACATGCATTTATTTGATATCTTTCATTTTTTTATGTTTTTTATTGTCGTTTTATTTTGTTACATTTCTTATTGTCATATTACTAGGCCGTCTTGGCATTTTATGAGCGACAGGCAAAATAATAAATAAGAAGATCTTATATGCAAGTATTTAGAATTACAAATATATTTTACATAAAAAAAATAATACGTAATTTTATTAAAATTCACACAATTTAATATATTAAATTTTAGTTTAATTTTTTTTTATAATTTAAGTTGTAGTTTGTGATTTTGATCTTGTTAAAAAAATACTTTGAATTATTAGAATAGGTTAATTTTTATCTAGTTACTTGAAAGGATGAAAGGATGTGTTTAAAAAGTGAGTTAGTTCTTAACACTTTTTTACTTAAAATTTCATTTAACATGAATTTATTAATATAACACATGAAAAAACAAACTAAATATCTTATACTTTTTAATCGCATATATCATATTTAATTTGATTAAGAAAACACAAAATGAGGTAACAATTTCAATTTATTTATAAAAACTAACATAAAATAATATAAAATATGACTAGATAATTATACATTTAAGTTTTTTTTAAAAAAAATTTAGGCCCTTCTAGGCATGGGACATGGGTCGCATCCCTCGACTATGTCCAAGGTCAGCATCGCATATTATACACTACTAGATTTATTGCTTTTCTTTTTCTATTTCTATCTCTTTCTAGGTGTAAATGAAATTGAGTGCCCACAAAATATTTTTCTTGTGATAATATACACAAATGCTTTCAACTTAATTAAATGAGTAATGATACAGAAATGTTTATTGTTTTAAACAACCTCCAACATTTCTTATTTATTTCTATCTCTCTTTTCTTATCATATCATATATCTTACCAAATTATATATATATATATATATATATATATATATATATATATATTCTATCTCTCTAGGTGTTAAATGATATATTGGATGTCCATCTAACATTTTTTCTAATTAAAGTAATGATATTTGGAGATTCTTTTATTTTGATGAACACTTTATAAATAGCTTTCATCTCTTCCTATAATTCCTATTTTCTTCTTTGTATCATATCACATCACCAATTAGCATCTAGAGTGGTCAAGTATATTTTTTCTTAATTAAAATTGCAATGTTTGACAAAACTTCAATCGTTATGTGATCAAAGTATTTTAACACCAAACCTGTGTTTATGAATGCTTGTTTACTTTATTGTTTAGGATTCACGTCCAAAATAATGTGAAAGCAACTAATAGTTGCTTCACATATCCACGATTAGTGGCACAAAACGCACTACGTACCAAACACACTAGAAGTAATAATGAGTTTGCTTTTCCGTTTATCTATCATGGCCAGAGAATTGTATGTCTAATCTAATCTAACTTCATTACTAAAAAAAGAGAATGGTAGTGGATTTCCATAAATCTAACACGTGTGGTTAAAAGAATAATTAATTATATTTTAACAATAAAATTTTTAAACATCCGGTCGGCAATTTTTTTTCTTTCCTTATATTTATCTTATTATCACATTACACAATCAATTAAATCAATCACTTATCTTTCATCTTTTATTTTTTTGTCAAGTTATATATAATTTAAGATTGTACAGGAAACATTTTTCTAGTTTAAATACTATGTTGTTACTACTTTTGGGACAATTCTAGAGCAAATAATATTTCCACTTTCTCTTTGCTTTATTGAGTTGTGTATGATTTGATCCTAAAAAATTGTATAGGATACTCTTACCTTTTAATGTTTACAACAATTTCCTTTTTTTAGAGGTACACAATGTAAACGTGTTTTAGGATAACATGGGTGTCACTATAATGTATCTCAAACAAATTTAGGGGTTACCATAGGGATTAAAAAATAAGGACATCAAGTGCAATCTCAAAAGATGTAAATTGTTCAAAATTTTATTTAGTTATGATTTTTCATATATAATTGCATGTGTAGTTTCTTTTCTTTCAAATTGTTAAAAACTAGAAGCCTGATAACTATCTTATTGAATTACAAGTGGTTGCTAAAAAGTATGTTCAATAAAACTAATTGAACAACTAGCTAAAAGTTAAAAAGCTAGTTTATTAAATGGTAAGTGTTTAATAAAATTAACTATTGAAATAGATTAAAAAATGTAAAATTACATAAACGACATATTTAAAAAGGGTAATAAAGAAATTGAATAAACATTTTAAGGATAAAAAAGGAATAAATACAAAACGTTAGAAGCTAGTGTTTACAAAAAAATGCTAGTTCATGTAGCGTTTTTTCAGCAAACGTTATTGCAAGTAGCATTTCAAAAGATGTTGGAAGTTATTTAAAAAACTTGTTTACCGAATAGTCAAACAAGTTTTTCAGCTAGTAAAAAAAGTTAGAACAACTTAAATGTCTCGTCGAATATAACCAAAATTATCTATTGAAGTAATTGAAAAATATAAAATTACATAATTGAACACAAAAATTTATCTTAAATAAAAATATTAAAAAGGAAATCTAATAAATGTTCAAGGATAAAAAAGGAATAAACATAAAAAGATAGAAGCTAACATTTTTAAAAACGATACTCCGAGGTTATGTTTGACAAAACTAACCGAAAATTTAGTTTAAAGTTAAAAAACTAGCTTATTAAATTATAAGTGTTCGGTAAAATTAGTTGTTGAAGTAATTGAAAAAATATAAAATGATAGAAAAAAATAAAACATGATATATTTTAAAAAGATAATAAGGAAATTTAATAAATATATTAAGGATTTAAAGGGAAGAAAATATAAAAAAAAAACTAGTTTCTAGTTATTTCAAGCAGCGTTTCAAAAATGATAAAAACTATTAAAAAAAATTGTTTGCAATAATCAAACAAGTTTTCCAACTAGTAAAAAAATCTAAAAACTAGTTGAAATGTCATGTCAAACATATTCCAAGTAGCATATAAAAAATTTATTAAAAAATTCATTTACAAAACAATCAAACAATTTTTTTAATTAGTAAAAAAAAACTAGAAATTAACTTAAATGTGTTTTTAAACACATTCTTAGGATGTTTTTAGCCTGACTTAATTTCAATTTTTTTTTCTTCTTATAAGTAGAAGTTGGACCAAACAATATTTATACAAAAGTTCTTAAATTTTAAGTCACTTATTTTATAATGTAAACTAGTAAGTAACTTGTGCATGTGCATGGGTCGCTTCGCTATATTTTTTTTTGTTTTAGTAGGGAAATTGTGATTAGATTAAGAAGTAAATTTTTTTTTAATGTTAGAAAAATTACAAATTGAGATAAATTAATAATAGAAATTAATATTTCAAAATAGGGTAGACCTTAGTTGGGATGTATTAAAGTTTTAATGGATGTAGGAATCTAAAACATATGTGGTCACGCTCAATATAATTTTTTGTTTCACAAAATACTGCCCAACTATGTCAAATGCTGACATATTTTCCTTTATTCGATCATGTATAGAACCATGTATTTTATATCATTAAAACATTATTTTAATACATCTAAACTATATACAAAGATTCTTATATTCAATTAAAGCTATAGGTTTTGACTATTGTATTTGATCAAATAATCATCATTATTAATCTATAAAAGCTAAAACAAGGTAATGATTCATAATATAGTTATTCACCATGGCACCAACAAAAAGCTTCAGTTGTATTAAGCTTGAACTCGCAAAAAAAATGTGATGGCCAAATGAGATTTGCCGTAGGATTAAAAAATAATTAGTCATGATTATATAATATGATTATTGTAATTTCTTAAAATTAATAAGCACAAACATGTTAGAAATTTTGAAAGTCTTCTTCAATGGATTTCTTTCAATAATGCAAATCAAATATATCCATTTTCCAGCTATCAGTTTCTTGTGAATATAGCTTTCAAAACAAAAAAATCCATGATTTTGCAAAAAAGTTAATGTCATGACTTGCAAATTAAGTGTTCAACATTCATTCTACGTGCAATTTAAATATAAGTAGTTAGAATTGAACTATATACAAAGAATCTTGTATTCAATTGCAGGTATAGGTTTTGGCTATTGTATTTGATCAAATGACCATCATTGTTAATCTATAGAAAGTAAAATAAGGTAATGATTCATAATTGTTACTCACCATAGTTAAAATCATTCATTGGACATGTATATACACACACATATATATATATAGTTGTTTGGCAACAACAAAAAGTTTCAGTTGTATTAAGCTTGAACTCGCAAAAAAATATTTCACAAAATAATGTCCAATCGTGTCAAATGCTGTCACATTTTCCTCTGTTCGCTCAATTTAGAAATTTTCTGATTTGTGTGACTGCGTAAATCAAATTAAATGTATTAAAATAATGTTTTAATGATATGAAATACATAGTTCTATACACATTGGTAGTTAGGTATACTTATTGATGTGCAATATGCTTATGTATATTTCTAAACCTTAGTAGTAGTAAAAAAACATTATTTGAAGTATGCAATGCTTGCTTTCTATATGTAGCGATAATATGCAATTCATAGTGTGGATTAAAATATTAACAATAGTTGTTTTCCAGTTTCATTGTCTAGAGAAAAACAAAAAAAATGTTTCCTACTATTGGTTCCATGTGAAGAAAGCTTTCTAAACAAAAAAAATATTGTTTTGCGAAAAAGTTAATGGAATGACTTGCTAATTGAGTGTCCAACATTCATTCTACCTGCAATTTAAATATAAGTAATAAGAATTCAACTATATACAAAGAATTTTATATTCAATTGAAGGTATATGTTTTGACTATTGTATTTGATCAAATGACCATCATTGTTAATCTATAGAAAGTAAAACAGGATAATGGTTCATAATATACTTACTCACCATGGTTAAAACCATTCATTGGGCATCTATATATTTATAATCATTTGGCAACAACAAAAAGTTTCAGTTGTATTAAGCTTGAACTCGCAAAAAAATGTGATGGTCGGATGAGATTTGCCGTAGGATTAAAAAATAATTAGCCGTGAGTATATGATATGGTTATTGTAATTTCTTAAAATTAATAAGCATAAACCTGTTAAAGATTTTGAAAGACTTCTTTGAAGACAACATTAATTGTTGTCTTCAATGGATTCCTTTCATTATCATGCACCAAAATCTTCCGTCCACTTCTTTTTTTAACTTTAGATATAGCCACATAAAGTTGGTCATGACTAAAAACTAGTTTTGGTAAGTACAACCCTACATTTGTCAAAGATTGTCCCTGGAATTTATTGATCATCATGGCATAGGATATAACAATAGGGAATTGCCTCCTAATTAGTTTAAATGGGCAATGAGATTGTGAAGGTGATAATGACATTCGTGGTATGTATACGTATTTTTCATCCCTTTCAGTTGACATCAATTTTGCTTCAATCACATGGTTTGCTAATTTTGTGACAACTAATCTAGTGTCATTGCATAAGCCTTTAGATTGGTTTAAATTTCTTAAAAGCATGATAGGTGTACCCACTTTAAGCCTTATCTTATGATTTGGTAACCCTGATGTTCTAAGACAATGAAGAAACTCAGGTGTGATTGTTTGAAAAGATTGGTTTTCTTGTATGTCAGTCATGTCAATGGAATCTGAACTCTAATAATCTTTTTCATCATCTATATCAGTAAAAATATATAAACTCAAATTTGAACTTGGCTGAGTGAACTGGTCTTGTGTGAATTCAGTGTTGATGTCACTGTTATTTCCTTTGTATTGTGTTACATCACAAAGTGGTGTTTGGTTTCTTGAACATATTTGTTTATACTTGTCAGCATTTCTTTCCCACAAAAAAAAAAATCATTTTTCTTCGTGATTGAGCAGCAGCCTCTCTATTGCTATTTTATTTGTCATTCATTTTTCTGTTGATACAAAAATGATAAGATGTCTCTTTATAATTGTTAGAAAAGTGGCTATCTATAACGCAATGAGAACGAATAGGTAGCAATTAATGAAATTTTATTTTGCAGTTTGACCCACTTAATCAATACATGTAGTGGAGTCTATTGTAGGTTTTATTTTCAATTAAAATTTGAACTGGTGAAATGCAAAACAAACGTTAATGAAAGATATTTAAATGAAGAGAAATAAATGAAAGAACCTGGAGAAGATAAGGTAAATGAAGGTAGAAGGTTTGCTTGAGTCAACATAATAAGCTATAATGGTTGAGAGTTAAGAAATTGTTTATGTGTTTTCATTGGATTTTTTTTTATCACTTCAGACTAATGGAGTTGCAAATTTTTTTTCTTTTTTTGGGGTTTTTGACACACCTTTTCACAAAAGAACTTGAGATGATTGATAACTGATATGATATTAGTGTAAGTGTTGTTTTGGTATGAAATTAGACTATAAGAGAATTAGAAAGTTTAATCATATTTAATTTTTTTAGCAAATGTAAATAATTAGTTTTTGTTTTATATGTAATATAAATTACATATTTTTTAATTTTACAAATAAAATAAATGATATAATTAAAAACAATGACAAAGAAGCAAACATGTACCTTGATTAGTAGGAGCCTAAGATCAGCAACAATCATTCCATTTAATTTTTCACACTCTTATCCCAGAAGACAAATTTTGAATTAAACTTGTTGTGATAAACTTCAACCTCTACTTTATACCTATGAATATGAATGATAAAAAAAATTGAGAAAAGTGCAAAGAATGTAGTGATTTTTAAAAATCGACAAGTAATTTGAATGTCATTTATAAAATTGATTACAATAAGTGTCTACCTTGTTGCAGGTTTCTCAATGTATCTACCACAAATACATCTATAAGGGAGGTTCTTTGGGTCTGCACTCTTATAACAATTGGTGCATCCTTCATAGTACCATCCATTTGACCCAACAATGATTTTACTAATTGTAGCAATAGTTAGACATTGGATTTCCTAATAGCATAATTTCATAATACTATACTAATAACACAATATTGCAAATTAATAAGTGAGAAAAAATAGATTAACTAAATTAAATGATGGTGTAAAATTATAAAATGATACAGAAAAACCTTTCTAGTCTCATTAATCTGACTAAGGGTCTTGGCATTTGCTTTGTACATAAAGTTTTCCTGCTTTAAATATTGAGAGTTTGCATAAAACTGTGAGAAGATATTGATTTGAGATAGGTTTTCACTTTGTGTTTCTATTTGCATTAAGCTACTAACATCAAAGCTAAAAAAATATTGCATAACAATATTATTGAGACTTATAATCCCATTACTAAGATTATGTATATATAAAAAATATTCAGTCTAAACCTGCTTTTAAATTTTTTATTTTCTTCAATATCAACATTGATGAATAGTTTGGAGTAGTGGTAAGAGTTTGAGATTCCAAGTGGAAACACACCTGCAACAATGAACGTGGGTCAACTACCATTGCTTATTTCTCCATTGCTCAAGCCCAGTCAAACAACTTCAAACTCCAAACCTCAACAAACTTTCAATTTTCCACACTTGCATAAAGTACAAGTTAGAAGTAGGATAAGATGTACCGGAAATCAAATTAGTTATCAAGTAAAATGGCCTCAAGAATTCACACATCTTCTCTCCCCTTATCCACTCATCATTTGATGGACATGATTTATAATTTCTATCACGCAAAGGGAAGGTAGAAAAAGCACAACGATACTCGAGTCCATTTTCAAGCATAACAAATGTAGAGTTCCATCTAGTGGGAACATCCAATCTCAAATCCACCTTGGTATCAATACCTCCAACTTCATCAATACATTCCTTAAACAATATCTTTCTTCCCTCTGATGTTTTCACATATTTAATACTCTCTCTAATCTTGTGTAATGCACCACTAGTAATCTTTAAACCCTCTTGAACTATAAGATTCAATATATGAGCACTACATCTCACATGAAAAAATTCACCTTCACACAACAAACTATTTTGCAAGGATAATTGTTGAATCAATATGTCTTGTATATTGTCATTGGCACTAGCATTGTCCAAAGTAATTGAAAAGATTTTTTTTATCTATTCCCCAATCTTTCAAGCAATTAAACACTTTTTCAGCCAAATCAAACCCAGTATGTGGAGGTTCCATTTTACAAAAAGCAAGAATTTTGCTATTCAAATTCCATTGGTTATAAACAAAATGAGCAGTCAAACAAATGTATCCCTCAATAGTACATGCAGTCCAACAATCAGATGTCAAACAAATTCGATTACGGCTTCTATGCATTAACAATTTCAATTTCTCCTTTTGTTCCAAATGAAATTTCCAAATATCAGACACAGCAGTGTTTCTACTATAATGTTTGACTTCCGGATTTAACAATGAATGCAACTCCCTAATCCACTTGTATTCAACAAAGTTGAAAGGA
>PYAF01001879.1:260808-276706 GCA_007407185.1 Glycine tomentella
TTTGTTCCAAATGAAATTTCCAAATATCAGACACAGCAGTGTTTCTACTATAATGTTTGACTTCCGGATTTAACAATGAATGCAACTCCCTAATCCACTTGTATTCAACAAAGTTGAAAGGAAGACCATGTTCAATAATAGCCATTGAAATTACTTCACGCACACGTCTATGGTCAATTTCCCTAGACCTCAACTTACCTACATGATCAATAAACAGGGCAGCCATATCATGATATTTAGGGATAAGTTTACATTTTTTTACATGACGCAATAAGGTTGAAGTATCTATCTTAGTACCGCCAATCACATACTTTTGCCCACACCCATTGCATTTAGCCATTTCTTTTCCATCTTCTACCCCAATTTTAGTGAAATGCCTCCAAACATCAGAAGTACAAGATTTTGCCTTTTTACTTGTCATTTCACACTCATTCTCTTTATTTTTAATTTCATCTACATTTGGATTTACATTTCTCTTAGGATTTTTAACACCAACTTCATTCAAATCACTATCGGTAACATCATCCATTCGAATAACACTTTGATGCACAGTATTAGATTCCATTCTGTCAAAAGAAAATCAGGAAATTAATGCAACTGGATGGGTTGGTGGTGGTGTCATGGTGTCAAAAGAAAATAATAAGAACAACATATTTAGCATGCACCAAAGGCAAAGTATAGAATTAAAATTGATTAATAAATGCACCAGCGATTAATATATTTAGCATCTAAATTAATATATTTAACTTCCATCTGATTGAAATGGTCAACTACTATTCATTATGCACACACATTGTACACACATTGGTGACTATGTTGTTCTTTCATTTTTAGCATTTATATATTTGAGCCTGCAACACTAACGTGTCCTTTATAGTTTATGATAATATAATTTTCTTTAATAAATGGATACTTGCTTCAACAAAGTGCCACAACATCATCCACTACAAAAATAGTGGCAAATGTTCAGCAATCAGCGTGGCACCATAAAACCACTGGCAACATTAAGACACATAAAACCTCAATGATGACATTGACATGCACCAAAGGCAAAGTATAGAATTAAAATTGATTAATAAATGCACCAGAGATTAATATATTTACCCAATGCTAACACTAACAGTCTTGAGTCTTGTCCACTTGGACCTAATTTAATACAACTGAGACTATATTGCAAATAGTGGTTATCACACTAAATTAACCATACTATGAACATGAATACACACAAGACAGGCAGGCAACTTTAAGAGCTCTAATGCTAAATTAAGCTATCATAAGTTCATTATCATGGATACAATCAATATTTATCAAAAGAAATAAAGAGAAAAATTTATGTTTAAAACAAGAAAAAAATAGAGTACATGAATGTTTTACTGGAAGGATCATCAACAACCAACATAACTAGCAGACTAGCAGTATCATGGATACAAGCAATATTTAACAAAGGAACATGAATGTTTTACTGCCAGTACATCACAACATCAGTAGTTCAGTTCAATACATTTATGATGTATCTTTTACTTGGTTTAATTACTGCCAGTACATCACGATACTCAACACCAGACACCAATACTGCAATACACCACTAATTAAGCTGGGACTAAATAAGGTAAACATTAAATAAGGTAACTCAAAACTTGTGTATCATATTCATACCGTTCTCAATGTGAGTAGCGTACAAGCGGTGGCGACAGAGGGACGAAGGGAGTAGCTGAGCGCGAGCAAGCAACTGGCGGACTGCGTGGTGCCGGAGGGAGGGAGTGGTCGCGCGCGAGCAGGCAAGTGGCGGTGGCGGACTGCGTGGTGCCGGTGGCGTTGGGCTTCAACGTCAGTAGTGGTGGCGACGACGACGTGGGACGGTGAGTCAGACGGCGAGTGGTGGCGACGACGAATGGGACGGCGAGTCAGACTGCATTGGAGGATTTGGAGCTTTGCATTTAGGGTTTTGGCTTTGCAAATTTTCCCCCTTTTGTTTTGTGGACTATGGTTGAGAGTTGAGGGATGAGAGTGAAAATTGAAATCAGTGAAATGTGAAAGGCTTAGGCTCGTGAGTGTTGACATGTTGTGGGCTGGAGTGTGGTGTGTGGTTCGTGTGGAGTGAGTTGGACTTAGTCACTTAGGAATAGGATAGGTTAGCTTTTTTTTTTTTTAATGAAACCCGTGAGCCAACCCGGCTCAACCCGGGTGGGTTGTGGGTCAAGTGGGCCAGGCCAAAATAACCCGGGATCAAAATGAGCCAGTTTTTAATCAACCCAACCCACCGATTTCGATGAGCCAAAACGGGTTGGCTCGTGGGTTGAACCTGTTTTGACAAGTCTATTTTTTAGCTAATTGTTATCTTGTCAGTAGAAAAGGCTTTTGGATGGTTCAAAAAATTTGAAACCATGCCATGCCTTTCTCGTTCTTTCATCCGTAAGTGAGAGGGTAGTAATTTTTTAAATTTCCCATTTTGTCAAATAATGAGTACAGGTGTCAAAAATATAAAATGAGGGCAAAAATGTATTTTTATGTGCCTAAAGATGTTTTAAATAGATATAGATTTTATATAAAAACTAGTTTTTGGACTCGTGCGGACGCACGGGTCACTCCGTTACATTCCGCTATATTTTTATAAATTAATTTTAACTTTTATTTCCATCATAACTCAAAAAATATTTATTTATGATATTATTGATAAAGTAATTTAAATTAATTAACTTTGGTTGTCTTATAAATCCGAAACAGAGCTTCACAAAGGCAGAAATACACTATATAGAACCAAACTTGAAAATGGCAAAATCAACCTATGTGCTTAATCTTAACACTTACAGCAAGCTTATTAAAGGACTTTACAAAAGTGCGGCACATGGATGTAGCCTTTAGTATGTACCATCTCCAGGATAGTTGATCTCATAAAATAAAGAATATCAATCTTCAGCAATGAAATAATAAGCAAAAAATCTATGCATTAAAAATATCAAATACTAAAAAGGAGTAGAAAAGACCCAAATTTTGTTTTCATATATCTGATTTCTCTATCTCAAACCAACTATTGAATTCCATTCACCGACTTCAAGAAAATCCTCATAATTTTGTTTACTATCCAAAGGATTGTTTCCAGTTCACAACTCAAGTTTAAGAAATTTCGTCTATAGTAAGACCAATTCACAACTCAAGTGCAAGAAATTTCGTCTACAACTTCTGAAAACAAAATTTTTCAGCCTTTGTATCTAATTGCAAGGCAACTTACCCACTTGAAGAAAGAAAGATGGGAGTAATACGTAAAAACAACATACCTGTCAGGTGGTGTCATGAGTTAACATACCAGTAAAAATGGTGAAAGCAACATAAAACAAGATGAAATGCAATATACAATAAAGATTATAAACAAAGCAATAGAAATTTGGGTGAGGCACTTTGTCAAACACTTCATAAGCAAAACACATTTGTCAAACACCTCATGGAATTTTACTGGGTTTAATGTATAGGCTTATAGAACAGAAATTTTACTCAACTTCGATGTACAACATGCTTCATTTATAACAAAGTGACCACTAATTATTATTATTATTATTATTATTATTATTATTATTATTATTATTATTATTATTATTATTATCATAATAAGAAGTTGTGAAAAATAATCATGACTCAAACTCATACTTTGTGAGCCTTACAATATTAAAAAAAAAAAGTTGATCTTAAAGCACAAAAGCAATTAATACCTAATTCCATCGACTGTTCCTTTCATCTCTAAAATGAGCAAAGGCATGTGGATAAAAACCAAGAAGAAGAAGAACAAATTCAAGTTGAGAGTTACCTGAGGAGGCCGAAAATGACCTCGAAGCCGGTGAATTGACTGTCTTCATTGAGCCGGTGAATGTACTGTCTTCGTATATTTTGCTGAGGATTTTAGATAAGAGCAGTGCAGTGAGGAAGAAAAAGAAAGATAAGAGAAAAAAGAAAATGAGAGGAGAAGATGGAGGAAGAGAAAGATAGAAATAGAGAAGAGGAATTTGGTGAAGAGAAAGAGAGAGATGGAGCGGAAGTGTGCACAGAGGGAGGTGATTTCAAATTTCAAAATTTGAAATTTTTAAGGAAACCTATAGAAGTGTGCACGTGAAAGAAAATTGAGAAGAAAAGTTGAGGTTGAAGGAGAGGCTGCCACATCATATTTTGGAGCTGAGGTGCATTGTGGGAGTGACACGTGTACTAACTTATGTTCTTTTATTATAAGTAATAGATAATAGATAATAGAAGGTAGCTTTTAGAAAAAAGCCCTTAACTACTTTTGGTTGGCGTATGCAGAGCTTTTTTCACACATGCATCCTTCAACTCTATGCAATGTCATCTACTCATTTTCTAAACAAAAGTCTCAATTGGTGTAGCCGTGAGAGACTTATACTTATTTTTCTGCCAAACAACTTTTAGCTTAAAACAAACTTTTAAACTAAAATAAATAAATTTAAAAAATAACATATACTTTTTTTAAGTTATAATTTTTTATTTTTACTTAAAAATAACTTTTAAGTAAAAAATAGGCTGAACCAAACATATAATTTGTTGAATTATAATAAGTTAAGCTTGCAAGATAAGTTTGACCATAATTTGTACAAATTAAATACTATATAGTTACTCATTAATTTGTTTGTTTCTCTTCCTTGAGGCTTACCTAATTGTTTCAAACTGATATATATATATATATATATATATATATATATATATATTATCAGTATAACTTTAACAACTATTATATTATTTTTATAACTTGATATACAATATAATTTTATACATTCAACCATTAAATTATATTTAACGTATTACTAAGATTATTTGGATCAAAATTCATTAAAATTGAACATTATTTATCTTCAATTATATATAAACGTATTTAGTAATTCACTTTATAAACTCATGCCATGAAGCATCTAAATGTGGACAAGTTGCTTGAGTGAGAACTATAAATTTCTCATTGATGTACAATCCTTTCAACCTACCCTTTCCCATCTAATTGACTTCCTTTTACTTTTCCTTATATGTTAGATTGTGTTTAAGTGATGATTGTGCCATTTAACACGAGCATGTTGTGATGAGGCTACAACAAAGCATGCCACTCTTGGGTAATATGTGTGTATGCATACACATTATGTAACGCATGCAATAGAAAATCATTCTTATTGAGTATTTTCTTATTAAATTGTTTTTTTTTTTTATCTATTTTGTACCTAAGATACATCTAGCTTCACTTTCATTAATTTATTGTAAAAATATTAATTAATTATAAATGAATTTTTTTAAGTAATCAATATTACACGAATGACCTTTATTAGTAGTAATCAAATTAGTTATAATATAATTTATATCATACTTAATTTAATTACAACTAAAAAAAAATGTAATCATTAATTTAAGTATAAATGAAAAAGGTATATCACAATAATTCAATTATTACTAAAAAAATAATGTATTTCATGGTTAAGATAAATATATGCAATCACATTAATTCAAATAAAAAAGATAACTTATATTTACAAATTTAATTCAAGATCTTGCTATTTACACCCCCTTTTCTAAATACACCTCTTACCTCTTTTCTACCTCCTAATTACTCATTATATCATTTTCCCTTAAGGATTTACACCCCTTTTGCTTTCTAGAAATGTATTTTCATAATTAAATATACCTATTCTAGAAATATATTTCTGGAACTATAATTTATAGTTTTGGAGATATAATTCCAAAATATGTATATGTTTTTTTTTAATAAAATATACTTAACAATTAAGATCGTTAACGCGAAATACAAAAATAAATACATTGACAAGATAAACACATATCTTATATCCATGTTTATTAGTTTTATCTTTATCCGATCATTGAAGTTCTTTAAATCCTATCTAAAATCTTATTTAATTATATCTTTATTATTTTTTAAACCCTTTTAAACCATCTTCACCATATATTCATTATATAATATTGTATTTTCACCAATAGCATCCAATATTGTGTTTCCTTCTTGTCAAACCATGTTTCAAGGTATGTTTATGACTAACTTCATCTATTATACATCTTAATTATAAAACAAAGCTTTCAGCGATGGTTTTTTCCTATAAGTGTGTTCATTCATTTTCTAATCCAAGTTTATATTAATGATTTAGGCCTAAACCCTTAATGAATCTTAAGTAATTTTATTGAGATATGATTTATTATTATCAGAAATATCATTTTGGAATAATGTATATCATTACGGAAGTGTATCTCCAGAACTATAAATTATAATTTTGGAGATATATTTTCAAAATAGGTATATTTAGTTCTGTAAATAAGAAAGAAAAAGGGGTGTGCATCTTTAAGAGAAAAGGGTATAATGGGTAGTTGGGAGGTAGAAATGGGGAACGTGTGTACTTATTGAAAATGGAATGTAAATAGCAAGAGCCTTTAATTCGTTAGCCAGCTGATGCATACTCAGACTGAAGAGTTAAGGTCCAAGTCCAATATAATATAATCCATGGACATAAGGATTTCTTCGCTGACACGCCAACAAGGTCGTTTTGGTCATTCCATATTCTCTCCCAAAACAAAATAAAAAACCAAAACAGAAAAAAAAAAAAAAAAAGATCACGAGCAACTTCATTCCATCATCATGGCCACCTCCGCGATGGTGTTGGACCCGCCGCCCTTCCTCCCTTCGACAAAGTCCGACTACCTCCACGGTGGCGACGCCACGGCCTTCGACGAGGAAGATCTCTACAGCCGCCTCAAATCCCTAGTGCGCCAGCTCGAGTTCGTCGACATCCAGGAGGAGTACGTGAAGGACGAACTGAAGAATCTCAGGCGCGAGCTCCTCCGCGCGATGGAGGAGGTGAAGCGGATCCAGTCGGTGCCGCTCGTCATAGGCCAGTTCATGGAGATGATCGACCAGAACAACGGCATCGTTGGATCCACCGCAGGATCCAATTACTACGTCAGAATCCTCAGCACTATCAACCGCGAATTGCTCAAGCCTTCTGCTTCCGTCGCGCTCCACCGCCACTCCAACGCGCTCGTTGAGGTGCTGCCACCGGAGGCCGACTCCAGCATCTCGCTCCTCAGCCAGTCCGAGAAGCCTGACGTCACTTATAATGTCAGTTTCGTTACGTTTTGTTGTTTTTCCTATCGAATTTTAGGTTACCGTGGCGAATGATGATTTATAGGGTTCAATTTCTTTTAATTGCAATTTGATTAGGGTTAGGTGCGGCTAAATGAATTTTTTTTTTGGCTTGATTGGAATTTCTTTAAAATGATTTCTAGTTGGCCTGACGCTGCTTAGTGTTAGTTTTGTTTTCCCTATCGATTTTAGGTTACAGTGGCAAAAGATGATAACTAGGGTTTTGGGTCTAGTGCTGGTTTAGTTTCTAATAGTTTATATTTTTTTTTTATTGCACTTTGGTTAGGGCTTGTTGCGGGTAAAGTTAGCTTGATTGGAATATCTTTGAAGTAGTTTTTAGTTGTAGTTTTGTCAGGCGTTGTTGAGAGCAATTGAAAATTCAGTTTCAGTACGTTTCGTGGTTTTCTCTATCGAATTTTAGGTTATTGTGGCGAGAGATGATTACTAGGGTTTTTGTTCTCGTTTAAATTAGGGTATATTTGAGGGGAAAAAAGTATTAATTGGACTTTGAAATTCTAAAACATCGAAAGATATGAGGAGGTAGTAGATATTAGTATTACTGAAGTGAATTAACATTGCCCCAGGTTTGTAGACTTAACGCTAGACAATAAATACCATTGAGTTTGTTTAGAGGAATTGAAGTGTCTTGGTTCAGTAATTGCAGTTTAAGATTGAAAAAATGTCATTACTTCAAGAGTTTGTGAGACCCATAAATAAGCCTTGGGGAGTTTCTTTTTGTTCTTTATATGCAGCATGGAATCCAGGAGTTGATGCTATATTTTAAAAATATTGATGGTTAGATGTTTATTTAATTGTGTGATGTATTGAGTCTAAGTAGTTGCAAAGGTGGTAATAGTGACACTGAAAGTTTTGGTCCATCATTCTGTATGGGTGACAACTTGGATCTTCCTAGGATTGAGATTTGAGATGGATTCTAATAAGGGAGATGAGAGTGATGATGATGCATGAAAAATTACTGGCATGTTATTACATAGTATAATTTATCCCCTTTTCTTTGAGTTTAATTAAGGGTGAGCCCTCACACAGCGGTAAAGTTGTGCCTTGGTGACTTGTTAGTCATGGGTTCGAATCCGGAAACTGCCTCTTTGCATATGCAAGGGTAAGACTGCATACAATATCCTTCCCTCTTACCTTCGCATAGCGAGGAGCCTCTGCGCAATGGGGTCTGTAGTTTTTTTTCTTTGAGTTTAATTGTTGCATGTCCTTATCCCCCTTTAATGTATTTGATCTTTTTTAGGACATTGGAGGATGTGATATCCAGAAACAGGAAATCCGTGAGGCTGTGGAGCTACCCCTTACACATCATGAACTATACAAACAAATTGGTATTGATCCTCCTCGTGGTGTTTTACTGTATGGACCCCCTGGCACTGGCAAAACAATGCTTGCCAAAGCTGTTGCTAATCATACCACTGCCGCCTTCATCAGGGTTGTGGGATCTGAGTTTGTGCAGAAGTATCTTGGTGAGGTATGATTTTTAAGTCATATTCATTTGGATGCGATGTTGACAATGTTGTAACTTACTCTGCAATCTTAGTTTCTTTTTGAAAACTATGGGTTTCCAATTCATAATTCCTGATGCTATTCTGCTATTTACATTCAATATCAAATTTGGGGATTGTATATTTTATTGGGATATCATTGGTGTTTAGTTTCAACTCAATTATTTTAATTAATGTTGTTGCCCTGGCACAGCGGTAAAATTGTGTCTTGGTGACTTGTTGGTCATGGGTTCGAATCCGGAAATAGCCTCTTTGCATATGCAAGGGTGAGGTTGCATACAATATCCCTCCCCCTTACCTTCTCATAGTGAGGTGTCTCTGGGCAATGGGGTATTTAGTTTTTAGTTTTTGAATATTGTTCCTAAAGTTTCCCAGGAGTTTCAAATTCATTGATTATATGTGTTTTTGTCAATGGTTTAGAGCAATATCTTCAAATCTTCCCTGCCATTTTTGTTTCAGGGTCCCCGAATGGTTCGTGATGTATTTCGTCTCGCTAAAGAGAATGCGCCTGCAATTATATTTATTGATGAGGTTGATGCAATAGCCACTGCTAGATTTGATGCCCAAACTGGAGCTGATAGAGAAGTACAGCGTATCCTTATGGAACTTTTGAATCAGGTATCTATGAAATGATATTTCTGTTTGGTGCTGTGAGTATGTTGTTACTACTATTAGTAGCTACCAATTTCTGCTGGCTGCTGTGTATTAGTTTTTGTTTATCTCTTACCCTCTAGCTATATGGTTGGACTACACTTCCCTATGATTTTAGATATTCTCTGAAGTGTTGGTTTAATTACCTGTTCTTTTCTTCAGATGGATGGTTTTGACCAAACAGTTAATGTTAAAGTTATTATGGCAACTAACAGAGCAGACACTTTGGACCCTGCTCTGTTGCGTCCTGGAAGGCTTGATCGTAAAATTGAGTTCCCTTTGCCTGATAGACGTCAAAAGAGGCTCGTATTTCAGGCAAGTCTGATGGGTATTTATATGCTTCACTGGACATTTTATATTCTGACTTTCTGAGTGGCAAATTTTCGTTTGTTTTGCCGACTCGGTGCCTTTTATATTGAAAATATTTGTAGTTATTTTCATCTGCTAGCTAACCTCTTGATGGTTTGATCAGGTTTGCACAGCCAAGATGAACTTGAGTGATGAGGTAGATCTGGAGGATTATGTTTCTCGCCCTGACAAAATCAGTGCTGCTGAGGTTTGTTTATTTCTTGTCCTATGTCTTTTGTGCCCAATAATTTAATGTAGGAATGCTTGTTATTAGTTTCAGGATCATTTATCTAACTATTGGAAGTTTTTGAAGTTTATTGCTTTTCACATCCATTATCTTGGTTAGAAGGCTTGAAGCAATGTTGAAAAACATAGGGAGTGGTTAGAAGGCTTAAACTCTGGTTAAAAGAAAATATCATGTTTCTTTACTTAATGTTATTGATAAAAAAATGATTAGCAAGATGACACTATTCCATGGGGAAATTGTGAACAGTGTTGAAGCTATTAGCTTGGTGTCAATTTTCAAAATAAAAATAAAATGTGTGCAAATAAGTAGAACTATGAGAGAACGTATTGTTATTTGTTGAGAAAGATTATGCTGTGGAGGACCTATTCTTTCTAAAAAGCTTAAAAGAATGAAAATTGTTGTGATTGCTATGAAAGGGAATTTAAAATTTAGATCATCTGGCAAAGCTTCTCACTGGCTGTCCCGAAAAAAAGAAGAGGGTGGTATACACCCAGTAAGTGAGGTCATACATTATGACAAAAAGGTCAACCTTCCTCCTTTTTCAATCTTCCAGGGTCTCTAAGGATGGTCTTAGGTGTTGAATACATAATTAAGTTCAGGTTTTATTACTAGAAGAGGTAGCTGTGATAAATAAGAAAGACAATCAAGTCAAAAGTGTATATATGTCTGATAGAAGATTGCATCTCTACAGGTCTTTATAATATATAGTTTTATTATTTGATAATTGTTGGTGCCTGCAGATATCAGCTATTTGTCAAGAAGCTGGAATGCATGCTGTTCGCAAGAATAGATATGTCATACTGCCAAAGGACTTCGAGAAGGGTTATAGGACAAACGTGAAGAAGCCTGATACTAACTTTGAATTTTACAAGTGAATTTGTACGCATGTTGATAAGTTTTCTTAAATATTTTATTACACTATTTATTTATCTTATACGCAATACCTTTCTTAAATATTTTATTACACACAATATATTAAGCTTATACGCAATACCCAATAAGGAGGTTGAATTGTGTTTTGCGATTTTTTTTTGCAATTTTTTTTTCGTAAATGACGTTTTGTCTTATCATATGGACGATAACACAAAAGGTTTAATAAAACCTTATTTTATCTCTTTTTGTAAGCCTGTATATAAGACGTTAATCAAAATCAAATATAATTTGAAGACATGCAATCTTAAAACACAATATTTAAAAGAAATGAAAGGTTAGACAGAACAAAACACAGGTTTTCATATTGTTTGTTTTCAACTTAAGAGTACGTACAATCCTTGGCTATACTACAACGATTTCATTCTATGAAGCATACTATTTGGGCTTTATACGATGAGTACTATTTTCACTTTTTTTTTTTGCAAGCTAAATGTCAAGTATTCTACACGAAGCCTTCTCCCGTTTGGGGTAATTTTCTCTTTTTAGTTTCAACATTATTAAAAATTAAATCAGTTTATTTTTCAGTTTCAGTTTATTTTGGTTTTTAAATTTTAAAAAGTTGTTGCAATTTAAAAATAGATAAAATAAATTTACTATTCTATTTTATTATGTTCCATTATGAAATCATAGAACATAAAAAATATATTTAAAATAATTAAAAAGTATTTAAAAATAAAAGAAAATAGTACAATTTTTTTAAAATTAAAAATATAATAATACAAACATAACACTAATAATAATATTGTTGGGATATAAGACATGTTTGTATAATTTGTAGTTAACTTCCACCAAGCAAAAAATTACACAAATAAAACAAAAAAGTGCATATGATTTATATTTTCAAAATGTGATAATAGTAACAATAAAGTATAATACAATTACAATGTTATATTAGTTGTATCTTATAATAGTTGAGTCAATCGATCTAAAAAATTTGTCATTCAAAGAGTATTTGTTGAAGTCACTAATCATGACCATTATTACTGAGGATCATCTTGCAACTTCTACTTCAATTTACCATAGCCCTACTGATAACAACGGTTTTAACAGGACATACCAACAAAACTTTCACCCATAAGCAAGGTTGTTAAAATCGAGATTTTATCTAGGATCGAGAGGGGGGTGAAAGATCGTAACTCGAGGATCGTAACTCGGATCGTAAGATCCTACGTCAATACCTAAAATTCCTATATATAATCTATATGCATAAACAACTCAATAAATAAAGAAACAAACCTAGATTCATATATAAATTCATAAGTCATAACATAATATAAATTCATAAGTACATAACACAACTCAATAAAAATTCATAAGTCATAACATAACATTAATTCATATAAAATTGAAATTGTTCCAAGTTCCAACTCTAGTCATTTAGGAGAGCATTCAACTCCTTTTGACAATTATCATCATCTTCATTGTCATTAATGATATTGACAATGACATTGACATCTCCCACTCCATCTCCATTTCCAAGTCCAACAATTTCATCCTCATCAATAGAAGGAACATCCAAATCATCTACATGTGCACCACCATTTCCAACATTGTCTTCAACTTGAAGAATGTCTTCTTCCATGGCATTCAAATCATCATTTTCATCATTCTCCTCTACAATCCAATCATCATCAGAAGAAATATCTTCTATGGTGTAGATCTTTGCCTTTCTAACTTCCCTCTTCTTATTCAATCTTGAATTGGCCATCACAAATACCACATCATTCATGGTCTTTTGCATTAAACGATTCCTTTTTTTCGTGTGAACCTAAATAATTATAAAACAAATCAATTATCATATTATAAGTTCTTATTTAAATTAAATAAATACATTTTTGCTTAATAAATTTGAAATGCTTACCATTTCAAACATACTCCAATTGTGCTCGCATCCGGATGAACTACATGT
Organism: Glycine tomentella; assembly: GCA_007407185.1. Taxonomy (NCBI): domain Eukaryota; kingdom Viridiplantae; phylum Streptophyta; class Magnoliopsida; order Fabales; family Fabaceae; genus Glycine; species Glycine tomentella. The sequence goes on from PYAF01001879.1 coordinate 273,546, forward strand.
TAAACTCAAAACTCTAATTGCAAACTTTTGCAATTCTGGATGTCCATCTCCATAGGAATCCCACCAATCTGCTGGAGTTTTTGTTTGAAGTGCACGTTGAGCTATTGCATGACCAAAAAGCCCCCTTTTTTTTTCTTGAAATCTTCCAATTGGTCATCAATTTTGCCTATTATATCAATGTCTCCCACAAGTCTTTCCATCCTTTCTTCACTTCCCAATCAACTTTAAAACCAGGACTATAATGTAGCATGAGATTCAAATAATACCCTGCAGCATGCAAGGGCCTATGTAATTGGCTATCCCATTTGATCAATGATTTCCCATATGGGCATGTAGCTATAAATGAAAATAAAAAAAATTAGTTTTTAAACGAAGTTTATAAAATATAAAATGAAACTAATGGTGGAAGATATAATTACCTGCTCTCAACCCCTCTGAAGGCATTTTGTATTTTCTCCTTAGCATGATCCATCTCTTCATAAATAAGCCCCATGGCTGGCTTGTCATCTGAATCTACCAAGCGCAACACTTTAATTAGGGGAAGAACACCCCTTATGCAATGAAGAACATTCTTCCAAAACTCCTTATCTGTAATCAAATTTTTCACAAATTTACCATCCTTAGTCTTTGCTAATTGACCTGAAGTCCATTCTTCGGATGTGAACATTCTAGTTAATGGACCTTTATTCTCATTCAAGCATCCCAAAGTCAAATCGGAAGTAGCAAAACGGGTCAAGCCGAGTCTAATTAAATCATCCCCTTTAGTAAAGGTATGCAATAAAGCAATAAGACTTGTTCTACTATAGATGTAAGTTGTAATCCTTCTGCCATTTGCAATTGTGTCTTTATGAAGTGGTATCTTCTTCTCAAAATCCTCTAGCATCAAATCAATGTAGTAAGCTGCACAAGGTGTCTAGTACAACTTGTTCCTATTTCGCATCAACATATCCCTGGCTACCTTGTCATTTGCAGCATTGTTCGTCACAATATGGACAACATTTTCTTCTCCGACCTCCTCAACCACATCATCCATCATCTTGAAATTTTTTTCGACTGTCTTGCATATGTTAGATGCATCAATGGACTTAAAAAAAAACAATTCCAAGCTGACTATTCACTAGAAAGTTCAATATGGTCCTCCTCTTCTTATCAGTCCATCCATCTATCATTACCGTGCATCCAGATTTCTTCCAATAAGCCCTGTGATCATCCAAAGAGAGATTGGTCTTCTCAATGTGATGCTTCAAGTATTTCACCCTAATTTCATGGCAGGATGGTGGGTTAAATCCTGGACCATGTCGAGCAATTGACTCAAACATCTTCTTGTATTCTTCACTATTGGCCACATTAAAAGGAATCACATTATTGTAGAAAGAAATAGTAATGTCTTGACTAGCTTCCTCTCTTATGTTCTTCTTGAACATCTTGTTGATTGTGACTTGAGACCTCATCTTTCTCTTGAAAATATCACCACTACCACTAGCAGCAGTACCTTCTTCGGATGCAACAAAGCTACTACCTACTCCTTCAAATTCACCTAATTTTTTCATGAGCTTTTCTTGCAACGATGATACAATAATCATCATTTCCTTTTGGACATCTTCAGGGACAACCCTGCAAGCTCCAATATCTTTGGCAGTTCTCGCTAAATGACGGTAAACTCCTCCTGTGAGCACCTTCTCACAGTATTTGCATTTGACTTTTCTTGCATCCCCGTCAACAGAAAAACAGTGAGTCCATGCCACATCAGTCCTCATTCCAACAACATTTTTTGGTATTTTACGTGGAGGTCCACTTGCTCCACTCCCTCCAACATCTTCAGTTGGTCCACTTGCCATTCCTTTAGCACTGGTTGCAGCAAGAGAGATTAAAAATAGAACTGAAAGGAAGGGAGAAGGGAGAAGAGAGAGTGTAAAACAGACCTTCCCCTAGTTTCTGATGGTAGTTGCAGCTTGCAAGGGAGAAGGTCGCACAACAGGGGCAAGGTCGCGGTGCAGCAGCATAGGTCGGCAGTAGAGGCAAGGTCGCGTAGCGTTTTAGAAGAGAAAGTAAAAATTTAGGGTTTTAAACTTGGATTGTTCAACTTGGATCGTTCAGGATCGCAGATCCCACGATTCATCTTGCAATTATACTTCGATCTTGCTCGCGCACGATCCCACCTCCGATCCAAATCACATGATGCTGGAAGGATCATAAAATCGTACAATTTTACGATCTAGATCACGATTTTGATAAGCTTGCCCAAAAGCATAGCCACTATAGAACTCATTTTCACTTAATACACTCAACATCATATATTTTGTTTTCTATACATGCCGTGGAACAAACAATAATCCAAAGTAGTAACTAACTAGGCATCAAAGGCCTCAGAATCAGTGAACATATATTCTTAATTTCAACAGTGTTGATCTAACAATTTAACAGAAGCAAGAAAACCAACCTCATTAACATCCAATGAATTAATAAGAATTCAAATGAATTAACAACTAATCTCCACTAAAACACTGGATGCAAAATTTCATCAACAAAAAATAGCAGAAGAAAAAACAAAAAGAAACAATGGATGCATGATCGATGAGCACTGTATGAGAGGAAGATGGTGAGCGACACAGTGGAGGGAGAGGAAAATCGACAACGCACGAGAGAGAGGGAGAGCTGCGATGTATCGGAGGGAGAACGACAACCAAACATGTAACATCCTAAAATTTTAATATAATTGTTATTATTAGTTATAATATAAAAATTATTAGTGTAAAAGTATATTTGAATTAAAATTATGAGTCTAATACTTATATATTAATAGTGTAAAACAATTTTACATTATTTTTTTATTTATATATTATCGTTTAAATTATTTTAAGATAATTATCTTCAAATTTTATAAATTTACCTTAGTATGAGTTGTGATTAGATAATTGTGTAATTTTTTTATATTGTCATTATATAATCTTTATTCTTTAAAATTATAATGATAATATATATATCCATCATAGTTGGTGTGCATTAGCATTCAACACAAAAATATTGAACAAAAAATCATTGAATATTTTATTTTTCAAAATTTAATTTAAAGACATTATCATACTTTATTATTTAACTTAAAAATAAAAAATCATATATTTAGTAAAGAATCGTGAAAAAAGATAAGAGGGAGAAGAAAA